>CM028129.1:51147500-51570000 GCA_016271365.2 Neoceratodus forsteri | reverse complement strand
TCTACATTTTACACTCCAAGCTTGGCAGCCGCATTTGAATATATTTAGGTATTGCTTTTATTGCACAAACAGCATGGCAAGTACTTTTAATTCTGCATACATTAGATAAGAAAAAGCAGTGGTGGATGGTGCTATTTGAGGATGCACAGGGCCCCCCCTGCCACTACCTAGCAAAACTGTGATACACAGAAGGGAGCCACTGTCTGCAGGGGCAGATTCTCCCCTGTGGTAGCAGGACACATCTTGTTATACGAATTGTTAATCCAGATGTTAGTGGTGGTACATGGGCTGTGCAATCAGTAACATTCTGGATTACGACTGCCACAGGGGTAATCAGCCCATGGCAGCATGGCACCAGGCATATGGTGCCATGCCATGACCCATGCCACAGGCAAAAGGAGCTACTTTCAGTGTTTTCCCCCACAGCCTTCACCCATTACCTTTGTGCCCTCTTGATGGGTAAGTTACCAACAGATGATAGTGTCCCCTTGACGGCCTTGCATGTACCTGCATTAATCTTCTTTGCATGTATATTATACTATACTGGCAATTTAACGCTGCATAATTGTGAAACGTAATTTTAAAAGACACTGGTCTTGCATAAGCAGTAGTTAGTACGGTATATTTATTTCTTAGGCATCCAATCACACAGGCTTTGGGTGTCATACAAAACAAACCACATACAATAACAGCAGCACAATAAACAACTTTCAAAAAATTACACCATAGGTATAATAGTGGTTCAGGAGTCCATTAGGTAAGACCAACTGAAAATATAGTGTTTTAACTCCCACTTTAAGCTATTAACTTTGGGGGGGCCTCCTGAAGCTCTTATGGCAACTGTAGCATTCTTCTCTTCTCTTCGAGAGGGAAAAACATGTTCCACAGGTCAGTTGCCACATAGAGGAATCTGAACGGTAGTGCTACAGGAGTGCAAGAAGGGAGGGAGGGGGACCCTATTCCCAGATTATGGGGGTGTCGCCTCGGAAGTGGAACATGCACATCATGTCATTGGATGTATGTGAGTCCCAAGGGTGAAAATGGAGGAGAAACCTCTGACCACAGCGCGATGGCAGCCCAGTCCCTCACAGGCCCCACACAGGTGACTCTGCCCCTCTGATAAGTTCTATGGATGAGGACACCGTGGAGTCAGATAGTCCTCAGACAGGTTAGGTGAAGGGGCCGTGGGGAACCAGTCAGGATGGTGGCCAGCCATTGAGACAAAAAAACTGATACAGTAGTAATAATAATAAAACAAGAATATCCATAACTATGCCTTTATGTTAATTTAAGGTGGATCTGTTGGTGTTTCTGTCTCCAAGTCCCTAACCCCAGGCTAAGCCCTAGTGCACAGTGAAGCATCTGCACCAAACAGTGTCTGATTTGCTGTTTTTTACTTTATGAAAAAAATTGTCTTCCTTCTTTTACATTTTGGCCAGTGTGTACTACAATTTTAATTGTTTTTTGCCTTTGAGCCCCACAGTGGTGTTCACCACCATTCTAGCAGGCTCCACACTGCACTTACTAAACCACTCATTTTCTGGTTTCCAGAGGATACCCCCTCCGCCACCTCCCGCTAGATCCCTTTCTTTTTCATTGCATTGTTTGGTGGCACTGTGCATCACATAACCAGTCCTGCTGCTGGACCAGACATTCCAGCTCACAAGGCAGTAGTCCCTCGTAGGACCACTTCTTACACTTTTTGTAGTGGCTGCACCTTGGGACAACAAGTAAGGGTGCTGGAGAGCTCCTGCATGGAGAACAGCATCGCTGTGCAAACTGGTGCCCTCATTAGGACATTTCCCCCATCCCCTTTCCTGTGCTGGTGCACTGAGCAGTGCACCAGCACAGGGAATGGTGTGTCACCCCTCGGTGTATACCACAAAGGGGTGCAAGTTAGAAATGTGCTACAAGGGGAGGTGTGTCAGACACTAATGCTACCATGTCACAACATCATTGCACACTATGCCTCCACTGGGGACTACTAAAAATCCTTGGGGCTCTGTTGGTGAAATGCCATCTTCTCTATCCCTGGACCCTGCACTGTGACCTTCGAGCACTATGTTTGATGTATGTTGATATTTTTGTGATAACTCAAGATGGCATTGTAAATAGGCTTGCCTAATGTCTCATCCTGATGAAATATACAAATAAAATGAAATATGTCAACCTGCTGGGAAACTGGTGGTCTCAACCTGGGGGAGGGGCCAGGGTGCAGTTCAGTACCATAGTAGCACTTCCATCAGGGAAATGGTGGCCCCCCCCGGGGGGGGGAGCCAGGTGCTTGTGGGGTGGAGGTGTGACCCAGTATCGCAGGTATTGGGGTACAGCTGTGGGGTTTGTAGGTGAGGACTGATGGTGGCTGGTGGAGCCCCAACTAAAGTATAGTGAATTATTTAAAAAAAATAGAAATGTTCTACAAAGTGGTCCCTGTCACCATGTTACAGGCATTAAGCTGCAACTATGTCTCTGACCCCAGGTTTTTAAACACACCTCTTTCTTCTCAATACAAAAGTAATTTATTTCAGCTAGAAATCCACATTTTATTTTTTTTGTTGCAGGCTTTCTTGTATATGGCAAAAAAGCTCCTTCTCAATTACCTTTGAAACCTAATTACATTTCTTATTATATTACGGTGAAACTCTAGTAGCCAATCAGATTGCTTCTTTAACAGAGCACTGTGTGGTGACAATGCCTTGTAAATAAGGTTGAGAAATAGCCAATGCCTTCGAAAGGAGGCAGTATAGTGCAGTGCGTTTAAGGCTTTCAGCTGCAAACCTGGAGACTTGGATCTCTCAGCCTCCACTTGCATACTGTGTGACCCTGAGCAAGTCACTTAACTTCCTTGTGCTCCCAGATCACACCTGTAAACAAGCTTCAGCTTAGTGTGTCTCTCCTGGTAAAAAACAAACAAACTTGCAAATTAGTCAAAAAAACACATTTGGAACATACAGATTAGGCAACATACACTTCTGGAATATGGAACTGGGCAGTAAACACATTTGAAACATTCAGATTAGGCAAACAACATGTTTGGATTTGATAATTAATCAGTAAATGTCTTTGAAATATTCAAAAACGGCAACACACATCTCTAGAATATGCAAATGAGTAGTGAGACACTACAACCATTCAAACAGTTTCTGACCTAACATTCACCTCTGAACGTTCTGTCAGAAACCTGGGCTGGTAACAACAATGTTTTTTCTTACCAGTTTGACTGACCTCACTATAAAAGCTATAACTGTAGACATCAGAGGGTCATAATTTATTATTTACTGTTCTCACCATTTGCTACCATCTTTTATCTGACTTATCACTCTTTTAATAGCAGTAAATATTTAATGATTAGTGATTCTAAACCAGGAAAGGTAGTCTGGGCTGTGAAATCTCATTTCAGGTGTATCCCAGGGGAAGGTATGGGGTGGGATATTCAAAGCGGATGTGCAAGGCGCAAGTGAGATGCACCAGCACAACAGAGTATATATGTGCCTAAAAGCGATATTCAGAGGGTGACAATGTGCAGTGCAAATTGCAGTGCACCAATGCGCAACCCTAATGAATGCAAGCATAAGTTCAGGGGGCGTAGCCATGAATAAACAGCGCAGTGCAATATTGAACAGCAGGCCGATGGTGCAAGCGCGGAGCAACAGGGACATGCGCGGAGCAAAGTTGAGCCTATAAAAGGATGGAACAAGCAGGAAATGGCTGCTTGTGCCTAGGGGAACAGGGGTGAGAGGAAGGGGACAGAGAGAGAGAGAGAGAGATGGAGTGAGGGACAGAGACAGTGTGAGACAGTGACAAGGTGAGGGCCATTGGCCAGCAGAACAGCAGCAGGGGTGCAGGACAGTCACAGAGGCAGGAGGTGAAATGGGCAGTGTGACAGGGTGTGTGACCCTGACAGTACCTGTGGGCAGGCCAGACTGTGCGTTTGGGTCCCCAACACAGAAATGCGCCCAGTGCAGGGGCCCGGGCAGCAGCATAAAGTCAGGGTAGCCCAGGGAGACTGCCGCAGGGGTGGGCCGTACAGACTGGGCCATGGCCAGTGCAATATTCCAGATGGAGGCATAATGAGGGATGTGAGAAGGCAGGAGGTCGAGCGGCACGGCCGTGGAAAGGTCCAGCAGTGGTATGCCCAGAACAGGTGGTACCGTGCCCGCACCAACTTCGAACAGTACATCGACACTGAGATTGTGGGCCAGTACCACCTGAACTGGGCAATTCTGAGGCAGCTCTATGAGTGGTGCAGTGATGAGATGCAGGCACCCACAAGACGGAGCCATACCCTGTCAGTGGAGACCAAGGTCACGGCCGTGATGTGCTTGCTTGCTATGGGCACCTTCCAGAGACCAACAGGGGACACCTCAGGCATTACCCAGTCAGCCAGGTCACGGCTCCTCACACAATTCCTCAACACACTGCTGCCACATGCTGTGGAATACATCTACTTCCCCAGCACACAGGCAGAGCATACAGAAAACATGCAGGAGTTCCACAGGGTTGCACATATGCCTGGCATGCTAGGGGCCATTGACTGCACCCACATAGGCATCCGCACACCACCCGGGCCGGAGGGGGTGGCCTACATCAACAGGAAGGGCTACCCCGTGTCAACTGAAGGCAGTATGTGATGCCAAGGGATGCATAACCAATGTCTGTGCCACATACCCTGGAGGAGCACACAATGCCTTCATCTGGCACAAGTCTGCACTGTGCTGCAGGTTCGAGAGTGGGGACAACCCCACCAGCCACGTAGTAGGTGAGTTTGTAGCAGGAATGAGCAGCCCTGCATAACAGGGCGGATCATAGGGGGAGATGCTATACATGGGGCATAGAGGGTGTGGCTGTGTAGGTGAGGGGGCAGCCACACTGACCAATGTGCTAACCCAACACATTCCCCCACAGGTGACAGCAGATACCCACTCAGGCCCTAGCTGCTCACCCCATACCGGTGCCCATCTACCCCTGCACAGGAGAGATACAACCAGGCACACACCAGCACATGTAACATCATCGAGCATGTGTTTGGACTGCTGAAGGCACGGTTCCGTTGCCTGCACAGATCTGGCGGTGGCCTACAGTACAGCCCCTCAAATCTCTGTGGCCTATTCCTGGCCTGCTGTGTGCTACACAACATGGCCACTGACCGTGAGATAGCTGTCCAGGTTGAAGAGGGGAACAGCAGTGGGGACCGCGGACCCCGGGCTCAATGGTGGTGGGCAACCCCCCCTGGATGACGGGAACCCCGGCTGCACAGGATGGCCCAGCTGCACAGGGACACCATTGCAGAGGAGCACTATGGTACATGCAGGTAGGTGAACAGGTCCACACACATGTCCCAGGGACCAGGGCATGGTATACAGGCATGGCTGGCAGGGCCCCACAACAGACATGGCCAGAGGGGAGCACTGATGGACATGGGACAGAACACCGTGGAAGCACCCCTGACAGAACAGTGGACCCCACCCACACAGCCCAACACCCCCCACACACACACATAGGCATGAGCACACACACATGCACACCCCAATGCCACTAACGGGTGTGTGTCAGATGCTGAACACTGGTGCACTGTGGCGGCCGGTGCTGTGATGGCATCATCATGCACATTACGGTGGCCAGCGGCCGGGAGGGTGTGCACAAGGTGGGCATGACATGCGGCTTCAGATGTCATGGCCCCGGTATACACCACACAACACCACTAAGCATACAGGACTGTGGCAGGCAGCGGAGAGGGAGGGCGGTGGATCAGGACCACTGCACAGTTGCACGGCCACCACGGACATGTGGACAGCCCCGCCTAGACCACCCAGCAGACGCAGGCTGTGCGGCGGCCACAGGGGGTGTCACAGGCGTTCCCCCAGGTGTGTTGCTGTGAGAATGTGACCGGTCCCTCACAGGCGTCTGCAGGCCCCTGAACAGGCCCGCTCCAGACGTGCCCGGGATGCCCACAGCTGATCCCAGCGATGACAATGCTGGGGTCGCATGACACTGGGACCGAGGGATGGAGAATGCACTCCGCGGTGACTGCTGTGGCTGGCCCTGCACCAGGGTGGCCAGTGGTGCCAGGCCGGCCATGACTGCAATGGTGGGCTAATCAAGGCCTGCAGTCATGTCCTCCCTCATGCATGTGGCATCGGCCAGGAGCTGCTCAAAGTCCCGGTCATGCCACCCTGCAGACTGACACAGCTCAGTGTGGAGTGCACGCACCCCTGCCACGACTTGCATCTGTTGCTCCATGGATGCTCTGAGCAGATGGGTGTGCTCAGCCCCCCACCCAGGTAGGGGCTGCACAGCGGGGCCTCTTGGGACTGTACTGTCTGTGGTGCACTGGCGGTGGACATTGAACCCGGTCCACCCTCTGCACCATTCTGCTGCTGCCACTGCCCCTCCGGCCGCTGTGCCCGTGATGTCTCTGGGCAGGCTGCATCCCCTCTGCCAGATGGGCTAGACTGTGCCGCAGTTACAGTGGCTATTGCATCACCGGGTGGTGCAGCTGGCAGGTCAGCCAGTGCCACCTGTGCACCATCAGCGCCGCAGTGTCTGATGTGTGGTAGGGGTGCCTCCCTCGTTTGGCATCACCACTGTCCTGGGTAACGATCAAGTCATCATTGACGTGGACCCCTCCCCGATCACTGTCTCAGCATACTGGATGCCATGGCTGGCATCCTGCTAAAACACTGCCTTGGTCTCATCTGCGCCCACACCACAGGCATCCATGCAGACAGTGTGGAGGGTCTGGCAGCGGTCTGGGTCCAGTGGAGGTGGATGGGTGCGCCTCCAGGTCCCCGACATCAGCCAGTGTGGGCACCACCACCCCTGCATCCACACACAGACGCTCGGGATCTGTAAGGGAACATATACACGTTAGTGCCGCCACAACACATGCCTGTCCCAATGCACCCCTCACCCCATCCCAATGCGCCGCTGTACCTACCATGCAGTGATGGGCTACTCCCATCTGGAATCCACCGCCGGGAACATCCGCGATGTCGCTGCCCCGCAAAGTCACCGCCACAAGCTCCTCCTGCGGTGTCAGCTGTGGCACCTCAGGCTGTCCACCGCCTGTGGAGGCACGATCGGCCCGGATGGCTGCCACCTTCTCCTTGATTCACCTGCGGTCCGTGCCCACCTTCTTCTAGCATTCCTGCACCAACCTCTGATGGATGCCCTGCAGGTTCATGGCCCTAGCCACACCCACCCATGCTTCCACCCAGGCCTGCTGGGTGCCTGTGGAGCCACTCAGGAGGGGCTTCTGGTCCAGGTAGGCATCATAAAGGGTATCGCACTGCCCCCTTGTGAAATTGGGCCTGCACCCTGCTCCTCAACTTCCTCTTGCTCCGACATGCTGTTTCTGTGGGTGGGGACATGTGGTTAGTGCTGGTTGCCACACACAAGGCCCCCCCACACCACAGTCCTGACATGCCCAGTGCCTGGCGTCCTACCTGTGAAGGAAGCAATACCGGTCTGGTGCCTGTGCTGCCACATGGTGCCTTTATAGTGCATCACATGCAAATGAGGGAATGTGCAACTGTAATGAGATGCAAATGCCTCTGATGTGCCGCAGATATGCTGATCAGCTCATCTGCATATGCCTGCGGAATATCGCAGACTTGCACATTGTGCAGTGGAGTTGCTCATGCACATGTCATGGCACATCTGTATGATGTGCACAGTTCACATTGCACAGCGCATGTGCACACTGATGTCGTGTACGGCGGTGGTGCTTCCTATGCACAGTGCACTACAGGCGGTACGGCACCCTGCCGCTATTGGGCATGTGGTGAACATGTGCCGTACACCCATTGGAGCCCATGCACTATTATCACTTGGCCCATGGTGCACACTGGACCCTATAGTACACCATGCTATCCATGCCCTATCGCACTGATGCACACGGTGAGTGTGTCGCCTTTTGACCCCTACGTGTGCCCCCCTGACCCCCGGGTGCCTGTGGCACGTGCCAGCATTGCCCCAGCCATATTGCGCATACCCCACCAATGCGCAATCGAGGATGACAGCGCATCGCCAGGCATGTTGAGCATCCCGCACATGTGCATCTCGTGTGCTCACCAGTGCCATTTTGCTTCTGCAGTACTGAATACAGCCATGCCTCATAGGAGCATGCCTAGAGTGCCCAATTGGACTAAGGTGGAATTAGTCAACCTGGTGGCATTGGTGGAGCCACATATTGGTGCCCTCTATGGGCAGGTACCCCTGGACCAGCCACGCATGGAGGTGTGGCAGGGTGTGGCTGAGGAGCTAAAGGAGGCCACAGGGTCATGCCATAGTGGGAAGTAGTGCCGCCACAGGTATGGGGACCTGCGGAGGAAGGATCTGTACCATCTCAGAACACTGCAGACACACGTCTGGAGGGGCGCTATGTCGCGGCCAGGTGAGTGCACATATCGCCGTCCATGCCATATCAGTGTTGTGTGGGTTTCCAGTGGGTGTCATGCTGTGCTGCTGTGGGTGGGGGGCAGTGGCTGGGAATGCCACCAGTCATGGCAGTGCACTGCCGGTGTGCTGTGCCACGACAATGCCGCTGCGCTGGGTCACGGAAAATATACCGTGCTGGTGGGGGCCTGTGTGTTGCTGCCCAGTGCTGATGTCTGTCTCTCACTGTCTCCCTACTAGACCCTGAAGATTAGCACAGAGCCCAGATGGTGGGTGCCACTGCCAGATGGCAGCAGGCCAGTGGTGGCGCACGGCCGAAGGATGCTGGACAGGCGGGAGGTGCAGGTGGTTGGGTGCCAGTTGGGCTGCAGCTTGCAGGTAGGCACTGTGGTGGTGTATGTTGTTGTGTGGGGTAGGGGTGGGCCACAGGCCCCCGTGCACATGGCCATTACATGCCATGCTTTGCTGGCATGGTCCATTGCACCATGCTGCACCCTGGGCACATGTGTGTGGCCACTGAAGGTGGGCTGTGGGTGCATCCGGATCCCAGCCAGGCCACTGACATCCCCACGCAATGGCCATTTGCTTGGCTGCCGTGGCTGTGGCATGCTGCGCATGACTTGTGGTGGTGTGCAGTGCTGTGCATGGCTGTGGATGGTTGGGATGGCAGCTCTTGTGGGCACACATGCTGTGGTTGGCTGTGTGCCCCCTACACGATGCATACCACCGCTGTCTGCTGCGCATGGTGGGTGGGCTATGGTAGTGTGGGCATGCACTCATCCATGTCCCCTCCTTTGTCCTAGACGCCCATCTGGTGAATGTCCATACCAGGCTGCTGGAAAGGATCCTGAGGGTCACCATGGCTACTCTTGCAGTGTCCGCTTCATTTGGCAGGCCCTCTCCCGGCCGCAGAGGAGAAGATGGCCGAGGCGCTGGTAGTCGTGGGACTCCTAGGGCCCGCTGGCCTGCTTCACCTCCTTCCACTGACACCCTTCCATTCCTCTATTGTATCCAGCCTACCATGTCCCCTATCTCCCCACCCCCTTCCCCAGCCTACGCTCCTGATTGTGGCCTCCCTATTCCTGCCCCCATCCCTGTTCACCTGTATATAGTTTGTTGTTGTTGGTTGTTGCTTTTAATACAGTTCTGTTTTGGTAGCTATCTGTGTCCCTGTTTGCTTTGCAGCAGGCTTTGGTGCCGTGCTGCAGTGGTGTGCATAGTGGCTGTATGGTACGTTTGAGGTTGCCTGGGGTTTGTGTCAGGTGGTCTGTGCACAGTGGCTTCTGTGTGTGTGTGCCCTGTGGCATGCGTTTGTTCTCTGCTGAGCTGTGTGGCTGGTGTGTTGTGTGCTGTCGGCTTGTGTGTTGCCTGCTTTGGTCCTGGTGCCATGTCCCCTGCGATCCCGTGGGTGTTGCCCATGGCTGCCTGCCAGTGGCCATGGGTGTCAGGCCACCTCCATGCACTGCAGTGGATTGTGTGGTCAGGGCATGGGGCCGTGTGCCTGCCTTGCCCCCCTCTGGTCATCCCCTGCACTATGGTGGCAGTGTGTCCTGCTCTTATGGCCAGCTCCACACTGTGCTGGGTGCCCTGTGCTATGGTCCATGCACCTCTGTCCTTTGCCCTGCCCATGCTGTGCTCCTGTGCTTCTTGCCTTGCTCCATTGCGCAGCCCTGGTTGTGCGATGGCACCTGCTGATTTGTTCCCTGGCACAGCCCTTGTTGCGCTATGGCGCATCCCTGCGATATTCAGCCATCTTGCACTGTCACTTGCCATGGTGCTCTGCCTTTGAATATTGCATTGGATGCACACCAGTGCAGTGTACATGCGCTGCGCCACTCTTGCACCTGCTTCTGGTGCATTTCTGAATATCCCACCCATGGTGTGTAAGTTCTATGGGAACTTTGTTTTCACATTCCTTTTATTGTCCTGTGACCAGGACAGACTACACTCTCTTCATCTCTGTGCCACTGACCTTCCCACTGTCCCCAAACTCCCAGGACTTGCCATACAGCCAGATGCAGTTCAGTCCCCAGAGTCCTGTCAGCAAAGCAGGTGAGGGACTGGCTGGCAGGGCATCATTTAAGCCTGCCGTGTCATCATATTCCACTATTTTTTCTCTGTTCCCTATGCTGGGGCGTGCTCATCAATGCGTCTGTGTGTGTGTGTGTGGCACATGCACACTAGGGAGTCCTGCAGAACCACCCACCTTCTGCCACTCCTCAACCTGCACTGCCTCTAGGCCTCCATCTTGTGGCTGTCATTCAGCGGAACCAATAGTACTCCTTCCCCAGGAGGGGACAGTAGTCCCTCTTAGCCTTGATCCTCTGCCCCCCTAAATGACTTTTGGCAACCCATCATCATTCCTGAACACAGGTCATTGGTGTGGATTGAGGTGTGGCATCCAGCGACTCCACCTTCAGCACCACCTGGCCAGCCTTGTGCCATGGGATCTTTAACTTCCACCTGGACAGTGACCAGAGATGGTCAGACGGGACCTCGCTTTACTGTCTTGTTTAAAGGATGGCACCTCAACAATGCAGCCTCTCCCCTCATCCAGTGCTTCAGTGTCAGTTATGGGTATTACCCCAAGTACCCGGTGAGGAGCTAGAACCCACAACCTTCTGATCTACTGGCCCCAGAGGCAAGTGTACTATTTACTGAGCCACGACACTGATCTACAGTCAAATATGTCGACCCAATTTGAAAAAATGCTTCAGCTAAATGACACATTTTAGGCACAACATATCATTTTATTATGTGTGTGTGGGGGAGGGTATGCTAAATTGCTATGTGGAACCAGAGAACATCAATAGAGTATTGGTTCAATAAGAAACACGAGTGCCTCTGGTCTGAGAAGTACTGGATAATGTCCCATACTGTACAGTGACTTGGGCTCCTACCCAATGTGGATTATATAGTTTTGTACTATGGGTGCTGGAATTTCAGACTGTTTTGGGACTAAGTCCCACTCCATAGCCACCAGTGTGGCAAACAAATCTCAGCACCAGCTCCAAGTTTTAATTGCCGCATAGGTGGCAGGCGCAGCTGTGGAGGATGTTATGCCTGGTCCAGTCAGGCATAACTTTGTGGCACAGCAGTACCAAAAAACAACTACAAGCTGCTGCAAATCATGGAGCCAGTCACAAATGATCCTGCGATCAAAAATGTGGTGCACGTGGAAAAAGCTTGTGTAATAAAGGGGAAGGGCGGTGGGCAGAGGGTGGCTACGAAAAGGCAGAGATACTAAACAAATATGTTTGCTCAATATTCACAAATGAAGAGGGGGGTACCTAAACTAAACCATAGAAATACTCTGGATACGGGGGTTGATACCAGCCCTTTCACAGAAGAAAGGGTTCTGCAGGAACTCTTAAAAGTGAAGGTGAACAAAGCAATGGGGCCTGATGGGATTCATCCCAGAATTCTAAAAGAACTAAGGGTAAAACTAGTGACACCACTGACTACCCTTTTTAATAAATCATGGGAGGATGGGGTGGTACCTGAGGACTGGAGGATGGCAGATGTTATTCCACTTCACAAAAGTGGGAGCAGGGCAAAAGTAGGAAACTACAGATCAGTTAGTTTGACCTCAGTGGTAGAGAAAATGATGGAATCACTTCTGAAGGAAAGAACTATTGAGTACCTAGAGGCTAGAGGAGCACAGGACCCAAGGCAGCATGGATTCACAGCAGGAAGGTCATGCCAGACGAATCTAATAGATTTCTTTGACTGGGTGACCAAAGTAGTAGATCAGGGAGGGGCTGTGGACATGGTCTACCTTGACTTTAGCAAGGCATTTGACACAGTCCCACACAAAAGATTAATATACAAGTTGGCCAGCCTGGGAGAGGGTCCCAAGATGGTCGCCTGGGTAAAGAATTGGCTGGAGAACAGGACACAGAGGGTAATAGTAAACAGTGTCCACTCTGAAGAAATGGGGGTTACTAGTGGGGTACCGCAGGAGTCAGTACTAAGACTGGTCCACTTAAATGTCTTTATAAGTGACATTGCAGAGGGACTGGAAGGAAAAGTATGTCACTTTGCAGACGACACAAAGATCTGCAACAGAGTTGATACACAAGGTGGGGTGGAAAGGATGAGAAGGGACTTGTCAAGGTTGGAGGAATGGTCAAATGTATGGCAGCTTAGATTCAATGCTAAGAAGTGCAAAGTAATGCACCTGGGAAATAAAAACCCTGGGGAAGAGTACACTATGGGGGGTGAGAAATTAACAACAACAAAAGTGGAAAGGGACTTGGAGGTAGTCGTATCAGATGACCTAAAGGTGAGCAAGCAATGTGAGAGGGCAGTAAAGAGGGCTGGGGGATACTGAGATGCATATAGGGAGAGGCATCACCAGTAGAAAACAGGAAGTTGTTATCCCACTGTACAGACAGCTGGTGAGACCCCATCTGGAGTACTGTGTGCAGTTCTGGAGACCCAATCTCCACAAAAACATAGACAGGATGGAGGCAGTCTAGAAGAGGGCAACTAAAATGGTGCAGAGTCTGCACCAGAAGACATATCAAGAGAGACTTAAGGAGCTTAATATGTATAGCCTCGAGGAGTGGAGGGAGAGGAGGGACATGATAGAAACTTTCAAGTACCTCAAGGGAATCAACAAAGTCCAAGAGGGTAGCATCTTTCAGAAAAAGAGGCATGCAAGAATAAGGGGGCACAATTTGAAGCTAGAGGGGGGATAGCTCAGAGGTAATGTGAGGAAGTAATTTTTCACAGAGAGGTTGTGGATGCATGGAACGGCCTTCCTGAGGAGGTTGTGGAGTCATAAACAGTGGTGGAATTCAAGAATGCTTGGGACAGTGTGATAGGGTGGGTGACGCTACCCAAGTTGGAAAACAGTAGTGGTGGTTAAAGCAGCTCAGCTTCAACAAAGTTTATCCCATGATGCCAAATTAGGGATATGTATGCATGCAGTAGTCCCTGGAAGTGAAATAAAGTTGTAGCTATATTTTCCTTCCTCTATGTACGTCTGTTTACTTTATATTTTGTTGTTTATCTTTGAGCCTTGCTAGCTGGCTACTATCAGGGTAGTCTTCAATCTAGTTTGTGTTCTGCAATCCCCCCAAAGAATGCGGCATGCTGGTATATAGAGATCACCATAAGAAGCATTAAATGAGGGCTTTGTCTTTAAATAAGAATAAAAGAAACTGCCCAAGGGGTGTAATCTGCCAGCTAACAAATGAATAAAGCTCTCCTTGCTGTAGAAACTCTGTGAGCATGGCAGTTTTGCTATGTAATGGGAGGATGCAAATCCCCCCCCCAGACAAGTGTAACAAAGTGCTGAGCAGTAAATCCAGGCAAATATACCTGTGCTAAATAGTTTGCTGTTTGCAGGCTGCTGATGATTTTAGGAAACAGTTGCGACTATATTTCTATAACACAAAACATGATACAAGGAAGTATTTGATAGCTTTAGAAAAAGAGAAGTGTATAAACTATAAAAGTACATGCAGGATAACAGTTAAAGGTTGAGTTCATCTCTAGAAGAATCTATGCTTTTTACGTTCGCTTGCGCGCATGCTTAAGGAGCGTTTAGGAAGTAGCACACTTTGGAGTGTGCCTCTCCCGCACAATCAGTGCTCCGTTGAGCAGGCGTGGTGGTCCTACCAATGGGTGCAGGAGCTCTATATGTTCAGCGGTGGTCCTCTGCTTCAAAGAAAACCACGCTGTCATACCCGGCACCGCATCACGCATCCCTCTCTCGCGCCCGCTGTTCCCCCCCGCCGCCCGCCACCCCCTAAAGCTTTGGTGCCATGCGTGAGCTCACCCCAGTGTGGCAAACGTTGCTTGCTGGACTGGGGTGCCCAATCCCCGTCGCTCCACGGCCCCCAGGCCATCCTTCTGCCATGCTGGGAGCCCACCCCAGCGTGGCAAATGTTCCGTTTTTCTTGCTGACGGGGTGCCCAATCCCCCGTCGACTCCTCGGCACCCCACGTGAGTTTCCTGATGGGGTGCCCAATCCCATGTCGGCCCTCAGCCCCCAGCCATCTTCTGCCATGCTGGGAGCCCATCCCAGTGTGGCAAACGCCCCACGAGTCCTTTTTAAACCTGTAAAGAAAAACGGTCCCATGTAGTCTCCAGTCCCTCCCACAACCCGCACCCACCCACTGCGCACCCAGCCTCCCACACACACCCTCACCCCATACTTACCTCCAGAGCTCGGCGCGACGATCTTCAGGACCGGAACACGCCTGCACTTTCAAAGCTGACCGCGAACTGAGGAAATGCTGGTAAGCTGTATAATGGGCTAGATAGGGGTTTCAACTTTATTGCATATCTCAGGCATTTTTAGGAATTTTTGCACCAAATTTTCAACATGGGGTTTTTGGGACCCTTTCTTATGAATGATGTCACTGTCATGGCGTTATTGAGGCCCGAAGGGTGATTTCACAGTCACTGCGCAAAATCACCCTTCGGGCTGGAATAACACCATGACAGTGACATCATTCATGAGAAGGGGTCCCAAAAACCCCATGTTGAAAATTTGGCGCAAAAAATTCCAAAAAATGACTGTTTTATGAGCGTGCGTTGCGCAGTTCCTATGCAGGCTCGTAAGTTCGTGAATTTTCAATATTTTCACTCCAGATTTTCAACATTGCCATTTTACCACACCTCCTAATGAGCAGTACAGCTGTCATTTTTCACATCCTGCCCAAAATGTGTTACCGCCCATGTAGCGCTCAATGGCGCAGTCGGTGTGCGAAATCAATGTATGGGATGCATTAAGAAAATTATGGTGACACTGTTCATTAGCAGAGGTCTTAAAATGGCTATGTTGAAAATTTGGTGAAAAAATTCCTAAAAATGACTGTTTTATGAGTGTGCGTTGCGCAGTTCCTACACACGCTCGTAGGTTTGCGAATTTTTTATATTTCCACTCCAGATTTTCAACATTGCCATTTTACCACACCTTCTTATGAGCAGTACAGCTGTCATTTTTCACATCTTGCCCAAAACGTGTTTCCGCCCATGTAGCGCACAATGGCGCAGTCGGTGTGTGAAATCAATGTATGGGACACATTAAGAAAATCACAGTGACACTGTTCATGAGCAGAGGTCTTAAAATGGCTATGTTGAAAATTTGGTGAAAAATTTCCTAAAAATGACTGTTTGACAAGCGTGCATTGCGCAGTTCCTACACACGCTCGTCAGTTTGCGAATTTTCAATATTTTCACTCCAGATTTTCAACATTACCATTTTACCACACCTCCTCATGAGCAGTACAGCTGTCATTTTTCACATCCTGCCCAAAATGTGTTTCCGCCCATGTAGCGCACAATGGTGCAGTCGGTGTGCGAAATCAATGTATGGGATGCATTAAGAAAATTATGGTGACACTGTTCATTAGCAGAGGTCTTAAAATGGCTATGTTGAAAATTTGGTGAAAAAATTCCTAAATATGACTGTTTTATGAGTGTGCGTTGCGCAGTTCCTACACACGCTTGTAGGTTTGTGAATTTTTTATATTTCCACTCCAGATTTTCAACATTGCCATTTTACCACACCTTCTTATGAGCAGTACAGCTGTCATTTTTCACATCCTGCCCAAAATGTGTTTCCGCCCATGTAGCGCACAATGGCGCAGTTGGTGTGCGAAATCAATGTATGGGACACATTAAGAAAATCACAGTGACACTGTTCATGAGCAGAGGTCTTAAAATGGCTATGTTGAAAATTTGGTGAAAAATTTCCTAAAAATGACTGTTTGATGAGCGTGCGTTGCGCAGTTCCTACGCATGCTCGTAAGTTTGCGAATTTTCAATATTTTCAATCCAGATTTTCAACATTACCATTTTACCAAATCTTGCCCAAAACATGTTTCCGCCCATGTAGCGTACAATGGTACAGTCGCTGTGCGAACTCAGAGTATGGGACACATTAAGAAAATCACAGTGTCACTCTTCACAAGTAGAGATCTTAAAATGGCTATGTTGAAAATTTGGTGAACAAATTCCTAAAAATAACTGTTTTACGAGCGTGCGTTGTGCAGTTCCTATGCATGCTAGTAAGTTTGCGAATTTTCAATATTTTTACTCCAGATTTTCAACATTGCCATTTTACTATACCTCCTTATGAGCAGTACAGCTGTTATTTTTCACATCCTGCCCAAAACATGTTTCCGCCCATGTAGTGCACAATGGTGCAGTCGGTGTGCAAAATCAATGTATGGCACACAGTAAGACAATCACAGTGACACTGTTCATTAGCAGAGGTTTTAAAATGCCAATGTTGACAATTTGGTGAAAAATTCCTGACAATGACTGTTTTATGAGTGCATTGCACAGTTCCCACGACGTCTGTAGGGTTTGTGAATTTTCAATATTTCCACTCCAGATTTTCAACATTGCCATTTTACCACACTTCCTTATGAGCAGTACAGCTGTCATTTTCACATCCTGCTCAAAACATGTTTCCCCCTATGTGGCGTACAATGGGGGTAACGAAAAGGTCATGCTGAAAATTTATTGTGCAAATACCAGCAATCGCACAGGGCATAAGGGTAAAGCACCATACATGCCAAACACCACTGCAAATACTTGCAAGTGAACATTTGGCATTGACAAATGCTTGTTAAAGGTAGTTTGTACCTGGAAGCTGGGAGTTCAGAAGGTCCTGGGTCTGTATTTCTGCTGCTGCTATCTCAGCAGCTGCAGTCATTTCAGAAAGATGTTCCCTTAGGGAAGGGCTGGCCCTTAATTGCATTAGTATACAGGGAAGGCTTGGGTCTTGTCCTTCCAGGAAATGATTAGTTTAGAGGGATGAAATTTCTGAAAAGGATATTTGTTTGTATGTTCTTGTGTTTATGCTTTTGTAAGGGGTTTAGCATTGTGTAACAATTGCCACTATATATGTATCATGCATATTTCTTTGAAAATAATGCAGTTGTGTGAATTATAAATCTGGTATTCCTCTAATTGTTTAATAGAACGTGACTGATAAATCATGTGACACCTGAGCTGTATATAAGGGATGCTCAGGTAACCTACAGTTAGTTTTACTTCGGGCTGAGGAGCAGAGAGGAACCTCAGAGAGAAGCAGTGTAGAGCCAGAGAAGCAGTCAAACATGAGAGAGACATGCAGTGTTGAATTACTGAGATCCTGGTTCCCCAAAGGTGAAGGTGAGGCAAGCTTAAGGTGGAGCTCAGATTGAAAGACCTGTAAAGCCTAAAAGCAAGGAGGAATCACTGTGGCCTGGGATTGGCCCTGGACCTCCAAAGGTCAGGTTTGGGCCACCTGGATGCTAGAAGCTGCTCTCCTGGAATTTACCAAAGGGAGAGGACTCAGACTGGTGAGAAGCTACAGAGGCCTGAGTGGGCAGATACTCAGACTGCAGAGGAACTTGCAGAAACCCAGTGGGTATTTGCAGGGTGACCAGACCATGCAATGGGTTCAGTTCCTGGTCTCTAGAGGGCATTGAAAGGTCCAACTGCAGTGTTCTAGTGAGAGGTCTCCTAGCTAAACTCCAAGCCCTTACTCTTTATTGTTTTTCTTATAGTAACCTGACAAAGGTTTACATCTGAAAATGCCATCTGTACAAACCTGGCAATAAAACAGCACCTCAGGGTGTTTACATGAGATTTTATGATTCCTGCTGTCTTTCTGAATTGAACCCCACGACAGACAGGCATAAGGCAATTCTGGGGGGTTGAAGTAAGAACAAGTAGGTTGTTGGTTTTCTAGGATCTGCAGCTTATCCATTAGGTAGGGAAATGGGCAGACTGGGTGGGCCAAGAGGTCCTTATCTGCCATCAAATTCTATGTTTCTGTGTTACCCTCAAGATTTTTCCACATGGGAACCAAAAACAGCTGGTTAAGAAAATCCAAGCCTGGGACTGTAACACCAATGAGGATGCCATTTCTTGAATAAGGGGGAAAAGGGGGGTGTTGTTTACCCAGAAAAGGCACACTAATCTAGCGCTTGTTTCTAGATGTAACCTGGGAGCACTAGGAAGTTAAGTAACTTACTCAGGATCACACAGTAAGCAAGTGAGGGCTGATGTGATTCAAACCAAAGTCTCCAGGTTTGCAGCTCAGTGCTTTTAACCACTATGCTTTCCTGCCTCCAACACAATTGAGTCGACAAGGGTGGAACGAGAGCTTAAACCAATGTCCATTGTGTACTATGATAGGATATGAATCAGGATCTCAAACAATCAGTCAAAATCAATCAAAATCTTTATTTATCCAGGCGAACACCATTGAGCAGGGCTCATTTACAAGATGGACCTGGTAGGGCCAAACAGTTGCAATAGTTACAATGAACAGTATATATAAAACAATAATGATTACAAAACTGACATGGGAGCATCATTCCCAGTTCATCATTCGGGTTCACAACATGAAGACAGGTATTATACATATGTACACATACATTACAGGAGTGAGTAAACACTTCACTGTAGGAGAAAAAGGGACAATGCAGTAGTAGGCAGACAAGGGTCAAAAAAAGACCTATCTATGAACACCGACCACGCAAGGCTATCTGGAGAGGAGGCAGCGTGTGTACATATAACTTAACTGAGGGATGGATGACCAGAAATTTGAGGATTGGTACCAGACCATGACCAGGATAAGAAACAAAAAATGGGGCCAACAAGGACAGGTGGCAGGGCTGCAGCTATGAATTGTGGGGCCCCGGACAAGTCACTTGAAATGGGCCCCTGTTTCCCAAACCAGCTAATGCCAGGGGTAATGCCAGCTCCTCAGGTGGGCCCCTTCTGAGCTCGGGGACCCGGACAACTTCCCCACTTCCCCCCATTACTGTGGCCCTGACAGGGGATACCCATGGTTCAGTGGCATACTAGGTATGAAGGTAGCAGTTACAGGATTCCCTTCAGTGTGTGCATATAAGGTCTTGAAAGTATCCAAGCTGATAAGGAAACTTAGTTTCAACACTTTTTGCAGATTAGTCCACAGAGTAGGCACCAGAAGCGTGATTTGACTGTGGGTATCTGTAATGCAAAAACTGAGTTGCTTCTCAGCGCATAGCAACCAGGCACGCGTAATGGAAGACAGTCTGCAACGTATTGGGGAAGCTTTTTAGATAAAGCTCTGAGAGTCCAAAGGGCAGCATTTCTGTTACACCTGTACTGAAGTGAGGACCACCCTATGGCATCAAAGAGGGAACAATGATGAGTGGATAAGGGGAGCCCCGTGATGAATCTAAGTGCTATGTGATAAAGTGTGTCCAATTTTGCTAGGTAAGAGACAGGGCACTGACTATATAAGAAGTCCGCATAGTATACCAGGGAGAGGAATGTCATTTGTACCAGGCGCATTTTTGCATCTTTAGTAAGAAAGTTATTGATTCTGAAAAATGGGCCCAGCCTCTGTCTTAATCTCTTAATCAAATCCTCAAGATGTTCAGAGAATTAAAGGGTATGGTCAAGCCACACACCTAGGTACTTAAACTTAGACACAAATTCCAATTTTTCACCTAAGATTGTTGTAATTTGAAGAGAGGATCCAGAGCTGACCAGGTTCCCTGCTCGATTGCCAGGAGAGTGGAGCATTGCTTTTGTTTTTTTGGCATTAAGTAGGAGCTTTTTATGTAACGACTGATTCTGCAGCAGGTTAAATTCAACCTGGAGATCTGCACAAGCCTCCTCAGGTGTAGGATGACTAACATACAGTACTGTGTCGTTTGTGAATAAATATACTTTGGCTTTGCATATTATATCATCAATATTGTTGATATAAATGGAGAATAGTAAAGGTCCAAGGATGGATCCCTGTGGTACACCTCTTTGTAAAGGTTTAAGAGGGGAACGCTCGCCTTCTGCCTTGATCTGCTGTAGCCAAGCTGTAAGGTAATTAGCAAACCATTGCAGAGATGATGAATCCAGACCTATGCTCCTTAGGGAGGAGAGGAGCAGGCTATGATCGACAGTGTCAAAAGCCTTGCTTAGGTCCAGGAATACAGCACAGCCAAACTTTTCACTATCTAGGTCACACAGACAATCATTGGTTGCCTTGGCCAAGGCTGAAATGGTACTGTGCTTTACCCCAAATCCTGATTGCGCGGGATTTAATAGGTTCGTGGATTCAAGATAAATCCTAAGTTGGTTGCTCACTATGTTTTCCAACATCTTGGACAGGATAGGAAGGAGATAAATAGGTCTGTAGTTGTTAAGGTCACAGGGGTCCCCAGATTTAAACAGTGGGTGACATGAGCAATTTTCCATAGAGAGGGTAGGATCCCCTGGGACAATGACAGATTGAACAGATGAGTAATTGGCACGGCTAAGACACGGTAAGCAATCCTCAGGAAGCAGGGGTCAAGGTAGTCTGCTCCAGCACTTTTCTTGATGTCCAGCTGAAGTCGAAGATCCTCAACCTCTTTCACGGAAATAGGTTGGAATGAGAAGACCGAGTTGGGAGGAGGAGAATCGAAGTTTTGTAGTCCAAGTTGGGAACGTAATGAGCATGCAGGTGAGTTGTCAAATGCAGGACCTGCCATGGCCAAATGATTGTTAAAGGACTCCAGGATCTCCAATCTATTACCAATAGAGGTGCTTTCTAAGTTGATCTTAGGAGGGAGGGAGTTGCTCTGCGTATCCCCAGATAGATCCTTGATGGTCTTCCAAAATTTGGAGGAGCAATTGGCAGCCAAGTCCAGTTCAGCAGGATAAAATGCAGCCTTAGCTTCTTTGATCATTTTTGTGCATAGATTCTGAGCCTTCCTAAACTAACACCAATACACATCGGTCTTAGTTTTGCACGCTGTCTTCCAAAGCTTATCCCTAGCTATCAAAGGGGCCTTCAGTTCTGCCATAAACCATCGAGAAGCTTTAACTTTACTCTGACCTTAACTATGAGGGCATACTTATTTACGGCCTTGGACACTATTTCATAAAAGGTGTCATAAGCTGTAGTAACTGTGTTAGCCAAGTAGAATTCCTGCCAGCGTAAGGAATATTTCAGCTCATCAATGTAAGCAAACAGACTGAAGTTACGTCTGGATCTCTTATTAGAAAACCTTGAAGCAGAAGTTGTCTTATGAGTTGATCTAATGCCAGCAATAACACAGTGATCGCCGACATCTGCAAAAAAAGGTACTGGCATGGGGAAATAAATATGGTTTAGTTTCCAAGAGTACATCTAACAGTGTACTATGACTTGGGTTTGCTTTGTTCAGGCGTGTGGGTTAATCTATAAATTGCACCAGCCCAAAGGAGTCACAAAGAGTATAGAGGTGTCAAGGATTTGGAAAGCCAGTCAAGATTGATGTCCCCTAAGATAATAGTTTCAAGAGTCCCATCATCCAGTATGGTGCTTAGATGCTTTAGGAGCTGTACACCAGCCGATGGGGGTCTATAGCATCCTGCTATACAGAGTGCAAGGGAGGAAGATAATTCAATTTTTAGGGACAGACACTCAAATTCATTTTTGACGGAGGACGAGTTAAGGCAAGATACTCTATATTTGTCCTTGACATAGATAGCCACCACTCCACCTCTAGTTTGTCTGTCTGCTCTGAAAAGCAAGTAGTTAGGAATGTTGATGTCCCTATCTGGGGTGTATGGTCTTAGCCATGATTCAGAAATCACTAGAACGTCCAACAGGGTATGACTAATCCAAGCCTGGATCAAGGTAAACTGTTTTATAAGGCTGCAGACATTAACGTGCATGAAACGCATTCCTTTGAGTCTTACAAGGTCAGATGGAGAGGGGAGAGCTTCAGGCGGGCCCGGGTTAAGCTCAACATTACCCGAGCACAGCAGAAGCAAGAATAAAATCTTACTTAGGGCAGTAAGAGTTAGTTTGAGTTTTCTTGACCTCATCCTTCTATGAGGTTTGTCAGTACTGGTAGGCCAGGCATTGTATCTGGGGCTACGTGGCCCTAAGGCTAATGAGATTAACACCCTGGCAGCGAAGTACATGGGAAGATGATTATCATGAACTGCAGGTGGCGTGCCCAGTAAGGGTGGATCAGTGCAGGTACCACCATGCGGGATACCCATCGAACATGGTTGCACTAGGGGAGGCATCAGAGCACATAGGTATTTGTTAACAAAGTTGCAATGTGACTGCCAGTTCTTTTCTTGAATGAAAAGAGAATGAAAGAAATCTGCTAATTACAGAAAGTTGAATATAAATTGGAGAGGTGATGGAAAGATGCTTTAAATGTTATGCCCCTTCCTAGATGAATCGAAGATCGAAGGGATTTAGGAGGCTGGACTTGGACAAGCATCTGACCAATCAAGTAAGAGGGCAGATGAGGCATATAAATGATACAATAGGCTATCTCACCCTCTTTTTCTGTTAACTGGATTTGGGCATCAAGAAACAGAATCAGACTGGCCCACCAAGGTAACTGAACATTTCCAAGTGGGCCTCCTTGTTTTGGAGACCTGTCCACCTTCCAAACTCTGAGAATCTTTTGGTTTTATCGTATATTTTTCTAGCTGAATTTGGTATTTTGGGTCCTGCAAGTATTTATTTATTGATTTAGCTTTTAATAATCAGTAAACATGTATACATACATATTCCTATTTTCAGCTATGACCTGGCAGGTTACAGAGATATGCAAGCAGTGCAAAAATGTAAACAGTGAAAAGACAGCAGCATAATAGATAAGGTAAGGTAACAATGGATAAAGATCACAGCAGTTTAAATAGTATATGCAGGTAAATGTAAGATGCAAACACAGAGGTAGTGTAACTATTTTAAGAGAACTACTTATACAGAAACATAGAAACATAGACGTTGACGGCAGATAAGGACCGTGTGGCCCACCCAGTATGCCCATTCTGCTTACCTATTTTGAGCCATAGATCCTAACTGACTGCAGCTCACCCTTTTTCCCCCTGTTTCTAGGGTACCCTTATGTCTATCCCATGTATTCTTGAATTCTCTAACTCTTTTTGGCCCCACCACCTCCTCTGGGAGGCATTCCAGGTATCCACCACTCCTTCAGTGAAAAAGTACTTCCTCATGTTGACCCTGAAGGCAACCCCTATTCACCTTGGGACTTCCCTTCTTGATTTTCCAGGTGTGTCCCTGTGTCAACTTTCCTGGTGAGACCCTAGTACCCCAGTCCTGCCCTGTTAAGAAATATATAAATAAGGGCATTTAAACTCCGGCAATGTATGCTAATTTCTGTATCAGGGGTGGCCTGACAATCCAGTATGGATTTATAGTGTATTGAAAAAATAAAATGGTGATGATTATGGCAAAAATGGTAACAGGTTTCAAACATGCAATGGATAGACACAGGGGGACCTTAGTAACAGGGCGGGGGGGAGGCCGAAGATCAATTAGGGTCTAGGGTAGCATAGTAGGTAGGGACTTTAGGGCAGACTAGGTTGGCAAAGAGGTCCTTTTATGCTGACAGCTTCTATGTTTCTATAAATATCTAAATAACATAGCAGTTCAATTTGACATATTTATTTTCAATAGGAGAACTCTACCTAGGTTTTATTAATATTATATTTCTCATTGTAACCCTTGGTGATGATGGGCTTTCCGGCTATACTTTACTGAGGCTGTATGATGCTGGTTCAACACATATTTTGTCGACTGACGATACAGCAATGGATTATGTTGGACCGCAATTGCGGTCAGCATAAATCCATCTGAGAACACTGAGTTGTCTTCAGGGGCTATGCCCCCCCCGCACCCCCCATACTTAAGATAATCAACTCTGAGTCTGAGTTGATTTGGGGAGCGGGTACAAGGCCCCGAGAATGCAGTGCTGGGGTCCCACGGTGACAGTACAGCGACCCGTCATTGTGTTGTTGTATTGTCGTTCGTGATATGTTCGTGTTCATGTCGATGTTCAATCAGGACACACTTTACTGACCCATAAATGGCACTACAGTAGATGCTATTTTCTAAAATGACAGCTTTTTCTCAGTTTGTTCACTTGGGAGCTTAAGCAGCAGGCTGGTAGGAAAGAGGTCTGGAGTTATATTCTGTTTTAACTGAAATATTTGAATAGTTTGTAAGTGAAATTAGTTCTATGTGTTAAAAATTATTACCTTGAATTAGAACTGTTACTTGGGCTGTGATATTGTAACTTTGGAGGCTTGGGGATAGTTGTTTGACAGGGATAATTAGAGGGAAATTTAAATGTGTTTTTTGCCTGGTGTTAGGGGGAAGGGACATTAGCTGCAATTACCTTGTCTTTAAACAGGAATTACCTTGGCTTTCATTGTTCACTTGGGAGCTTAAGCAGCAGGCTGGTAGGAAAGAGGTCTGGAGTTATAGTCTGTTTTAACTGAAATATTTGAATAGTTTGTAAGTGAAATTAGTTCTATGTGTTAAAAATTATTACCTTGAATTAGAACTGTTACTTGGGCTGTGATATTGTAACTTTGGAGGCTTGGGGATAGTTGTTTGGCAGGGATAATTAGAGGGAAATTTAAATGTGTTGTTTGCCTGGTGTTTGGTAAGAGCCCTCTCACCCACCCTGTTTTGTATGCTTTCAAATACTAAAAGGCCACTGGGGTTGGGATTGAAGGGCTGAGTATTTCTGTTTGGGACTGAAATTGAGCAACAGGAGCTGAGGGCCTGTGACATCATACGTGCACCTGATGTCTGCTTACACACACTGTTATGTGGGACCCAACACACACTGGACTGTATGTGTTTGTGAGACTTGGGAACTTTATTGGTGGGGTTGAAATTGGGTTTGTAAATAACTGCAGTCAGTATAGAGAGAAACTGTACTCCAGGAAAGAGACTGAGAAAAGGGGTGTGCCATTATAAACAGAGGGGATAATCAGGGTGGCCATATTCCACCATGGCAGGCATCTTCAGAAGGGTTGTAGGCTGCTACAGGCTGTTGGATGGCAATAATTCTAAATTGGGCCTGGAGAGGGAGGCTGCCCACTCTGTAGACAGCTATCTTGTATCAGGAGTGAGGTATATTGTTAAGGAGAGCTGTGGGAGCTGGGGGGTGTCCAAGGATAAGGGGTGGATATGGGCAGAAGGGTGGGGCTGAGGGAAGGCTGGGGCAATGCTCTGAAATTACGGGACATTATGTTACAGCAAGCAGGAGGGGGGATATTAGGGACAGAGGACCCTTAGATAGGGAAGTTGATGCTAAGGGGAAAGCGTACGGGGTGAACATTCTGAATACAAAGAACCTGGAGGGGGAAGAGTCAGGAGGGGCTGTTGTGCAGAAGCCTAAAACAGCAGACTGTGGGAAGGGAGCTCCTAAGGTGAACAGTGCAAGAGAGGAAGAAGAGGGTCAGTTTAGAGATGCAGTCAGGGGTAACTCGGGTTACTTGATCGAGGCTGACATAGAGTGTCACAATAAATTTGAGTTACTAAGCAATCTAGAGGGGGAGGAAGGGGTTGGTGGAAATGAGGAAACTTATACAGAGGCCAGGGGGAGGGAGTCGGATACCCATAGGGCATCACAGACCAGCTATGGAAAGGATAAACATAGTCCCAGAGGGAGAAGGGGAAACATATATGTTAAGCAAATGGGGGAGATGCAACATATTCCAGACATGAGGGAGGAGATCATGATTGGAGAGAAACTGGGAGACAAGGAGGTGGGAGAGGAGCCCCCCTTCAGCAGGGAGGTCAGTACCAAGGATGGGGCCCTAGCTAAAGGGGACCCACAGAAAGCCTCTGGAGGCAGGGTACTATTACAAGGGGGGAGGATGGTGGTGTGGGGGAAGGGGAAACCATCAGGGCCAGGATAAATGGTTCAGATAAGAGAGGGTTAAAGGGGACACCTATTCAGAGGGGGTTTGAGTTAAGTGGGCAAAATAGCAAGGGAGGCAGAAAGGGGAGGGTGACAAGGGGGTCTCTAATAAGGCAGGAAGACTCCCATGAAATTGAGATCATGAATAAAGGGGGGGAAGGGGGGCTGAGAGGGCATAGTGGAGGTAACCATAAGGATGATGGCGGTGTTAAGGTTCTGTTACTGGGAGACTCGATGATTAGGGGTATCCATTGGAGGGACAGGGGGGTGGATGCCATAGCCAGGTGAAGGTAGTGAGTATCTCTGGGCTGACAGTGCACAGAGCAAAGTTCATGGTGTATGAAATGGTTAGGGATTGTGGAGGGAAACCTGATTTCCTGGCATTTGGGAACTAACGATCTAGAGGGAAATAGCATTTTGGAAATCCAAGCAAGGTTCCAAGAACTTGCCAGAGTCTGTTGGGATAATGGATGCAACATTTCCTTTTCGGAGATATTGCCAGTACCAAAGGCCTCAGTGAAGAAAAAAATGAAGCTCACAGAGGTTAATGACTGGCTCAGGAAGTGGGGTGAAGAGAATGGGTTGGGGGTGTTAGGGAACTGGAATGGAGTTTGGGAGGATAAGAGACTATATGCCAAGGACAGGTTTCATCTTGCCCCATTAGGGAAGGAAGTCCTTAAACAGGGGATGGCTGACTACATACAAGAAAGGTGGGGTTTAAACTTGTAAGGAGGGGGGAAGGGATAAGGAGGGCTGACCAGAAGCCCTCCTCCAGATGAGGGAGTAGCCTCAAGCCAAGGGGGAAGGGGGAAACAGACTGGAGGTAGAGGTTTCAGGAGGAGCAGGGGAGGATGGAAGTATAAGGAATCTGGGTGGGTCTACAAAGAGGATCAGGGATAAGGGGTGGGGTTGGTGTTAGTAAATGCCAGGAGCTTGGGAAACAAGTTGCCAGAGTTCCAGGCCATGCTGTTCGGGGTGATGTGGCGGTCACGGAGACGTGGACCAACAAAAACCAGGACTGGGACCTAAATGTACAGGGGTACACTATGCTTAGGAAGGATAGAAAGGAGGGCAGAGGGGGTGGAGTGGCTATGTTCATTAGAGATGACATAGAAATTGCTATGGTAGAAGAGGCAGAGGGAAACGTGGAGGTCTTATGGGTCACCTCACGATCCCCAGCAGGAGATAAGGTCAAGCTGGGAGTAGCATATAGGCCCCCCGGGATGAGTGATGTTCTAGAGAATGGTTTGCTGGACAACATCATTACCCAGTGTGGTCCAAAAGGGGAAGGAGTGGTGTTAATGGGGGACCTTAATATGCCAGGTACAAACTGGGGACCCATGTCCTCTAAGGTGGCCAAGGAGCAGAGGCTGCTGGATGGCTTCCAGGATGTGTTCTTAACACAGCATGTGATGGAGCCCACAAGGGAGGGGCATGTCCTGGATGTGGTTCTGGCAGATGGGGATCTGGTAAGGGACATGGTTGTACAGGACCCCCTGACTGGGAGTGACTACAATACTGTCTGGTTTCAAATAAGCATGGGGGGAGTGGGGTGAGATTTAGGACACTGGCAGTGGACTTCAGGGGGCAGACTTTATGGGCATGGAAATATTCTCAAGGGTCACTTGAAGGGATTACCTCAATGACAAGTGTGGAAAGGAGATGGGAGGTCATAAACGGGGACTTCATGAGGCAGTCAGGATCTGCACTAAGTTGAAACGTAGGGGCAAGGTCACATAAACCATGCTGGTGGTCCAGTGAGGTACAGGTAGCAGTCAGAGAAAAGAAGTGGCCTACAAAAATATAAAACAGCAAGAGGGGATAGGATAAGGAAATGTACCAGCTTGCATCTAGAAAAGTCACCCGATGGTGAGGGAGCAAAGTCCAGTAAAGAGCAGCTGCTAGCACAGGGGATACATGGAGGGAAAGGGGTTCTTCCGGCACATTGGGGAGCGGAGAAAACTAAGGGCCATCTCAGCAGATTGAGATCAGAAGGAGGGTGGGTGGAAGAGGCGAGGACCAGGCAGAGGTATTTAATGAGTACTTTGCTCTGTGTTCACTAGGAGGGGATGGGATATCTACAAAGCAAGGCACGTAAGGGATAGAAGCGCGGGAGTGGGATCAGGGAGCAACAGAAATGGAGCAAGAGGGAGGAAAGGTACCCAGGGTGTCAGCATCTGGATAAGGATAAAAAGACCAGTAAGGTGGAGGGGACGGATGATGCTATCTCCGCCAAAAGGGTGTGATTAGCCCTCAAGGCCCTAAAGAAAGACAAATCCCCTGGGCCGGATGGCATTCATCCAAGAGTACTATGGGAATTGGCGGATATACTGGCTGCACCCCTGGCAGAGCTTTTCAGCAGGTCACTTGAGACAGGGAGGGTACCTAGGGATTGGCGAGAGGCACATGTGGTACCAATCCATAAAGGGGGGTCGAGGGAAGTACCAGATAACTATAGACCCATCAGTTTCACCTCAGTGGTGGGAAAATTAATGGAGAGTATACTAAAGGAATGATTGGGGGTGTACTTGGAGGAGGTGGGAGGTCTTGATAGTCAGCAACATGGGTTTGTGCCAGGTAGATCATGTCAAACCAACCTTGTGGAGTTCTATGAATGGGTAACATCAGAAATGGACAGGGGCAAGCCTGTGGATGTATTATTCTTGGACTTCAGCAAGGCGTTTGACTCTGTCCCCCACAATGGTCTGGTGGAGAAACTGATGGGGTTAGGAGTAGGCCCTTTGATGGTCAGATGGATTGAAAACTGGCTAGCTGGACACACTCAGAAAGTAGTGGTCTGTGGGGAGCTCTCGAACCCTAGAGAGGTTGGTAGTGGGATACCACAGGGCTCGGTCCTGGGTCTGATCCTGTTTAATGCATACATATCGGACATCAGGGAGGGTATAGGGTGTGAAATGAGTCTCTCCGTGGATGACTCCAAGATGGGAGCAGTAGTTGAGGGAGAAGAGGGGAGGTTGGCCCTGCAAGGGGACCTGGACACTCTGGAAAGCTGGGCTCACACATGGAAATTAAATTTCAATATCACCAAGTGCAAGGTGTTGCATCTTGGTCGGAGAAACCCTAAACACAGGTACACCCTGGGAGGGGAGGCGCTGGAGGCCTCAATAGGGGAAAAAGACCTAGGGGTCATGGTGGATACATGTATGAATAACTCTGAGCAGTGCAGGAGAGCAGCTAGCAAGGCAAACAGGATGTTGGGATGCATCGTATGGGGGATCACCCCTAGGAGCAAGGAGTGATTCTGCCACTGTACAATGGACTGGTTAGACCACACCTTGAGTACTGTGTACAGTACTGGAGACCACACTTGAAGAGGGACATACAGCTCCTGGAGAGGGTACAGAGGAGGGCAACAAAGATGATATGAGGGCATGGGGATTTGACTTATGAGGACAGACTTGAGGAGCTCTGCCTGTTTTCATTGGAGGAGAGGAGAGACAGGGAAGACATGATTGAGGTCTTCAAGTACCTCAAGGAAATAAATAGGGTAAACATGGAGGGGATCTTTAGACTAAAGCAGGGAGGTATCACCAGAGGGCATGGTTTGAAGTTGGAAGGTGGAAGGTTGAGGGGGAAAAGAGGAGGAGGTTTTTCACTGAGAGGGTGGTGGACCCTTGGAATGCACTGCCTGGTGAGCTGGTTCAGAGGTCCACAGTGGAGGGCTTCAAGAGAGGGTGGGACAGACACAGAAAGTGGATGTATCAGATGATGGCCTGTCCCGAGGGGGGTGGGGATGGATGATAGGGGTTTCTGGAGCACAAGGGATGGGAGGGTCTCGGCACCCAACTAAGGATCTAGGTTCGAGCAGACTCGATAGACCGTAAGGCCTAATCTGCTGGCAAATAGTATGTTAGTTTCTCCGGTTTCCAAAGTGAGGTTTCTCAGGGGAAGACAGAGATGAAATTTGACTTTTTTCTTCATGTAATAATAGAAACTATGGCATTCTGTACTCCTTCCCGCATTGCAGCCTATAACTCTGACCAGTATACAAAATGTTCTGCTTCATGCAATTTGTCTTTCTTAAAGACTGATTGCATATTTTGTTACTGTTTTCTCCCTTATGCACTGTACAGTACATAATTAAAAACTGAACTAAAGGCTCGCCCGGTGGCACTGAGGGCTGAGGCACTGGACGCCTTACCTCGTGGCACACTGGTGAGCCGGGTTCGGGAATGAGCTCAGGTTGTTGGTCAGCAGCGGGGGGGGAGGGCAGAGCTGGATTGAGCTGCCAACTGGCAGGGTCTCCTCTCCAGGGAGGGGACGTGGCACCCCTCGGCCAATGGTGACCCCTAGTGGAGGCTAGGAGTAGCATGGGCTTAGAGGGGGCTGGGCGTTAGGCCATGGGGGGGGGAGCCATCACCAGGGCTGTAGGGTGCATGCGTGCCTCCATGTGCATGCGCTCCTACTCCTGGGGCTCCTGGGAGATAACCGGAGGCAGAAAACGCTGGTGGCAGCAGGATGATGACCGACTCCCCACAGGCTCTGCTCCTGGGCTGGGTACAAGGTAAGCGCCGGCTATTCCAGGAGACGGGCTGAGGGGTCAGTTGAATGAAGCAATAATCGGGAGGGAGAGGAAAATAGTGTCGTGATAAATAAAAAAATTAGACTAAACATAGAAACGTCTGGGAGCCTAGCACTGTATCTTTATGAGCTTTGTCTTTGCAGTTACAATAAGTGTACCCTGGCCACACCTGCAAAAAATGCTTCTTTAGTCCATTGGACTAACCCAGTTATCCAATGATAGATAGCTAGATAGATAGATAGATAGATAGATAAAATAAACCTATTTCTATATCTTAATGTTAACATTATTAATCTATTTACTGTATATGTTCTGGCCAGGAAGACAAGCTGAGCTGCAGTTTGTTTCTAGGTGCAATTCTAGGGGTGAGTGGAGCAGAGAAACAAAAATAATAAGTTACAATATGTAGAATAATGGATTGGGGACTGTGCACAACAAGGCTGTGTTTCCATCAAGGGGGTTAATGACAGCATAGACATAGTGCACGAAGCCCAAGCGGTCCTTATAATGTTAACAACCTCCCAGAGATGGAAACATAGACTTGCCTATGCACACTTACCTATGTGTTATTTTTTTATAGTACATGATTTTATTTTACATTTCTGACTCTTTTTAAGTACCTGAGCTGTAGCAGTGAGAAGGTTGGGCTTCGGCAGTGACACGTTTGGAAACTTTTCAGCTGTTGCACAGTTAATGATGGTGGCAGTTTATTCATTTTGTCCAAGACATTAAGTGGTTGGGAGATTCTGGGAGAGACTGAGACAGTAACGGTGACCCAGACATGGAGGTGAGTGGGCAGTGGCCCTTTTTTGCAAGCTACCTTAGTGAGAGTGCCACACAAGAGACAGAGAACAGGCATGTAGGATGCAAAAAGTTGTGTCAGTACAGTAGTGGCATAGCTTCTATACTGCAACAACTTTTTTGACCTTTGAACTGTCCTACAACAACTTTCTGGGCCTAATTAAAATCCATCTACAATAAGGCCCTAACGTGTACTATAAGCATAGTATGTTAACGATAAACGTAATAAGTTACAGTAAGAATAGTAAGTTACAATAAAAGCATAGTAAGTTACAACAAAAGCATAGTAAGACTAAAGCCATGTCCTTCTGTAACCGATGGAGTAGGCACAACTCTCTGTCCCTCACCATCAAGAACCATGCTGGGAACCCACTCGAACATGTCAAGGAGTTCAAGTACCTTGGTATTACCCTGGATAGTACCCTCTCCTACACTTGGCATATTGACACTGTTGCCAAGATCGCCAATATACGGATTGAACTACTACACAAATACAAGCACAGTATGCCAGCAGATGCCCTTAAACTAGCCATCTACAGCTCTGTCACCTCTATCATTGACTAAGGCCTTGCCATCTATGGCTCTGCCTCAACAAGTGCCCTCCGCAGGATCTCAGTTTCTCTCAACAAAGCCTGAAGACTACTAATGGGTGCAGCCCGACAAACTCACACATGAGACCTCTATGCATAGGCCAGCTGGCTACCCCTACTCAGCAGAATACAATACCAGACCTGCTTACTTACCAAAAAGATTCTCCTCGGTCTCATGCCACCTGGTGTTAGCTCGCTCCTTACTACCTACAGTGGCACACAACAAACACGTGGTGCCCATTCTCTAATCTTTCAGGTTCCCAGATGTCGTAGCTCCATGGGTCAGTGGTCCTTTATCTATAGAGCCGCCCAATGGTTCAATTCCCTCAATAAAGAAGCACTTTCCTCTACTACACTTGGACATTTCAAAAGGAACCTCAAACTCTACCTCACCTCTACCACTCAATGTGACTGCTTCTCTGAACAGAGATCTCTCTAAACACCTCCCAGCTCACTCATGTCTCACAGCCCGTGCTTTCCCAGTCTCATTCCCTCTGGCACCGGGCCTTCCTTGTGACTTCTTTCCTGCTTTGCATCTTCACTGGTACAAGACATTTTCCACCACCATCGGACAGTGGCCCATTAGCCTGCCAACTTCCTGTCCCGGTCGCACGCCTGCAATACTAACTGCCTACGGTGCCCACTATCTCTTATTGTTACCGCAGCCAGCTGCCTACTCAAGCTGCTCATTATATGAATATTATCTCAAAGTATGTTACAACTGAGTATCTTTATTTTTTCTTTTAGTTGTTTTGGTTATTTATTGTGCATTCTTTTACTACCTTTGTATGTATGTTGACCCTCATCCTTTGACGTGGAACCTTTTAAACGAGCAGTTTCTGCTCAAAGGTATTTGTAATCCAAGAATTTAATAAATAAAAATAAATAAAAAAGTTACAACAAGCATAGTAAGTTACAATAAAAGCATAGCAAGTTACAATAAGCATAGTAATTTACAATAAATGTAGCTAGTTACTATAACTGCATAGTAAGTTACAATAAAAGCATAGCAAGCTACAACAAGCATAGTAAATAGAGATGTTATGAAATAAAATTTCGCCAGTAAAATTGCCACAAAATCTTCAGTTTTGCCATGTGACATATTACGTGAAATTTGCTAATTTTGTTAAATATTTAGCAGGTGCGAAATGTGAAATTTTGCTCACAAGTTACGAAAATTCACCCAAAAAGTACAAAATTTCACCAGAAAAGTACTAAATGTCACCTGGAAATTGCAAAATGTTGCATTTTGTGGCAACATTTCAACATTTTCGGCAACATTTTCGTGCATTTCGCACCCACAAAAATATTTCTTTATTACGTACCTAATTTTGGAAAATATTTAGTGTAATGAAATTTTTCAGTTTCGTACTACGCTAATAGCAAGTTACAGTAAAAGAATAGTAAGTTACAATAAGCATTGTAAGTTATAATAAAAGTCAGTTAAGGAATACATAGCATTCTGGTTTAATTATATATTACAGGATACAAGGGCCTTGATTGTTAAAAGTCTGGATGCAAAACTTGCAGCAGTGGTACTGCTGCAGCTGCAGAGGTGTAGACCCATCAGAATGTTTGTATGCAATTTTCAAACATTCTGTCACCTTTATGATGCTTTGTAGAATGTGCAACAGAAAAATGACACATGCATGAAATATTTAAAGCATACTTAATTTTCAGTGTATAATCCAAGGCACTTGGAACAAGAAGACAAACTACAATTTCTGTTACCTATCATTCTTGCTGAGAGTAACCCATGTACAGCCAAACTGTGTTGCAGTTGTCGGAAATCCAGCTCAGTATTATTAAAATGTTCAGGTTTCAGGGCTCTGAGGGGAGCAAAGAATCTGGGTGGAAGTTTGGAGTGGTGGATCCTTGTGCTTTCCAGCTACTATAAGTCTAATTAAATATTCATGAGCCTAGCGAGGCTTCTGATTGGCTACTGAATCAGTCTTCAGTGTCTTAGAAATGAGTGATCCAGCTACTAAGTGATACAGTGTGGCACAAAACATCTTGAACATAAGATGTTCTGGTTTATTTTTGTTTATGCTTGTGTTTTTGGGCCCTTGCTGGGGAGACCCCGCCGTGTCTGCTAGGTACCAACACTAGCCAGGATCCAGGCATCATGGGGCTCCCACCAAGGGATTGTTTCCCCCCCCCGTGCATCCCCCCCAACCATCCATGGTGGGGCCAGTCATGCAATGACCTCAGCACATGATCTGGTGTGTTCCTGCCCCCGACATGCAGAGGTCTGCCAGCACCCGCCACCTCTGGATCTCAGTGTGGTCCAGGGCTGCCATACCACCAGCCAATGCGTGGGGGATGGTATGCACTGGGAACCAAGTGTCTCCTTCCCTGGAGAAGGAGAGCAGACCCTAGGACACTCAGCCTTCCCCCACCCCTGGCCAACCCTCCATCATCCGAGGTCCACTTCTGAACCACAGTCATTGGTGCCACAGGCAGAAGCACTTCCACTCTGCTGGCAGGCCAGCCAAATGTAAGATGTTCTTGTCCCACACTACTTGTGGCACACTGCTTAAATGCCAAAAGTAGGTAAAAAAAAAGGAAAGTTGTTATTGGGATTAAACCTATAGCTGCAATAAAACCTTGAAGCTGGTCATTTCATTGGGCTAACAACTAACTGGAGGTAGGTGGCCCTCGGCTCTACCTCAGGACACTGACCACCCCCAACCAGTCATTACCCCCTTGGAAATTTCCTGTTTCTTAGTCGTTATTGCTTAATTAGTATTTCAGGTAAGACTCAGAATGCTTTGCATTACAGGGAATGTCCTACCTTCACTTCTATTAATGGAGAAATAGGGCAAACATAAAGGGCAGCACAAACATTTTGCACCATGCCCCACCCCACTTAGAACCATCCTTTGCCTTCTCAATCATTTATTTAAAGTGGGGGGCATTTATGAACCATTCCCCTTATAATTTAAATGCTGAAGAAAAACTATTTTAATGGAGATATTGGTCTTGTCTGTAGCTGGCAGTAGTCAGGAAATATCAATGGCTAATTTATCCCTGTACTGATATAAAGCTGCTACCATTTTATAGAACTGCATGATGTCACACACAGGAAACTGGTGATTAACAGCAGTGTACTAAGGCATAGTATCACCCTGCATCACATCACAAGGTTTCTTAAATTGGTGGCAGCTTTGTATCAGTATTGGGTCAAATTAGTCATCAATGTCTCTTAACTGCTGCCAGCTACAGACAAGCCCAATAACTTGTTGTGTCAGTGTGGCTCAGACTCGTAGCACATCCATCTCTGGGCCAGAAGGTCATAGGTTCTAGTCACACTCTGGGATTGGTCTTATACCATAAACTCTGACACCCGAGTGCAGCTCCAAGGGGATGCTGTACTTATAATTGTAATAAAACCTTGAAACTGGTCATTTCCTTGGGTTAACAACTAGCTGAAGGTAGGTGGCCCCCAGCTCCCTTTGGATGAGATGTTAAACCAGTCTTGGAACAGTTTAAAGGTTACATTGGTGAACATTTAAACTAACCGAGGGGAGTGGTTGAAGGAAGCAAGAAGACATAAACGCCCCCCCCAAACTGGAGTAGTCAGCAGGAAGAACCATAAGGGAGACAAATCACCAATGGTACCTAACCAAAATAAAAAAAATCTAGTAGTGATGAAGAGAGATAGGAATGTGAACAGAGGCAGTAAGGAGAGAAGGCAATGGGGAAAATGGGGGGTTGTCGAGCAGAATGGCTGTAGTAGTTGGAAGGCCATGTGTACCAACGCTCAAAGTTTGGGAAATAAAATTCCATACTTAAAGTCCATTATGGCAAAGGCTGATCTGGACATTGTCACCATTCCAGAGACATGGTGCACTAAGAACCATGACTGGGATATAGCCATACCAGGCAATGCTCTGTTCAGGAAGGACAGGGTGGGAAAAAAGGGGGAAGAGTTGCTTTTTATGGGAGAGATAGCATAAAAGTGAAAGAGCTGCAAGGAATATGGGGAGGGGTGCAGGTACTGTGGGTCACCCTAGAGATGGGGAATGGAGCTGTTATTCACACTGGCATGATCTACAGACCTCCAGCATGGGGGGGGGGGGGGAGTTGGATATGGTTCTGGGGGAAGCAATTCAAAAGATTGCAAATAAAGTGGAGGTGCTGCTTGTGGGAGACTTCAATCTGCCAGATGCAGATTGGAGCATCCCAGCAGGGACATCCTGGACTCCCAGTAGGGGGCGTTCTATAGGCAACTAATTAGGGAGCCCACTCATGAAGGGGTAATACTGGAACTTGTACTAAGTAATGGGGACAGTGTTGCAGAAGTCACAGTGGGTGGCCACCCGGGAAGCAGTGATCACCGTATTGTGTAGTTCAATGTAAGGACTGGAGAAGAATCGAGCCACTTAGGGATGAGGGTCCTGGACTTTAGGAGGGTTGATTTTAAAAAGATGGGGGAATGCCTCAGGGATGCCCTGGCAGGAAGGGGGAGAGAACTTGGGTGGAGTGGAGCAACGTTGTGCAAAACTGAAAGGGGGCATAGAGAAGGCAATAAATCTCTGCATCAGGCTAGTAAGCAAATCCAAGAGGTAACAGAGACCACTGTGGTTCTCTAAGGAGGTGGCTGGGAAGGTAAGGACAAAAAAGTTAGCATTCGGGAGGTATAAGAAGACACAGAAAGAGGAGGCTAGAGAGCTGTATCTAGAGAAACAGAGGGAGGCAGGGAAATCAGTTAGGATTGCAAAGGAGCAGAGGAGAAAATAGCCCAAGAAGTAAAGAAGGGACAAAACATTTGTTAGGTATGTAAGCAAAAATAGAAAGATGAACGAAGGGATTGTAAGACTAAGAAAGGAAGGAAGGAAGGGATTGTGTGGAGGGGGACCAAGAAAAGGCAGACATCTTGAACAAATAGAAGGTCTAGAAACCTTCTATTTAAGACTCACTGTTCTGTTGGGATGGACTTCACCTCAGTCGTAGGGGTAGTTCTCTCCTGGGCAAAAGCTTTGTAACAGCTATCAATAAACTTTTAAACTAAATCCTGGGGGTGAGATCAGTGACATTAGATCCTGTTCTCTAAAAAGATCATCTACTGACCAGTTTGAGTGTGAGGTACTTAGTTTGAATGCTAGATATTTAAACCAGGTTAAAATGGCAGAATTGGAAGCCCTGTGTCAATTGAACAAATATGGACTTATTTCCATTACAGAAACTGGGTGGGACCCTGATACTTCCTTGACCCAGCGTATTCCTGGGTATAAACTATACCATAAGGACCATCAAGGTCAGATGGGGGTGTATGTGTCTCATGTTAGGATAACATATCCTCATTTAAACTCCCTATCACTAGTGATTTAGAAATCATCTGTTAATATTCAGTTTAAAGGGTACCCTACAATTGTTAGTAGGAGATGTTATAGGCCTCCAACATCTAATAAGGAATACTCTATCTCCCTTTACAGTGAAATTCTGAACATGACCTCCAAAAGTAATATACTTCTATTGGGTGATTTCAATATGCTGACCATAAATTGGAATTCCTTAACTGGTGGTACGCAGGCCGAGAAAGATTTGATTACACTCATGGTTGATATAGGATTAGAACAAATTATTATAGAACCAACGCGAGGAGTCAATATCTTGGACTTGGTTATCACCAATATAGGGAATTTAATAGCTAACATTGTAGTTGGTGCCCCACTAGGATCAAGTAACCATAATACTATTTCATTTTCATTGTTATTTCACCAATATACCACCAACTTCACGGAATTTAAGAATTACAACAAAGCTAATTTTAATGCCATTAATCAACAATTAAATTCAATCTCATGGCAAACTATATTATCTCCCCTTTCCTTGGAAGAATCCTGGGACTACTTTAAATTATCCATTTATTATTTGGAAAATCTGTATGTTCCAACTTCAAAAAAATATAATAAAAAGGGGAAAATACCCCTATGGTATAATAAAACAATTAAAGCATTAATCAAGGATAAACAGAAACTCTTTGCACATGTGAAAAACAGTAAGGGGGAAACCAAGGAATCATTCCTTATTCAAAACAAGAAAATTCTTAAATCATTAAAACAAGCCATCTTGCAATCAAAAAAGAAACTAGAGTTTCGTCTGGCTCACACCAAAGATAGTTATAAATCATTATTTTCCTATCTCAACAATAAAAATAAATAATAGACATGAGGGCCTTCATGTAAATGAAAAATTGTGTCTACAGATATGACATAGTAGATACATTTAATGAGCAATTTTGCTCAGTTTTTAACCACAAAAGAAGTCCCTAAAATCTTTAAACATTTAAATAATATTACTCCTTCTTATAGTATTACTGAAGAGGACACATTAAAAGCTATATTGTCCCTAAAACCCAATTCTAGTCCGGGACCAGATAATATCAATCCCAGATTCTTAATTGAATCTGCTGCAGCTATTATTAAACCCCTTACTATTATCTTTAATAAATCTCTAAATGAAGGTCTCATTCCCTGGGACTGGACATCGGCTACAGTAATTCCAATTTTTAAGAAGGGAAATCACTCTAGACCTGAAAACTATCGTCCAATAAGCCTAACTTCTGTTGTAAGCAAAATCCTGGAGAAAATCATTAAAAAGTTATTAGATTGTGAAACTACCGAGGGCAACATGATAGATATTACACAACATGGCTTTAGACAGGGATATTCCTGCACCACTAACTTGGTCTCCTTTTATAATCATGTTAGTATGGGTATGGACAAAGGTATACCTATGGATGTAATACTTCTTGATTACAGTAGAGCCTTCAATAAAGTTCCTCACGACATACTACTTGATAAAATGAAACAGATGGGTTTCTCACATTCCATAATTAATTGGGTGTCAGGTTGGTTAAATAATAGATATCAGCAGGTCAGAATCAACGGCACACTTTCCCAGTCATTGAGTGTGACCAGTGAGGTCCCACAGGGATCTGTGTTGGGGCCAACCCTGTTTAACATTTTTATCAGCGACTTGCAGGTTGGCCCTGAAACTGTTCTTTCAAAATTTGCTGATGACACAAAGTTGTGTGGTCCGGTCCTAGCAGTGTCGGACAGAGAATTTATGAGGAACAATTTAAAATCTATTGAAGAATGGGCAGCACTAAACAAAATGACACTCAACCCAGACAAGTGTCATGTTATGCATTTTGGTAAGAATAATCCGAGGCAGACTTACTTATTGAATAATGCGGCTCTTCATGTGTCACCACTGGAACGAGATCTTGGAGTAAACATTAACATCAAGTTATCGCCCAGTGATCACTGTACAATGATGGCCAGGAGAGCCAATGCCTTGCTTACCCGAATCCAGCGTTCATTTGTGTCTAGAACTCAGGAATGTGTGATCCCACTATGTAGAGTCTTCATTAGGCCTCATTTGGACTATGGATCTCCATGCTGGAATCCCTACTTAAGGCAGGATGTGGATAGAGTTGAGAAGTTGCAGAGAAGAGCCACCAAAATGATGCCTTATTTATCCAAAGTAGACTATGAGGAAAGGTTAAAGGTCACGGGGTTACATTCATTACATACAAGGCGTACAAGAGGTGATCTTCTCCTCCTGTATAGAATTAGAATTCTCAGGAGTTACTGCATCAATGTGGTTTACATTTTCAACCAGTTGGAATTCCCACGTATCATAACAAACAGATATTTGTTTCTAAAACTAGAACAACTAAAAGGTTACATTATTTCACAGTGAAAACCCCTAGATTATGGAATATTCTTCCACAACATTTAGTAGACAGCAGCTCCTTTCTTACCTTTAGGAAAGAGTTAGATCATTGGTTGGAGTGGAATAGCCCTGGGGTATAATTGTCCGACCAATGTGGTGGGGGACAATCTCAATGGGCAGTAGCCTTCTTTTGTCCCTTGAAACCAAGTAAACCAAGTAAATACTTTTGTTCAGTGTTCACAGAAGAAAGGGAAGAAGAGAGGACACAAAAGTGACAGGAGCATTGAAGGAAGGGAGGGAGGTGGACACTAGTACATTTACAGAGGACAGAGTCCTGAAGTCACTCACAAATCTGAAAGTGGATAAAGCAATGGGGCCAGATGGGGTCCCTCTAAGGATACTGAGGGAACTCAGGGATTTGCTGGCTGCACCCCTGACAGTCCTGTTCAACCTCTCACTGGAGACGGGAGGGGTTTCAGGGGACTGGAGGAGGGTAGATGTCGTCTCACTTCACAGACGTGGTAGTAGGGAGGAGACCAGCAACTACAGACCAGTCAGCCTGACTTCGGTGGTGGAGACATTATTGGAATCACTACTGAAAGAAAGGAAAGTGGAATAATTGATAGCTGGGAGAAATGGGGGTGGGGAACCAGATGATCAGATGGATAGGCAATTGGCTGCTCCAGAACCGGACCCAGAGGGTCGTGGTTGTGGGATAGTCTCATCCACAAGGAGGGTCATTAGTGGAGTCCCTCAGGGATTGGTTCTTGGGTCACTCCTGTTCAACGCCTACGTCTCTGACATAAGGAAGGGTATCAGGAGTGAGATGAGTTTCTTTGCGGATGACTGAAAACTGGGGGCAGTGGTGGATGGAGAGGAGGGGAAGGTGGCCCTGCAGGGGGACCTGGAGGTTCTGGAAAGGTGGTCTAGAAAGTGGAAGCTGAGGTTCAATGCAGGGAAATGCAAGGTATTGCACCTGGGAGCCAGAAACCCCGGGCCAAGTGTACACCCTGGGGGGGGGGGAATGCTACAAGTCTCGATGGCTGAGAGGGACCTGGGGGTGGTGGTGGATGTCAAGATGAACAACTCAGAGACTTGTAGGAGGGCAAAGGCCAACAGGATGCTTGGATGCATTGCTAAGGGGATCACCCCCAGAAGGAAGGAAGTGATACTCCCACTGTATAACTGCTTGGTGAGGCTGCACCTCGAGTACTGAATGCAGTTTTGGAGGCCACACTTAATGAGGGACATTAAACTCCTGGAGAGGGTCCAGAGGTGGGCAACCAAAATGATTTGGGGTTTGGGGGATAGGACCTATGGAGAGAGGCTTGAAGAGCTAAATATGTACACACTGGAAGGGAGAAGGGGCAGGGGAACATGATAGAGGTCTTCAGGTACATGAAGGGGTAAATTGGAAGGAGCAGTCAGGGTGCTTCAAAGGAAGGAGGGGGCAACTAGAGGGCATGGATGGAAGCTGGGGGAGATTCAGGGAGAAGGAGGAGGTGCTACTTCACTGAGAGGGTGGTGGAGCCATGGAATGCGCTGCCCAGGGGGCTGGTGAAGGCAGAGATGGTGGAGGGGTTCAAGAGGGGGTGGGACAGGTACAGGGAAAGGGTTCTGGAAGCAAAAACCAGTGCAGCGAGAATATCTGGGACTTGGAAGGGAGAAGCCGAGGGGGGCAGCAAGGTCAGCTCCCAGGGTGGGGGCTGACCAAACGAGCAGACACAAAAGACCGTTAGGCCTATTCTACTGGTATTTTAGTATGTTAGCATGAATATCTTGAATTCATTTGCTTACAGGACATGAGACAGTGTGGATTCACGGGGGGAGGGCAGTTCTTGTCAAGCGAATCTAATAGATTTCTTTGACTGAGTGATCAGAGAATTGGATCAGGGAGGAGTTGTGGTTGTGGCCTACCTGGATTTCAGCAAGGCCTTCGTCTCCATCCCACATAGGAGATTAGTCAGCAAGCTGGGTAGCCTAGGAGTGGGATCAAAGTTGGTAAACCGGGTAAGAAACTGGCTAAGGGATAGGAGACAGAGAGTGTGGTAAACAGGGTTCACTATGAGGAAGGGATGGTGACCAGTGGGGTACCTCAGGGATGTGTACTGGGACTGGTCATCTTTAATGTCTTTATTAGTGACACTGCAGAGGGGGCTGGAGGGAAAGGTCTGCCTGTTTACAGATGACACTAAATCCTGCAACAGGGTAGACATTCGGGGGGGGGGATCTGAAAAGGTTATAGGAGGGGTCAAGGGTATGGCAACTGGTCTTCATTGCAAAGAAGTGCAAAATCATGCACTTGGGGCACAGAAACCCAGGGGAGGAGTACAAAATGGGAAGAGAGGTATTGATGCTGACCAAACAGGAAAGAGACCTGGGAGTTGTTATATCTGATGACCTAGAGGTAGCTAGGCAGTGTAAGAAAGCAGTTGAGAGAGCTAGTGGGATGCTGGGATGCATCGGGAAGGGAATCACTAGCAGAAAGAGGGAGGTGGTGTTACCATTGTATGGATCACTAATGAGAGCTCACTTGGAGTACTGTAAACAGTTGTGGAGACCTCATCTCTGGAAGGACACAGAAAGAGTGGTGGCTGTCCAGAGGTGGGCAACCAAAATGGTGCAGAGTCTGCATCAAAAGCTGTGCGAGGAAAGACTGAAGGACCGTAATATTAATACACTGGAGGAACTTTCAAATGTCTCACAGGTATAAATAAGGTTCAAGAGGTAAGAATCTTTCAGAAAAAAAGATGCTCAAGGACAAGGGGTCATGCTATGAAGCGGGGGGGAGTAGACTTGAGGGAGATGTGAGGAAGTACTTCTTTACTGAGAGGGTGGTGGATGCCTGAAACAGCCTCCCAGGGGAGGTGGTGGGGGCCAAAACTAACGGGGTTCAAGAAAGCATGGGATAGGCATAAGGCAACCTTAGTGATAAGACAAGGGTGGGGGGGATACGACGGAGACCAAGCAGGGTCTGCTGTGATACAGTAGGTAGGGAAGAATGAGCAGACTAGGTGGGGCAAGTGGTCCTTATCTGTCATCAAATTCTAAGTTTCTGTGTTTCTCTCTTCTGCCCATCTTTGGTATTGTCTTGGTAGGTGTCCAGGTGGAAGTTCTAGAACCCAAGGCACTTTTTGCAAGAGTAGGATATTTGCTCTGACATCCTGGCAAGCATTTCTCTTCTCATAAAACTAATTCATGCAATTGCACAAGGCTGTGTATAGGTGTTGATGTGAGAAATGGCTGCCACTACACAGTTACAGTCACGTCAATACCAGTTCTCATTTCTTGTAAAGTGCTTTGGGAGACAATGTGAATGAAAAGTGCTATCTAATTGCTGATAATACGTCTACTACAGTTTCAAACATACGTTTCTCAAGGGTATAAGCAAGATGAACAGCAAGGACCTATTTGTAGGGAACAGGGATGCAGTCACTAGGGGGCACAATTGCAGGTTGGTGGGGGGATAAGTTCTGCAGAAATTTGAGGAAGTTCTACTTCACTGATAGGATGGTGAAACTGTGAAACAGATTGCTGGCAGAAGTGATGGGGGTGACTGACCTTAATGGGCTTAATCATGGTTGGGACATGGAAAGGAGACTCATACTCCTTGGGGGGACACATGAGTTTGAGTGCCGAGGGACTGTGGGAGGGGTAGAAACAGTGCTCCAGCACAGTAGGTTGGTGGGAGTGAGGCAGTATAGGAAGGGCAGACTCAATAGATCTTTGGTCTCCTTCAGCTGACAAATTCTTTTTCTATGTTTTCTTATTCTTGTTTAAAAAAATATTTTTGTTGACTTTAATACTGCATCATGAGCAGACTGTTAATGCACCCCATCAAGGATTATAAACTACCACTGTAATAATTAAGCAATGACAGGGGGTGCATTATGGTGGGAAAACGGCCCACCTCGGGTGGGTTGAAGCACAAGGCAAAGTTGAGTGCTTCCACCACATGAGAAAGGCCGTTAGCCCACCATGTTGCACCCCCTGGAGTGCCTTATTGCAGTTTTTAAATGGATCCTCTTTACTTAATTGGATACATTCTTTAAACATATGTTTTATCTAGTTTCAGACAGACAGTTATACTGGGATAACGGCCATGGTGAAAGTACGTGTTGGCCAATCAGAAGCCAGCATTCTTTCTACCCATTTCATAATAATTATCAGAAATTAGAATTTTCAGACTGCCTATTTTTTCAACACCCTTCTGATAATGTCATAATTTGCACCATAATGCATAATGCACTGCCTTTAAATGATAACTGAAACAGCTCCAATGGATAACATTTAACTTATAAAATAACCCAAGATATTAGATTTCTTCTAAAACCTGCTGTCACAAAACTGTATGCGCATGTACTGAAATAAATCATTTGTCTATTCATATATTCATTTATGCTAATGACTGCAAAGTAATATCATGGGCCATAAAATATTACCTGTTTCATTTTGATAGTCTCAGTGGACATGGTGATGTTTCAGAATTGCAATTTATATTCCTTGCTAGCAGGTTTAAATAATTTCATAATTACTGAAAGTCTCACATGAGAAACACATATGACACAGTGGCATTATTTGCATTATAGTGATTAATTATAGTTTGCTATCCTATAGCTAGTGATGAATTGGGAGCTCCAGAACATTGCCACTTGCCTTAGGGTAACAGCCTCTCCATTATCTAAAATAATGATCCCTCAAGTAGAACTAAAAGGATGACCCATTTGTTATTCAAGCTCAGATTCTGTCCCAACCAGGAGCTGCAATCGAATTTTAAATGATTTGCCAGGTCTCTGCAGAAGCATTGCTGCTGGCATTAGCAGACGTAAAATATAAGATCCTCCCCAAAATCTGAACGTATGGAAATGCCATTCTTTATTACTGAATAAAGTTGTATGGAAACAGATTCTTTGCCATTTTAGACTTCATCTGTTGCTACGGCTTTTCCTGCTTTGAAATCATAGTCCTCTACTGTGGCCTCATAATCATCTCTGTGACATTTGTTTATATGTATTGTAATCTGTTTTCGTGAACAACAAAACATTTAAAAACCAAGAGTCATGTCTGTGGCAACAGGTTGCTATGTTACAAGCAACAGATTATGACTTCTCAGAACTTAAGGCATTAGCAATGTGATCAGATAACACCTAAAGAAAAAAGATCATGTTTAAATGAGAAAGTCTTACATAATTAAGACTAGAAGGTCCTGAAAATCTATTTTTCTGAGAATGTTATGAAAATGTGATCTACTGATATGTACTGTGAATCTGTTGCTGGAAACTGGAAAATCTCTTAAAAAACCTATGAACATACTTGGCTTTAAACTCTTGTCTATTTTTTCTCTATGATAACTGACTCAGTGTGTTTCTTACCAATTTTTAGAAGCTGTGGATTGCTCTTATACATATGACCTCACAAATCCCAATTATACGCAGTTGTGACATCACAAATCTCATTATATATGTGGTATATACATATAGCTATCTATGTATATGGTAGTAGGAAGTACAGGGAATGCCATTAGGGCTGTAGTTCAAGCATATAAATATTTGTAGTCCTATCTATGTACAGTTCCAGTCACGCCCGGGGGCATGCCTTTGTCTGTGTCCAGCAGTGTGACCAGTATCTCCTGGAGTAGGAATAAAGATGGTAACTGAACTGATGAGCTGTATTTGAGTCCGTCTGTCTAGGGCACCAGAATATCACACTGCTAAGAAGGATCACAAGAAAAGCAACCCCCATGGGTGCCGCAAAGGTTGGTAAACTACTGCATGTTCATTAAGTACACACGGAACTCTCCTGCTGCCTCGAATTGGTCAGTTGTGCTGCTAACCCCCCAACCCTCAACAGCCAAGCTACTTTAAGCACCCTTAACCAGCCAGCTGCAGTCTCTTGCTTAAATCACAGACATATAGTAAGTTCAACCAACTGCAACACTGTATTCTGCTGGTTACTTTAACCTGCTGAGCACTCAACCAAACACCCAGCTCTGTAGAAGGAATTCCAGGCATTTGAAACTAAGGGAGTCATAAACCTCCCACCAGCCACAATACTCCAATGAGTAGTGAAAATACAGTAGCAATCCCACACAGTCACATCACGGATTTTGATTTTCTGCCCACAGCACCATCTACGCTAGAGGACAGGAACTGCATCTCTCCAGCACCAAGCAGCACAACGTCAGCACCTAGTGGCTGACCTGCATAACTGCAGCCAAATCACTGCAACTCAGTGTAGAATAGCATACCTGAGCACAGTAGGCTCCTCAGAATTCCTACCAACATGGCAACAAATTGGACGTGCACCAGAATTCAACAAATCAAAGAAAACATTTGGTTTATACTTAGAATGTTTCCAACACTGGCTTAAAGCAAACAAAACTGAAGATGACAACAAAGTACATGTCTTCCTAGCAGTTATGCCACCACAGATTTATGCCATTCTTCTGAATCTAACTGCACTGGATGACATCCTGACCCTGATATATACGCAAGTCACCAAGACACTTGCATGTACAGCATTTCAAATCCCAGCCCCTTATTATTGCCAAACGTTACACTTTCCATTATTGCACCCAAGGGGGGGGACCTATTGCTGACTACATCATTGCATTGAAGCATCTGGCACACACCTGTGCACTTGGACAGTCCCTGGATGAGGCCCTCTGGGGTTGATTCGTCTGCAGTCTGTGAGGGGAAGTTTATCAAAAAAGACTTTTGTCAGAAGCAAACCTAAACTTCAAGTTAGCTTGTGACATTGCAGTTGCTATAGAGCTTGTCCATAAAGGCTCCAGGGCACCAGTGGGGCATTCTGAACCACAAAGGGGTAGAGTTCACAAGGCTACCCATACACCAGAACTCAAGGGACATTTCACACCATGAAGTGGTCCACCACCTGGTTATCAGCAACCCCAAACATTTCAGATGCCAGCACCACTGGGCACTTCCACAAGGCCAAAACAACTGTTTTACAGATGCGGAGGTCATCACCATCAAAGCACATGCTGATTTCAACATGAGAAATGCCTCAACTGCAGAAAAGCAGGTCACTTACAGAAAGTGTGCAGGATCAGCAAAGACTGCTCATGCACAGTACATCACAGATGCCTCTCCATCATCAAAACACAAGTTGAGACATTGCCACTGTTCATGGTCATTGCAACACAAGCCAGTGGAGAGGACATTTGCCTCCAAACTGAGTTAGCAGGAAAACCAATTAGCATGCAGCTAGACACCAGAGCATCAGTATCTCTTTTGCAAGAGTACATCTACAGAGAGAAACTTCAGCAGTGCCCACTGCAACCATTGCATATTCAGCTCTCGTCTTACACTGGAGACTGAATCTCTGTGCTGGGGAAGATTCATGTACCAGTCACCTACGAGGGAAGTACTTTGACCTTGCCTTTGGTGGCAGTGCAAGGGGAAAGATCTGCATTACTAGGAAGGAACTAGCTCAGGAAGAGCAAGTTGAACTGGGAAAAGATCTTCAGCTTAAATACCATGACCAAGGCACTGCAAGATGCACTTAAGGAATTATTGGACAAATGCGATCCTATTTTCCAGGACAGCTATGTCACAATCTGGGATTTCAAGGCAAAGATCCAAGTGCAACTGGGAGCTGCTCCAGTTTTCCACAAGTATCACCAGTAACCTACACCTTAAGGGAAGTGGTGGAGAAGGAACTGGACCATCTCAAAAGCCATGGTATGATTTCATGAGTATTGAAGAGAGATTGGGCTGCACCTATCATTGTGGTGCCAAAGCAAGACAAAGCAGTGAGGCAGTGGTGACTACAAGGTTACAGTGAACTGTTGTATACAGCCAGACCCATAGTCATTACCCAATGCAGAGGACTCTAGCAGGTGGAAAGTTCTTTAGCAAGTTGGACTTATCTTTTGTTTACTAGCAGCTGGAATTGGAACCAGAGTCAGAACCATTTCTAACCATCAGCACCCACAAGGGATTTTACTAGTATCATTGCTTGACCTATGGAGTTTGCACAGCACCGACAATTTTCCAGAACACAGTGGACCAGAAACTGCATGGATTGTACCATGTAGTCTGCTTTATGGATCTTGGTAACAGCACCCACAGTAGAAGAGCAGCTGACAATCTTGGATTAAGTTCTGTCCAGACTGCAGCAGTATGGACTGAGAATGAAGCTAGCCAAATGCCAATTTCTACAATTTTCCATTGAGTGCCTAGTCTACTGGATCGATGCCCAAGTCCTATACCCAACAGAGAGCAAGGAGGATGCTATAGTCAAGGCACCAGTGCCAACAAATGTGACAAAGTTAAGATCATTCTTAGGCCTCTTGAACTACCATAGATGGTTTCTAGTCCACTTGTACACATTGCTGCAACCGCTCCAAAACTTGCTTCAGATAGAAGCCCAATGGAATTTGTCACCACAGCACAAGGAAGCTTTCCAGGCTTGCAAGCAACATCTTTTAAACAAGTGATTAGTGCTCTATGACCCAGCCAAACCTCTGAGGCTGGCATGCGATGCGTCCTTGTATGGAGTGGAGGCCACTGAAAAGACTGTAAACCTTCTGACACAACTTTTTGCCTCACATGGACTACCACAGGAGTTAGTGTTGTACAACAGTTCCCAATTTTTAACCCGTGATTTTTAACTGTTCTTAAAGAAGAATGGGATCTGACATATTCTGACTCCACCTTACCATCCAGCATCCTGTGGTGCAGCTGAACGAGCTGTACAGACATTCAAAAAAGCTTTGAATAAACCAGATTCACAGCAAGTACCTAAACTCAAAGGTTGGTTTGTTTCCTGTTCACTTACAGAAACACTCCCCTCTCAGTCACAGAGCAAACACCTGCTGAACTGTTCCTAAAACATCAGTCTCATACCCGTTTGTCACTGTTCAAGCCAGACTTGGCTGATACTATCTCAAAACATCAATTACAAAAGCAAAACGGTTATGACAAGTAGACAAAGTCATTACAGACTTTCCATTCTGGGGAGAGGGTGATGGTTCGAGACTGTAGAGATCCCAAGGTTTCTTGGATTCCTGAGGTGGTGATTGAAAGATGTGGAGCTTTGCCCTATGCAGCTCATGTGGGACATCAACTTGTTCACATACATGTGGACCACCTGCTGCGTTCTGAGGTTCCAGCACATGTGGCAGAAGACATCTTTCCAGATGAGGACAGTGACACAGAGGACTTTGCTTCTACCCATGAAGCTCCACTGAGGCCGGTGGCAAATAATAACAGAACACCTGTTTCACCAGCAGCGGTTGTTCCAGCCCACAGACATCCCATGAGACACCGAAGGCCACCACAAAGACTTGACCTTTAAGTTATGCACCGAACCTGTACTTCTGTGCAACTCAACTCTTACTTGTACTGTTAGTTAGTGAAAAGTTCTACCCAAGTGGCAGAATAATCCCCTAAACTTGTTTCTGGGTACTGAATAGTCTATTTCAGCCCAGAAGTTATGAAATGTTACTGTTGAAGTATTTTAGACTAGTTTCTGTCTATGGTGGAGGAGTGGTGTGTGTGTGTGTGCGTGTGTGTGTGTGTGTGTTTATGTGTGTATGTGTATATACAGGAAGTACAGGGAATGCCATTAGGGCTGTAGTTCAAGCACATAAATATTTGTAGTCCTATGCATGTATAGTTCATGTTATGCCCAAGGGGTGTTCCTTTGTCTGTGTCCAACAGTGTGTGACCACTATCTCCTGCAGTAGGAATAAAGATTGCCACCAAACTGATGTGTTGTGTTTGAGTCTGTCTGTCTAGGACACCAGAATATTACAATGTACAGCTATAGAAACATAGAAACATAGAATTTGATGGCAGATAAGGACCACTTGGCCCACCCAGTCTGCCCATTTCTCTACCTAATGGATAAGCTGCAGATCCTAGTTAACCAGCAGCCTACTTCTTCCTGCCCCCAACCCCTAGAATTGCCTTATGACTGTCCCATCCATGCTTGAATTCCACCACTGTTTTGGCTCCACAAACTTCCTCCGGAAGGCCGCTCCATGCATCCACAACCTTCTGTGAAAAATATTTCCTCACATTACCTCTGAGCGCCTCTTCTGTCTTCAAATTGTGCCCTTGTTCTTGCACACCTTTTTTTTGAAAGATGCTACCCTCTTGGACTTTGTTGATTCCTGAGGTACTTGAAAGTTTCTATCATGTCCCCCTCCTCCTTTCCTCGAGGGTATACATATTAAGCTCCTTAAGTTTCTCTTATATGTCTTCTGGTGCAGACCCTGCACCATTTTAGTTGCCCTCCTCTGGACAGCTTCCATCCTGTCTATGTCTTTCATGGAGATTGGGTCTCCAGAACTGCACTTAGTACTTCAGATGGGGTCTGACCAGCTGTCTGTACAGAGGGATAACAACTTCCTGTTTTCTACTGGTGATGCCTCTCCCTATGCACCTCAGTATCCCCCAGCCTCCTTGCTGCCCTCTCACATTGTTTGCCCACCTTTAGATCATCTGATATGACTACCCCATGTCCCTTTCCATTTTTCTTGTTGTTAGTATCCCACCTCCCATTGTGTACTTCTTCCCAGGGTTTTATTTCCCCAGGTGCATTACCTTGCACTTAGCATTGAATCTAAGCTGCCATACATTTGACCATTCCTCTAACCTTGCCAAGTCCCTTCTCATCCTTTCCACCCCACCTTGTGCATCAACTCTGTTGCAAATCTAAATCTTTGTGTCATCTGCAAAGAGACATACTTTTCCTTCCAGTCCCTCTGCAATGTCGCTTATAAAGACATCGAAGAGGACTGGTCCTAATACTGAACCTGTGGTACCCCACTAGTAACCCCCCTTTCTTCAGAGTGGACTCTATTTACTATTACTCTCTGTGTCCTATTCTCCAGCCAATTCTTTACCCATGCTGTCATCTTGGGACCCACTCCCTGGCTGGCTAACTTGTATATTAGTCTTTTGTGTGGGACTGTGTCAAATGCCTTGCTAAAGTCTAAGTAGGCCATGTCCACAGCCTCTCCCTGATGTACTACTTTGGTCACCCAGTCAAAGAAATCTATCAGATTTGTCTGGCATGACCTTCCCGCTGTGAATCCATGCTGTCTTGGGTCCTGTGCCCCAATGGCCTCTAGATAATCGACAATTCTTTCCTTCAGAAGTGATTCCATCATTTTCCCTACCACTGAGGTTAAACTAACAGGTCTGTAGCTTCCTGCTTCTGCCTTGCTCCCACTTTTGTGAAGGGGAATCACATCTGCCTTCCTCCAGTCCTCGGGTACCATCCCATCCTCCCATAATTTGTTAAAGAGGGTAGTCAGTGGTGTCACTAGTTCTACCCTTAGTTCTTTTAGAATTCTGGGATGAATCCCATCAGGCCCCATTGCATTGTCCACCTTCAGTTTTAAGAGTTCTTTCAGAACCCTTTCTTCTGTAAATGGGCTGGTATCAACTTCTGTATCCAGAGTGTTTCTACTGTTTGTTTTAGGTACCTCCCTCTTCCTTTGTAAATACTGGGCAAAATATTTGTTTAGTATCTCTGCCTTTCACAGTCACCCTCTGCCCACCCTCCCTCCCTTTATTAAGCCTCACTATCCCTCCCTTGGTCTTCCTTTGCTCTCTGATGTACCCTATAAAAGGTTTTATCCCCCTTCTTAACTGAGTTGGCTATCTTTTCCTCGGTTTGGGCCTTTGCTGTTCTGACTGCCTTCCCAGCTTCCTTTTGCTTTAACTGATACAGTTCTCTGTCCTGCTCCTTCTGTGATTCATCACAATGACATCTGATGACATCACAAGTCCCATTATAACCAGTTGTGAAGCTATACCCCTATAAAATAGAATTTATTAGAATGTTGAAAATGGGTCTGGTAAGGGAGTCACGATGCTGTGCAAGGGATAGGACGTGTTCGTCGGAGCTCCATTCTTTCACCGACCTGAACCGCAAAAAACACCCAATTTATTTCGCTTGCCAGCAATAAAATCAGAAAGTTAAGTAATTGGAGATTGCAGAGGCTGTTTTCGACATTAATTGGAGATGTGCATTCCATTAAGCATGTCCACACAGCAATTAGCCGAGGAGGCCACACAAGAATTGGAGGCCAAGAGCCCTCACCGCAGCTCTTCTCCCCAACTATCTCCAGAGGAGCTTTTGTCCTCACATATTTACTTGGAGCTCACATCTATTGAGGAGGATCTGCTAAAAAAAGGCATCAAGATGTACCTAATTTCAAGCCAGCACTTATGCAGCTAGCCCGAAGAGTCACTGACGCAGAAGCTAGAGTAGCCTGGATAGAGAGAAAACAAGATAAGATGGAACCTGAGGTGGTGGAGATAAAAAGGAGCCTATCTAAACTTAAGGATCATTTTGATGATCTTGAGGGGAGAAACAGGAGGAACAATCTGGTGCTGTTAGGCCTTCCTGAGGGTGAAGAGGGCCCTAATACCATACAGTTTTTGCAACGGTTTCTGAGAAAGACTGTGGGCCCCTCTCCGAATGGCTTGGAATTTATTATTGAACATGCACATAGATCTCTTAGGGCAAAACCCTTCCCAGCTGACCCACCTAGGCCGATTATCTTTAAAACTGTTAAATTATTTAGATCGGGAAATTATCCACAAGGAAGCCAAGAAGTTATCAGCTATCCTCTGGCAGGGTAAAAAACTGAGTCTGGTTCCAGATGTAACACTGAAAACCCACCAGTTACAAGCTTCATTTTGGCCCATCACTTCAAAGCTGTGGGCAGCGGGTATACAGCATTGGCTCCTATATCCTGCCCAATTAGAGGTTACCTTAGCAGAAGGTGCCAGGCATTTTGACTCGGTGGAAGAAGCCACAAAGAGACTGTGAAGAAATTACCCCAACCTATTTTCTAAATGAGAAGGGAGTAGTATAGTTTAAACACTGGACAAAAGAGACACTCGTTAAGAACATTCGAGAAGAACCTGATTAATATTAAAATGTTTAATCCTTTCTGTGCGGCTTTGTTTGACTCGACGATTTGGTAGGAAGATGTGAGGATTAAACTACTAAAGAATGTAAAGCACGATTTCAGAGGCACCATTTCGTAGTAGTTTCAAGTTTAACTTTCTTTATTTGCACCCAGTTAATCATAAGGAAGTTGTAGGATAGCTGCTGCTCAGTTTTATCCACTAGATGGTGCCAAATGTCCCTTAGTTAGCAGGTAAGCAGTTATTGCCAAGGACTTTAAGTTATGTTGAAAAGGCTTTCCTTATCTTTGCCCTTCGTTTTTTTTTTCCTATTATTATCATTTGTCTTTGCAAAGTAAAGTTAAGGATCTACAACTAAACGCTGCATATAGCCCAGAGTGTCATTAGCTGGGAGCGAGTTAAATATAAAATCTCTGGACTTATAGGGGGAACTTGGCAGCAATCTCATGGGTTAGAAATGACAATAAGTTAGAGGAGCATTAACCGAGATAGCTCAGTTACACGCGGTTTACCCATTTTTTTTTTTTTTGCGCTGTTATTTTCTCTCTTCTTTTTGTATTAGTCTGGAAAAATATACAGAAGGTTAACTGTATGTTAACTGGAGTGCAGTTGCAGCAGCCACTTCTAAGAGTGGGGTTATTCTAGATGCCCTACAGGGGGCATGCCTTAGACAACTAGTATTGGAACCCACTCAAGAGGAAATTATCTTAGACCTGGTCCTCTCAAATGGAGATGGAGAGAGGATCACAGATGTAGAAGCTGGTAGCCATCTGAGAACTAGCGACCATCGAACAGTATGGTTCACAATAAACACAGCAATAGAGTCAAGCCATACAAAGGCAAAAGTACTGGACTTCAGGAGGGCTGACTTTGCCAAAATGGGTAAGTGCCTAAGGAATGCATTAGCAAATGGGCAGGAAGGAGGGGTGGAAGAACAATGGGGAATAATAAAAACTGCCGTCACAGAGGTAACAAGCCTTTGTGTGAAGCAAATAAACAAAACAAAATTATGTAAGAAACCACTATGGTTCTCAAAGGAGGTGGCAGTGAAGGTTCAAGAGAAAAAGAAAGCATTCAGAAAGTGCAAGGAATCACAGAAGGAGCAGGACAGAGAATTGTATCAGTTAAAGCAAAAGGAAGCTAGGAAGGCAGTCAGAACAGCAAAGGCCCGAACTGAGGAAAAGATAGCCAACTCAGTTAAGAAGGGGAATAAAACCTTTTTTAGGTACATCAGGGAGCCAAAGAAGACCAAGGAAGGGTTAGTGAGGCTTAATAAAGGGGAGTGGGGTGGGCAGAGGGTGACTGTGAAAAGGCAAAGATACTAAACAAATATTTTTGCTCAGTATTTACAAACGAAGAGGGGGAGGTACCTAAAACAAACAATTGAAACACTCTGGATACAGAAGTTGATACCAGCCCATTTACAGAAGAAAGGGTTCTGAAAGAACTCTTAAAACTGAAGGTGGACAATGCAATGGGGCCTGATGGAATTCATCCCAGAATTCTAAAAAGAACTATGGTAGAACTAGTGACACCACTGACTACCCTCTTTAACAAATCATGGGAGAATGGGTGGTGCCTGAGGACTGGAGGAGGGCAGATGTGATTCCCCTTCACAAAAGTGGGAGCAGGGCAGAAGCAGGAAACTACAGACCTGTTAGTTTAACCTCAGTGATAGGGAAAATGATGGAATCACTTCTGAAGGAAAGAATTGTCGAGTACCTAGAGGCCATTGGGGCAACAGGACCCAAGGCAGCATGGATTCACAGCTGGAAGGTCATGCCAGATGAATCTAATAGATTTCTTTGACTGGGTGACCAAAGTAGTAGATCAGGGAGGGGCTGTGGACATGGCCTACCTAGATTTTAGCAAGGCATTTGACTCAGTCCCACACAAATGATTAATATACAAGTTAGCCAGCCTGGGAGTGGGTCCCAAGATGATAGCCTGGGTAAAGAATTGGATGGAGAATAGGACACAGAGAGTAATAGTAAATGGAGTCCACTCTGAAGAAAGGGGGGTTACTAGTGGGGTGCCGCAGGGTTCAGTATTAGGATCGATCCTCTTCAATGTCTTTGTAAGTGACATTGCAGAGGGACTGGGAAGAAAAGTATGTCTCTTTGCAGATGACACAAAGATCTGCAAACAGAGTTGATGCACAAGTTAGGTGGAAAGGATGAGAAGGGACTTGGCAAGGTTAGAGGAATGGTCAAATATATGGCAGCTTAGGTTTAATGCTAAGAAGTGCAAGGTAATGCAAGTGGGGGAAAAAACCCAGGGGAAGAGTACACAATGGGGGGGGGGTGAGATACTAACAACAACAAAAATGGAAAGAGACATGGGGTAGTCATATCAGATGATCTGAAGGTGAGCAAGCAATGTGAGAGGGCAGCAAGGAGGGCTGGGGGGATACTGGGATGCATAGGGAGAGGCATCACCAGTAGAAAACAGGAAGTTGTTATCCCTCTGTACAGACAGTTGGTGAGACCCCATCTGGAGTACTGTGTGCAGTTCTGGAGACCCAATCTCCACAAGGACATAGACAAGATGGAAGCTGTCCAGAAGAGGACAACTAAAATGGTGCAGGGTCTGCACTGGAAGACATATGAAGAGAGACTAAAGGAGCTTAATATGTATAGCCTCGAGGAAAAGAGGGAGAGGGGGGACATGATAGAAACGTTCAAGTACCTCAAGGGAATCAACAAAGTCCAAGAGGGTAGCATCTTTCAAAAAAAGAGGTGTGCAAGAACAAGGGGGCACAATTTGAAGGTGGGGGGGCGGCTCAGAGGTAATGCAAGAAAGTATGTTTTTCACATAGAGGGTTGTGGATGCATGGAACGGCCTTCCGGAGGAGGTTGTGGAGTCAAAAACAGTGGTGAAATTCAAGCATGCGTGGGACAGCCATAAGGCAAGTCTAGTGAGTGAGGGTAGTAAGAAGTAGGCTGCTGGTTAACTAGGATCTGCAGCTTATCCAATAGGTAGGGAAATAGGCAGACTGGGTGGGCCAAGCGGTCCTTATCTGCCATCAAATTCTATGTTCCTATATTCTATGTTTCTATGTTTAAAAAGGACCATTACAGCGATTGTCGCCATCATGGTCCTTTTTCGTGTTTCGCTGTCGGGGTGTCGACCTGAAGGGGTGCACCGATGTGCAGATTATGTCAGATACATAATTTATTTACTGATTTGCTAACTATGTGACCTGTGCTGATATGCAAGCATGCCATGTCCATTCTGTGGGCTGTAGCACAACATCTCCTTGTATGCTAATGAAAGCCCCTCTCCCCAGAAAATGACCAAACTGCTGGACTTCTACACTTTGATAAAGCACGCCTCAAGAACATCTGCAACATCTGGCTGGATGCCACCATCACCACCCCTCAAATCTGCACCAGAACTGCTAAGTGCCATGAGATCAGTGGTTCTAAACTGCATGAATATTTAATATAGTTAAACATGCATTTTAACAGCAGTTTAATCTATGGTGTTTATAAAGACAAATTCCTATGACTTCCTCTTTGTCCATCGCCCTTCCCCAACATGGTGGGTGAATTTCTGTTCACTTTATTACATAAGTCATTGCACAGCACAAGGATGACTGTGCTTTTAATGCTCTGCATTAGTAGTGTAATGCATATTTATCTGATAGGATGTCTTGGTCATGAACTGCAGTTCTGAAGAATGAATTTAAATGCAATCAAAGTGATGCAGTTGTCCTTGGGGGAGAGGGATCCTCTGGCTGCAGTATTATGGTTTTTCAGCATATTTACTATGACAGCATGGGATACACTGCATCATGCACAACCCAGTAATAAAATAAAACCTTTACTCTCTTTTACTGTGACTGCCTAACTAACTGTGATTGTATGTGACATTGCGCCCTCTGAGCCCCAAACCCAGACATCAAGACAGAATTCAATATTTCACTGAAAACTGGAAACAATAAAAATGTCTCACTCCCAGCAATGCACTGCAGGTAGTTGCGATCCTCACTTGACGTCAAAGAGACACGTCGCTGCAGCTGCGCTGTCCGAGCCGGAGAAAGGAAGGCACCGTCATGAGCGGTCAGCATTTTTGCAAATAAATAATGAAAATGGGAATTAAAAAGGGAATTGTCATTGCAGTTCAGCTGATATGGGGAACGGGATTATGCAGCTGAAATGGGAACAGGTAGGGAATACGTGTCAGCAGTTCTGTAATGCCACCCTAACAGGATGCTTAAGTGTGAGTAGCACAGTCAGCGGGCCTGTTACATTTAAAGACACACTTTGTTTAGACACACTCCTTCCCCTCTCTTGCTGCCAGGTGCCTAATCACTGTGTATCCTTTACCTCCAAGTTTTGAGTCGATTTCCTCCCCTCTCTTGCTGCCAGGTGCCTAATCACTGTGTATCCTTTACCTCCAAGTTTTGAGTCGATTTCCTCCCCTCTCTTGCTGCCAGGTGCCTAATCACTGTGTATCCTTTACCTCCAAGTTTTGAGTCGATTTCCTCCCCTCTCTTGCTGCCAGGTGCCTAATCACTCTGTATCCTTTACCTCCAAGTTTTGAATCGATTTCCTTCCCTCTCGTGCTGCCAGGTGCCTAATCACTGTGTATCCTTTACCTCCAAGTTTTGAGTCGATTTCCTCCCCTCTCTTGCTGCCAGGCACCTTAGCTACTGTGCATCCTTAATCTCCACATTTTGGTTCGACTCCCTCCTTTCATATCTTGTGTCTCTTTTCTCTTCTGTCCCTTCTACCTCTCTTACACCATTATTAGTGCATGCTCTCATTCTCTAGCACTCCCCCCAGTGAATGCATCTGCTTACCTAGCTGTCTTCTCATTCTGGTTCCCTAAACCATAGGGCTCTCTCCCCCTTTCAGTTTGCTCTGTTCCTTCCTTTTGTGCTCTGAAATCTTTCCTCCGAGATTTCTCTGCTTACTTCTTTACCTGCTGCTGGTGTGGGGGCAACGTCTGCTGTCTGCTTTCTACCCCACACGGACACTAATATATTCTTTCTCCCCCCGTTATCAATCATGACCCCCAACCATCATATTACTGCTTTGTTGCCCACTGCTTTTATTCATTTGCTAATCCTTGTTACTGTATCGTATTACAATTTTACTACTTGGAAGTATTTTCATTTTATTTCCTTTTATTTGTTTTTTGTTATACTTCTCATATTGTTATACTTAGTTGTGTATTATAAAGCTGGTATTCATTGTTCTTCAGATTTATTCTGTCCTCTACTTCTCTTCTTTCTCCCAGGATGCATCTGGAAAGAGCTAATAGCAGTTTTGTATGTCTTTCCTGGTAAAACGTTTGAAATACATACATACGTACATACATTCAGTACATACATTCTTAGCACTGGGTTAATCTGTTATTCTTAACAGATGCCATACACCTATGCAAATGAATGCATAGAGTGTGGATTGGTATATGCAGTGGATTTTAGAAGCGTTATTGCTTCAGAACTCCTAACTTTAGAAAAATGCACTGTGGTGCACATCCCCCTCTAGACTCTGTGGTGCCATGTGGAAAAAACAACAAAGCTCTTTGTTCCTCTATCTCACATAATTCATGTTGGAAATGTAACCTGTTTCACAACCCTCCATGATAGTCAAGTGGACCCCCACCATCCCTTGACCCCTGTTGGAATGTTAATATGTTATAAACCCTCTCTGGCAGTCTAGTGGTCCCTGTTCCCAATCCTGGTATCCAGTGCTCACCCCACTGCCCCAATCTGCCCTTGCCCAGTCCTGGTAAGGGTGACTGGCACAAACCCACCCCTCACCTCCCTGTCCATCTGCAATCTGCCAGACTCAGTCACTGCTATTGCTATTGGTATATCAGTCTGTATAATGATACCATACAGTTTGCAAGACGTCTATTAAAAGTGTGCATTTTTTTATGTACAGCATTTTTTGTTAAAACCGAACAAGTTAATAAAAGATGCACTGAAATTGTCTCAAGTGTGTATTTTTTTTTTGCATGCTGTATCTTAACACGTGCATGTTTGCCAGGTGAATTGGTAAATCATCAATCATGTTTTTTGAAGGTCAGTCATGACTGATTCTTGTTAATCATCAAATGTTACCATATTTATTTATTTATTTATTTAACTCTTGTTCACCAGGTAAGTACAATGAGCCAAAGGCCCTTTTTCATGAATGACCCAGGGCTGTAAGCAGCCAAGATGTTAATACATAAGGAAATACCTACGTGCAGCGTGTAGGAATAAACTTAAACATATTTCATTATACAGTGAACATTTACAAAAAAAAAAAAAATTACATTGAAGTTGATTTAAAAAAAAATGCTTCAACTGCTGTTTAAAGACTACACGACTTTCCAAATCACGAAACAACTCTGGTAGGTTGTTTCAGCATTTAGCTGCACAAACAGAGAAGGCACTTTCACTCATAGATGTAAAAATAGTAGGAATTAATAATGTATTTGTACCATTTGTCCTAAGTTGCCTGACTTAATTTTTAAAGTGGAACAAATAGTAAAGTGGAGAAATAGTTTTTAACCTTAAAATATTATCAATAGTACAACACAGATTACACAAACTATTTATTTATTTGATAATTCGGAAAAGACCTTTGAGCGCAAGCTCTTTTACAAAGGTTCCACATCAGAGTTGAAAAATAAACAGTGGGAGACTAACAGAGTACAAAGCAATTGAGAATACACTTGGTTACAGAACAGAAGTATTTTTGCTAACCTAGGTACAACACATTTCAAACAGTAAAGTACACTAAATATTGAAAACAAGGTAACACATGTATAAATGGAAGGGTTCAGTGGCAGGGCAAGGGATAAAGAGCAGAGGTGGGAGAACAGGGAGGAGGGAAATCAACCTCAGGGGGGCCTTGTCGAGAGTGAGGGGGTGCAGGGGCAGTTAATCCAAGGGGGAGGATGAGCGAACGAGGGTGAGAATACTCAGGGGAAGTGCTGGGCAGTGGACCTTGTACATGCAGGCTTACGTGGTAACCAACCAGACTGTGCATCACAATGGTGTGTTCTGAAAGGCAGTTTTAGTGCAAATAGGCAAATCCCATTGAAAGTGGTATTTTTAATAATGATAGTTCAGCAGTAGCTAAGTTTGAAAAAAATAAAATAATTATCATTTAAAAACAGGCAAAAGTGTTCAACTTTTTTAATTTAGTTGTTTAACCAGGTATAGCACACTAAGCTGAAAGCTTTTTTACAGTAGCGACCTGGGAGCACAAGAAGGTTAAGTGACTTGCTCAGGGTCACACAGTATGCAAGTGGAAGCTGTGGGATTCAAACCCATCTCAGGTCTGCTGGATGTCACCAAATTTGCAGCTCAGAGCCTTAGACCACTGCGCTATACTGCCTCCAAAGAGAGAGAGGCACAGCCCTTTCCCTGACTGGGAATCGAACCCAGGCCGCAGCGGTGAGAGCGCCGAATCCTAACCACTAGACCACCAGGGAACAGCTGACAACTGGTAATTGCATGTCTGGTTTCAGAAGTTAGGAAGTTCTGCAATTTAAACAATGCACCAAGTTTTGATTAAATTATCTACAAATTGCTCTTATATGTAGTGAATATGTTAAATTATACAATGGCAAGAAAGAATCCTGCCTTCTGATTGGTCAGTTGGCCATCATAGCAGGGATGTTATCCTGGCATAACATCCCTTGCTGATTTTTTCAATCATTGCCATTGCATTTTCTCTTAAGAAACAAAAATATTTTTACACACTAACAAAAACATTCTTTCAAATTATTTGTCTTATTCCATATAAAACAACAACAATAGGAATAATGCCCTCCAGGGTGGATGTTATGCTGGGATAACATTCCTTCTCAGGTGTTGGACACCCTCGGCCAGTGGCCTCGGGCCTAACCACCCAAGGCGGGATGTTCTCCCAGCATAACACCCACCCTGCCAAGCATTATTCCTTTATAAGAATCTAAAAGTAAGTCAAGATATTTAAATTCTTTAACCTGTTCTAACGGAATACCAGTTGTATTTATTTATTTATTTATTTGCTTTTGGTAACCGGGTAAGTGCACTAGGCACAGCAATGCCTATTTTTCAAGCATGATGCGGGAGGATACAGGGTACAGAGATAACAAAACAGTTTGTGGAGAACAACACAGTGGGTGGAAGGATAATGGCTACAGATTGGTACAGTATCAAGGAAGCTTGAGGTACATCAGCAATGGGAAGTGGTGTGCAATTTAATAATCTTGACTTTGGCCATATGATCATCACGGCAGATTGTGATCTAAGATTATCATCTAGATCATGATTTTATCATCAAACAAGTAACCTTTAAATCAACAGCTGATGATTACTGATAGTTTTTGTAAGCTTAAATCAGTATGATGGTTTTTGATGCTCTGTGGAAGTTCAAGAGATTGTCATCGATGATCACAGATGCTTAGATTAATTCTATGTTATACAGTTGTAAGTCACATTAGTAATACTTAAAGTTTTGTTATTAAAATGAAAAATATGAAAGTCAACAATCATCAGAAGTGCATTATATTTTAAAGCAGCAGTGCCACAAACCTATTTTCAGTAGTAAGGATCATAAATACTATGCTATAAACAGTCCTTCACCATTTACTTAACAAATATTTTCTAACTTTTTTTGTTTGTTTTATGCTCCTCTCACCTCTTGAACAGCACACACCCACGCCAGGATCACCATATTTAATCAGAGTGCATCATGTTTTTTTTTAGATTGACTGGCATTCCCAGTATGCATCTCTGTTAGACCATAATGCAATGTTTGGTTTCTGTTTATACAGTCATGCGCGTTCATATTCATTGCCATTCGTGTTACCCGAATGTGACTATTGCAAGAGTTGTCTGTTGTGTCCTAAACTCCTGCAAACAAAGAGTTTGGCACTCAGCAAATGGCTGCAAGTTAAATGTTAAGCTTTATTTCAGAACATAGTAAAAAACACAAAGCACATTCATAGCCAGACAGTGTATTCAAAGTAAAGAGAGCAAAGTAAAAGCTGCCAGTAACGGTTTGCACTCTATGCTTTGAATACACTGCCTGGCTACAAATGCACTTTGTGTTTTTCACTACGTTCTGAAATAAAGCTTAATGTTTAACTTGCAGTCTGTAGCTCAGTGCTGGTTTCTTTGTTTGTGGTTGACTGCTTGGATTTAACCGCTATGGGCAGTTTGAGTGGGCCACTGCTGTGATGTTAATTAAGGTATCCTAACTCCTATAATACTGTACACACACAGCAAACCTACTACCAACAGCAATGTAGTATAGTCTTGTGTGTTTGACTGTTACTACACTTTCATGAAAATATAAACAAATCCCCACTCCTCGTCAGCTGCTAGACTGGAACAAAGCTTTTAACCCTTTTTCTTTCCCTCAGTGATGCCCGATAGAAACACAGAGAGCAGATTTGCTCTCTATGAACCTGTCCTTTGAAAAATAGGATGAGCGCAACCTCAGTCAGCTTCAGTAATTGCTTTTGGATAGTAAGAAAAAAGATTTTCTTTCATCTTTTCCATTACTCTAGCTACAGACAAACTGACACGTCCACTGGGCGTAAGTGAGCAGTACAACTTCGGTGATGTCTTATATTTTATTAACCTCTGCAAACAACAATGCAACCCACTGAAATGGGAACTGTCATCAACAGATTTTCTTAATGTCTGAAAGCCCATAACAAGCTAATGCGATTGAGCCATTGTGCTGATCTGTGAGTTTTTGCAATTCAGAGTTATTCATATGTAAATCATCCTGTAATTAAGGACTGGTGGCAGCCATATGTTTTGGGCTCCTGACAGGAAATGATGTCACTGAGGATCTAGGTCCTCCTTTGACTGTATTTAATCTAACAGGTTAAATGGAAATTGACTGTTTTATTAAGTGTGTTTTAAGGTGTTATTACAAAACTTTCTACATCTATAATTGTTTTGTATGCGCATTGAAACTAGAGAGTTATCACCTTTACATTTCACACTGTTAGTACAAAATAATCCATCTTCAGGATTGCTTTAACCTCTAGGTCATACTGCCAGTTGATCATCAAAAACGACACATCTCATGGCTGGCTCTGTGGTGCCAATGGGTATTGGGGTCCCATATCAGGATTTGTAAACTCTGGCTGTGTTCATGTCAGTACAGATTTCTGGGACTGCCACAGCACTAACTTCTGTCATTTTCTGTTCCCTCTCTTACAGCCTTGTCTCACAATTTCAGGTATGAACTCAGGTCTACAGGATGCAAATGTGACTACGTACCTACTGGCCTGGCATCATGGGGCCAGCCTTGAAATGAGTAGCTTTTGATTATCACCTGGCAGTACACAGCTGTGAACAAGCTTTGCTCATCCAGCAGAATGGGTTTTGAGCACGTATTAAAATGTTATACTTTTTCTATCCAGATTTGGCTTGAAAAGAAAAAAATTGGACACAATTACTTGGTTATTAATTGCAAAAACACATAGATGGACAAAATTGTTAAAACATACATAACCTGAAATGTATTATTAAAATATAGAATAATATATGGGTGGGTTTGTATAACCAGAATTTTACACACACCTGAGGTGTGGGATGCAACATAAACCCTGAGCGGGTTATAAAAACATCGCACACCGAATGTGTGAGTAAAATTCTGTCTTTTACACACAAACCCATAAATTATTTTAATTAATGGTAATATTTTTTTCACTTTTTAATACAGTTCAGTTAGTGCAGCACTTCTATCAGAGATAGACAAACACACACACACACACACACACACACACACACACACATATTGCCTGTCTCTCCCTTTTGTTTTTTTCTTTTTCTTCTACATTACAGTGGTTACGACATTCTGGAAAGTTGTGGTCCGTCAGCATTGCTGCATAGTGTAAGATGCACTTGAAGTTTATTGTTCTAGGAATTAATACCTTTGAGCCAAGGCTCTTTTACAAAGGTTCCACATCATAAAGGTTCCACGTTCCACTTGAAGGGTATGAGCGGCAGGATCAACCAGATTGATTTTTTCCTTTTCAAGGCAGGATCAACTAGATAGATATTTAAAAACATTTAAAATCTTACTTGTCTTAACAGTGTGTGGCAAAGTGTGAGTTCTGGTACCAGTGCTCAGTAATGGAGCTGCCATGTTGGGCAAGATGTTCAGCTCACCCACAGTGAAACTATGTACCAGTTAGCGTTCTGTGGTGACGCTTGATTGATAGGTGTTGATTACAACCTCCTGGTTGTAACCAGAAATCTAAACTGGGAGGTTGTAACTGGAGATAAAAGTGTCATTATCTGTATGTAAAAAATGATCACCATTAAAGAGTATTGTATTTCTTTTGATGAAGTTAAAAGTATAATGTGTAGAAGATGTGTCATAACTGCTGATTCCAGTGAACATTTCTAATTGGTAGGCAAGATGCATTCCATGAGTATAGAAGACAGATACATTAATTTTCTTTAAATTATGGAAGTAATCCTGATCAGGACCAGTCATGAAAAATCATGATAATACGAGATCATCATTGATCACCATCATTATTTCCATAACATGATGGTTTCTGATTGGTGGCCATTTAACGTTCATGTTTAATTATTGTTAGTCATAATCACAATGATGATTTCTGAAGTTTGAACATGATCTTTGAATATAAGCCCACATATTCAAATGAGATGCCCGGCTCATCCCTGGGTGTGCTGAGCATCTCTGGACTTGCTGCACATCTCTGGACTTGCACGGGCTGTCGGGGGTGTGGCCATATTCAAAGGCCACTGATGCACAGCTCACCCCCCGACTGCACCACTGCACACAATATTGTGATGCACCTATGCAAATAAGGGGTCCCTCGTGCATATGCAGTGCATCACAATATTGAACCCGCCCCAAGTGTAACTATGGCTGACTGCACTGGTGCACAGTTACACTGTTCAAACTCTACTTTAACTATGCGTGGGTTCAAGTGGTGCCCCATGCACAGTCTAGGACCAGGTACTCAGTTCCTCCCCAGCCCTGCTAAGTGTTAACATAAAAAATAAAACCTGATCCCATTTCCACAGTGTAATGGCCCCCCTTCCCAGGCTTCAGCACTGTGAGAAATAAACACCCAATCCCCATTCCTGTAGTGTAGGGACCCCACACCCCAGCCCTGATCACAGTAAGAAAGAATTATACACCTGATCCTTATTTCCATAGTGTAGGGACCCCCGCCTCAGTCTCGATCTCTGTATAACATATTTAATCACCTAATCCCATTTCTATAGTGTACGGACCCCCGCCCTGGTTGCAATCCCTGTAAGAAATATGACAGTCCCTGATCCCCGTTCCCTGGTATCTAGTGGTCCCCCCATCCCTCCAGCCTGGTATGCAGTACCTCACCATCCCACAACCCCCATCCCAACCCATGCCGGTGATTGGCACAGCTCTCCTCATTCTGCCACAGCCAGCCTCCAACTGATTGGTCCCAGAGTGTGTACAGTAAATAGTATGCTCTCATTGGTTGGGATCGGGTGTATAATTCTTTCTTACACTTATCGGGGCTGGGGGGTGTCCCTACACTACATAAATGAGGATTGGGTGTATAATTCTTTCTTACATTGATCAGGGCTGGGGCAGGAGGTTCCTGCACTACAGAAATGGGGATCAAGTGTATAATTCTTTTTTACAGTGATCGCGGTTGGGGCGGAGGTCCGTACACTACAGAAATTGGGATTGGGGTTGTCTTTATATTGTAATAGTGCTCAGGGCTTGGGGGGTGGGCTATCCTAATGCATTCCACCAGGTGCAGCTTTGCAAATGAGCTTGTAATGGGCATGCAAATGGCCCCTGTGCACCCTGCATGCCCAATGAGCTCATTTGCATGTATGGACTGAATATCGCCCATGGGCATGATATTTAGCACAAACAGGCATGCACCAGGCATTCCCCTATATGCGGTCTTCAGCCGCACACCCTGGATGCACTGCGCCATGCATGGCACCTGCTTGCTGTGCAGCAGGCATCCAGGGTCCAATATTCAAACAGCTTGCACGGTCTGTTCTGACCATGCATTCTGTTTGAATATTGCGCCAGAGGCAGACAGCCCAACTTATTTCCGTGGCACACTGTTATGTGGGTGTATCCAGCCAGCTCTGAATATGGCGCCCATAACTGATAATAATCATTCATAACACATCAATATTAAATCATCTTTTTGACCGGGTTGCCAGAATGCTACACATTTGCTCTTTTATATTGCATAGTTGAAAGTGCCTATTTTTTTTTGCATACCATGTCTTCTTCAAAACTGCAGTTTTGCAAAAGTGCTTCTCTGGGCACAATATGTCTACTTTTATATTGCACACTTTCAAAGGTGTGCACTTATCAGCCAAAAAAGTATTACTTTTAAAATAGAATCTATAATTACAAAGTGCGCAAAAATTCATGCACATTTGGAATGTTTCCCAAAAGCTATGCAATGCAAATTCCACACATTTTTACTAGTCCAGAATAGTAGGCATTGGGTTTATGAGAACACCTTCCTGAACTTTCAGTTTGAATATCATATTTGGGAGCCCAAATATTCAAGTCTTCAGTATTCATTATTCAGCTTGAGGGATTGTGGAGAAGGAAAAAAGAATAAAACAAGCTTATTCATATACCTGGTGACCAGGGCTAATCTCCATGCCACCCTTCCACCCCATTCTAAATTCTTCCCACCCACCACCCCTTCCCCGGGCCCCAGAGAAAGAATAAAATGAGAAGCTTCTTTTTTTTTTTCTCTCTTCTTTCTCTCCTGGGCTTGGGGGGTGTTGCCTATAGTTCCCCCCATCCGCCCAGACCCACAGCACCGCCCCACTCCCAGTACCTGTGCTGGACCCCCTCCACCATTCCTCTCACAGCTGCTTCATAGCAGATACATACCCCACCACTGCGGAAGCCAGGGGTCAGGATATGGGAGGAGCATCTGAGTCAAAGTGGTGTGACGCTAATGGGACCAAACATCATTGTGCTCACCAGAGGATTTTTTTCCCTGTATTGGTTCCTCTCCCCTATGGCATAGGCATGCAATGGCATCAATGATGCTGCTGTGTGCGCTTCTGCACTCTGCACATCTGACGTCTGCCCATGCTGACCCCCTCAGTGAGTCGCCTCACGCGTCAACCCCCAGCCACCTCCAGGAGCCAGCACATCTGTGGGCATCCCTCCCCACCTTCCCCGGAGGAGGAGAGCAGTCCCTGGGAGGCTCAATTCTCCTCCCCCAAGCTAACCCTCCAACACCCGAGGTTGCTTCCGACTCCGGGTTCTCAGCATGGCATGAGGTGTGGCATCCAGTGCCTCAACCCTCAGCGCCACTGAGCCGGCCATAAAATGAGAAACTTCTTAATTGTCAGCTGCTGGCACTATGCCAGGAGCAGACAGCATCTTCTAAACTGCACTCCCTTCCTAGTCTGTGTCCCCCCATTCTTTAAAACAATATGTCCTTATTGCAGCTCCCCCTTTACCCATTTCCTTGATTTCATGAGCAGGTTAGTGCAAACAATCTCGGCTAGTCGGCCACCCTCTCGGTGGCAACCTTGCCCAGCCTGCTCTCTGTATGCTGCTTGTACTGTATGAAGTAAACTCAGCTGTTGAATGGAGTGGCTGGGCACATGATCGTGAGTTGGGAGCAGGGCAGAAGCATCATTGGCAATGCTATGCAGCCTATCACAGTTTGTTTGCTCATTCAGCCTGAATAATGGTACTGGGCCAAAACAGCTCATCAGGAACTGTGCTGCAAGAACCGTTCTGTGTAAAGTGTGAAAGGATTTACAGCAAGAGGGGTATAATAGCATAAGGGAATTACTGCTACTCTTGTTGCTCTGCTCTTTAGCTGCAGAGGGATCAAGTTGCTGTGTGCTGGGATGGCTGGTTGAATCACTCCCATGGTGGAGTGACTAAGGCACCAGCACACGGCAGGGTAGGAGACCTGGGACCATGGTTCGGTACCCCCCAGCTCTCATGCTGAAACTTTTTTTAAGTAATTTCCCCCCCTTCTGATCTTCTCCCCATCATCGAAGTCCACAACCCCACAAAGTTTATTATTTTAAGTCCAGGGGGTGTGTCAGGTGAAGCCCCCCCCCTCACATTGGGGGATGCAGGAGGCCAGAGCCCCCTTAAAAATAAAGAAGTCCCATTATTTTAAATGGGCTTGCACTGTTGTTGCTGGTTGGTGTTTTACTCGACGTTGTTTTGGAGGGCGATGTTTTGCCTGAGGCATGCATTTACATGCAGTTTATGTTTTCGGCAAAATTACCTCATGCCTGAATAACAACTACCAAGAATAGCAGGCTATTTTGGAAAAACCCCTGAACATTCAGGAAGCCCATAGGTATGCAGTGTATACACAGTAGGTGTTGTAGTAGGTACACAGTCATGGTATTTGGAAAAAAAACAAAACTTTGGGTCATCAGCAGCCCCAGTAGATATGGTGAGTAAGAACAGGGAGCAAAGAGAAGTGCAGGGAAGAGCAAGATGGGCATCTTGTTTGTTTGTTGAATTTTGTTGACCTGGTAAGCCCACTGGGCCTAGAACTCCCTTTTTCAGGGGCGACCGGGGGGAAGGGGAATATAGATGGTGAGCAACTGAATTTGAACCAGATTAAGCTGTTGGTGGTATTTTTAGTGAATGAGGGAAATTTGACCAGGACACCGGGGAAATTCCCCTACTCTTTTCGATAAGTGCCATGGGATCTTTAACATCCACCTGAACTACCACCACTCCAGGCAGATGGGACCTCCGTTTAACGTCTCATCCAAAAGACAGCACCTCAGAAGTGCAGCACCCCTCTCATGCTGCACTACAGTGTCAGTACTGGGATATTAACCCAAGTGCCAGATGTGGGAACTGAACCCACAGCCCTCTGATCTCCTGGCCTCAGAGGCAAGTGTGCTACCTACTGAGCCACTGACACTGACATCTTCTGGCTGAACACGATCTGCCAGTTCTGGTATGTGGCATACAGTACATCCGGCTTGTCGGCTCTGTTCTTAATATGAGGGCTCCACTGTCTAACAAGCATTTGTCAATGCCGAATGTTGCTTGCTTGTCTGTGCTGCTTAGGTATTTGGAAGTCATTGGAGTGCAAATATTGAAAATTTGCTAACTTACGAGCATGTGTAGGAAATGCGCAATGCACGCCCGTAAAACAGTCATTTTTAGGAATTATTTCACCAAATTTTCAATATAGCCATTTTAAGACTTCTGCTCATGAACAGTGTCACTGGGATTTTCTTAATGTGTCCCATACATTGATTACGCACATCGACTGTGCCATCATGCGCTACATGGGCGGAAACATGTTTTGGGCAGGATGTGAAAAATGACAGCTGTACTGCTCATAAGGAGGTGTGGTTAAATGGCAATGTTGAAAATCTGGAGTGAAAATATTAAAAATTCGCAAACTTAACGAGCGTGTGTAGGAACTGCTCAACACACACTCGTAAAACAGTCATTTTTAGGAATTTTCCACCAAATTTTCAACATAGGCTTTTTGAGATCCCACCTTATGAACACTGGCAGTTTCATTTCAATTATCAGTCCCAAAAGGTGATTTCACGCAGTGACAGTAAAATCACCCTTTGGGCCTGATTAACGGCATGACAGTGCAAGAATTCATGAGGAGGGGTCCCAAAAACCCCATGTTGAAAATTTGGGCCCAAAATTCCCCAAAATACCTGAGATATGCAACAAAGTTGAAAAAACCCTATTTATTCCTTTATACAGCTTACCGGCATTTCCTCAGTTCGCGGTTGGCTTTGAAGAGTGCAGACGTGTTCCCGGTCCATCGATGATCATCGCGCCGAGCTCCGGAGGTAAGTATGGTGTGAGGGGAGGGTGTGGAGAGGCAGGGTGCGCAGTGGGTGGTGGGGGCAGGGAGACTGCGAGGGACCTTTTTTAATTTACAGGTTTTTTTTTTTAATTAAGACAACACGGGACGTTTGCCATGCTGGGGTGGGCTCCCAGCATGGCAGCTGGAAAGGCTGTTTGTAGGGGCTTGAGCTGATGGGGGATTGGGCACCCCCATCAGCTATAACAAGATTTGCCATGCTGGGGTGGGCTCCCAGCGTGGCACCTGGAAAGCTTTGGGAGGGGACGTGCAGCCGTGGAGCCAGTGGGGGATTGGGCATCACCGTCGGCTATAACATTTTTTGCCACGCTGGGGTGGGCTCCCAGCGTGGCACCTCAGACAACTTTGTGGAGGCATGGGCCTGATGGGGATTGAGGCACCCCGTTGGCCATACAGGTGAGTTCATGGGAGGTGCATCAGACGCGCATATAGATGCTTGCGCGTGTGTGTGTGGGGGAGAGCTCTGCTCATTGAGCGGGCTCTCCCTTTCAACTGTATGCCACTGGCTTTTGACTGCTGTCTAGACAGCTGCAGCAGTCATTGGAGAACTGCGGCCGCACCTGCAAACTCCCTGACTGAATTAGAAGACGGGTGCCACACCTCCGAAAACTCGGATGATGGCACTATGTTTCTTGCACATGCATGCGAGCAACATAAAAATGAAGTCAACAAACCCATTACTGGAAACATCGCTGACTGGCAGTAAACCAGTGGATATCCTTTTTGCATTTGTCAATGTTATCGACTGATGACCAGGAGGATTATGGGTGAGCATTTACATTAGCCTGTGATTCAGCTACAGTAGGATCATTTTAATTGTCCTTTATCATGGTGGTGGTGGTAGTGGTAGTGGTGCTGCTGCACACTTCAGAACTTGGTAGGGGTATTTTGGGTGTGATTCATCAATATGAGTGCTGTTTGGTAGAGGCTATAAGAAAAAAATAAGGACAGCTGTAAATGAGCACTGCCAGGGAGTGACACTGAAGCAGTGGAATCCATTTCTTCTTCCTTAAGTTCCATCTCACTAATACAGTATGACCAAAACCACCACTGCCTGTGTGATGTTAGCAGGGTGCTTCTCTTTCAGGTGATTGTGTAAAGCAAAGGAACCCATCAGTGGCCTTACATCAGCTGCATGATTTGCTGCATGGTAATTAGCTTTGGGATGTACAAGACAGGCCAAACCGTGGATGTGAAATTCATCCTTTGAGGACACTGTGGGTCTGGTTATGTACAGACATAGGAAGAAGGAAGATCATGGGTCCATAGAGGTCCTCCCTCCTACCAGTTCATTGGGAATACCCTGTCACCCACTTTGCTTCAAAGTACTTGATGAGAGTGAACTTGAGGGTTGCTACTGTTTCAGCTGGTACCACTTGCTGGTTTTTTTTTTTGTTTGTTTTTTATTTACTATGGTTCACCCCTGACTCCTCCTGGCTCCTCTCAGCCCCTCCACCATGCCCAACCCCATCACCTACCATCCTTGGGACTTACTTGATGCCCTACAGGGGGCATGTCTCAGACAGCTAGTATTGGAACCGACTAGGGAGGGAGCAATCTTAGACCTGGTACTTTCAAATGGGGATGGAGAAAGAATCTCAGATTTAGAAGTGGGTAGCCATCTGGGAACAAGTGACCACCAAACAGTGTGGTTCACGATAAACACAGCCATACAATCAAGCCATACAAAAGCAAGAGTACTAGACTTTAGGAGGGCTGACTTTGGGAAAATGAGAGAGTGCCTCAGAAAAACACTAGCAAACAGGCAAGAAGGAGGGGTGGAGGAACAATGGGGAGTGATCAAAACAGCCATCACAGAGGCAACAAGCCTTTGTGTAAAAAAAATCAATAAAACACAACGAAGGAAAAAAAACCGTTATGGTTCACAAAAGAGGTGGCAGGGAAGGTTAAGGAGAAAAGGGCAGCATTCAGGAAATATAAGGAAACACAGAAGGAGCAGGACAGAGAAATTTATCAGTTAAAGCAGAAAGAGTCTGGGAAGGTAGTCAGAATAGCAAAGGCCCAAACCGAAGAAAGGATAGCCAATTCTGTTAAGAAGGGGGATAAGACCTTTTATAGGTACATTAGGGAGTGAAGAAAGACCAAAGGAGGGATACTGAAGCTTAATAAAGGGGAGGGAATGTGGGTAGAGGGTGACAGTGAAAAAGCAAGGTTACTGAACGAATATTTCTGCTCAGTATTCACAAAGGAAGAGGAGGGAGAGTTACCTAAACCAAACAAGACAAACATTCCGAAGACGGGGGTCGATACCAGTCCATTTACAGAAGAAAGGGTTCTGAAAGAACTAATAAAATTGAAGGTGGACAAAGCAATGGGGCCCAATGGGATTCACCCAAGAATTCTTAAAGAACTAAGGGTAGAACTAGTGACATCGCTGACTACTCTCTTTAACAAATCATGGGAGGATGGGGTGGTACCCAAGGACTGGAGGAAGGCAGATATAATTCCTCTTCACAAAAGTGGGAGCAGGACAGAGGCAGGAAACTACAGACCAGTTAGTTTGACCTCAGTGGTAGGGAAAATGATGGAATCACTTCTGAAGGAAAGAATTGTTGAGTACCTAGAGGCCATTGGGGCACAGGACCTGAGGCAACATGGATTCATGATGGGAAGGTCGTGTCAGAAGAATCTAATAGATTTCTTTGACTGGGTGACCAAAGTAGTAGATCAGGGAGGGGCTGTGAACATGGCCTACTTAGATTTTAGCAAAGCATTTGATACAGTCCCCCACAAAAGATTAATACACAAGATAGCCAGCCTTGGAATGGGTCCCAAGGTGGTAGCCTGGATAAAAAATTGGCTAGACAACAGAACACAAAGGGTAGTAGTAAATGGAGTACACATTGAAGAAAGGAGAGTTACTAGTGGGGTACCGCAGGGTTCAGTACTGGGACCGGTCCTTTTTAATGTCTTTATAAGTGACATTGCAGAGGAACTGGAAGGAAAAGTATGTCTCTTTGCTGATGACACAAAGAGCTGCAAACAGGGTGTGATACACAGGATGGAGTGGAAAGGATGAGAAGGGACTTGGCAAGGTTGGAGGAATGGTCAAATGTATGGCAGCTCAGATTTAATGCAAAGAAGCAAGACAATGCACATGGGAAACAAAACCCAGGGAAGCGTACACAATGGGGGTGAGATACTGACAACAGTAAAATTAGAAAGGGACCTGGTGGTAATTATATCAGATGACCTAAAGGTGGGCAAGCAATGTGAGAAGGCAGTAAGGAAGGCTGGAGGATACTGGGATGCATAGGAAGAGGCATCAATAGTAGAAAACAGGAAGTTGTTATCCCTCTGTACAGACAGTTGGTGAGACCCATCTGGAGTACTGTGTGCAGTTCTGGAGACCCCATCTCCTGAAGATATAGACAGAGTGGAGGCTGTCCAGAGGAGGGCAACCAAAATGATGCAGGGTCTGCACCAGAAGACATCATGAAGAAAGACTAAAGGAACTTAATATGTATACTCTTGAGGAAAGAAGGGAGAGAGGGGACATGATAGAAACATTCAAGTACCTCAAGGGAATTAACAAAGTCCAAGAGGGTAGCATCTTCCAGAAAAAGAGATGTGCAAGAACAAGGGGGCACAATTTGAAGATAGAGGGGGGAAGGCTCAGGGGTAATGTGAGGAAGTATTTTTTCACTGAGAGGGTTGTGGATGCATGGAACAGCCTCCCTGAGGAGGTCGTGGAGTCCAGAACAGTGGGGGACTTCAAGAATGCATGGGACAGGCATAAGGCAGTCCTAGGGGCGGGTAAGAGGAAGTAAGCTGTTGATTAACTAAGATCTGCAGCTTATCTGTTAGGTAGGAAAATGGGCAGACTAGGTGGGCCAAGCGGTCCTTATCTGCCGTCAAATTCTATGTTTCTATGTACTTCAATCCTTTCTGGCCCTGAGGATGACTCTTCCATGGGAAGGGCTATACTGGGGGGCACCCCTTACCCCCAAACAGAGTTTAGTGCCAGTGTGGGAGTGAGAGCCTCAGTAGTGCAGGACCTGCAGCAGGGTGGCAGGTGGCATTCTTGCATTTTTGGGGAATTTCTCTGTTTTCATAACCACCCCTGAGCATCATGAGATGGTGCATCTGACAACAAAATGTCAGAATGCTGAAGCTTCCCTCCCTGTGCACTGGCTGGGTGACATTTACACCTGTGGTCACCCAGGTGGCAGTATTGTGGTGGAGACCAGGAGCCCTCCCTCTCCCGAGGAGGTGAGCAACCATGGGACACTCAGTCGCCCTCCTGCACCCACCCTCCAGCAGCTCAAGCTCATTCATGAACGCAGGTCTCTGGTATCACAGGTGGTAGTGCTAACACAGCACTGGTGGGACAGCCCTGGATATCACATGCTGTGGTAGTCTATCCCAAGTGTTTACCACATTTTCCTGTGATGACGCAGAATGTAACAACAGCGATGCACTCAGGTGGTCACACACTTGACCTGCTATTTTTGTGAGTTTGGAGGTGAGCTACATCAGAGTGGATCCAGTGATTTGGTTAGATCACAGCACTGTGGAGTTCACATTCAGGGCCCCCCCCAGCTGGTCCTGCCCCTGTGGATATGGTCCAGTACTGCCCATTAAGAGAAACTTCCTCTGTGGGACTGTTGGCGGTGCTGGACCTATCGAGTGTTGGGGTGGCTTGTGCAGTTGGGATGGAGGAAGCAATGGCAGTCTATAATAGGGCTGTTGCTGTGGCCTTTGATTTCATTGCACCCATACATGTCCACCCCTTGTCTGCTCACCTGAGACCTCCTTGAAATGACGAGGCTCTCCACAATTTAAAGACTAAGGGGTGGAGGTTAGAGAGGTGCTGGAAGAGGGCTGACCTGGTGGAGGACAAATTGCCTCTGAAGTCACTCTGTATTGACTATCAGGGTGCAATCTCCCAAAAGAAGGCTGACTTTTTGTCTAGGAAGATTGCTGCAGTGGGAAACAGGCCAGCTCAGTTCTTCTTCATGGTGGACAGACTTTTACATCCTGCCTGCCTCCGTGTTGGAGGAAGAGGGCAGGTTCTAGCACTAGGTGTGAGGAGCTGGCTGTGTTTTTTGTTGACAAGTTGTCCTCTATCAGGGCTGAGATCTCATAGAGCATCTGTCAAAAGGGCTCCAGGGTCTTGCCTGAGTTGTACTGGAACACTCCTTCTTTCTGGGATGAGTTTGAGTTGGTTGAGGTGGAGGAGGTGGTGGGGATAATCTTGAAGCTGCAACCAACACAGTGAGAACTAGAGTCAGACTTGACCCAACTTTTGGTTGGATGTCTTGACCTGATTGGACCTGTGGCTGCTGAGGTTGTTTGAAGTTCTTTGAGAAGTGGGGTCTTCCCATTGGCCTTGAAAAAGGCTTTGGTTAGACCCCTTTTGAAGAAACCCTCTTGGACCTGGACTGTCTCAGCAATTACATGCCAGTTTTTAACCTCCTAGTTTTAGGGAAGGTTATTGAGAAGGTGGTGGCCATTCAGCTCGCGAGACATCTTGCCTCTTCCTCCACCTATGAGTCATTCCAATCCAGGTTCTATGCAGGGTATAGTACGGAGACTGCCCTGGTTAGGGTGCTAAATGATCTCCTGATGGTGAGGGACAGGGGAGACCATATCATCTTGGTGCTCCTGGACCTCTCTGTGGCATCTGACACTGTGAACCATGAGGTGTTACTCGACCACCTGCGGTTCTGGTGTAGCCTCTCTGTTAATGTCATCAACTGGTTCAGGTCACACAGATTACAAAAGGTGAAAATGGGATTGGTTTCATCTAACCTGAAGCCTCTGTGTTGTGGAGTTCCACAGGGTTCAGCCTTGTCTCCTTTATTGTTCGTGGTGTATATACTGCTGTTGGGAGACATTATCAGGTGGTACGTGCTGGGTTTTCACTGCTATGCAGATAATACGTAGCTGTACCTGTCCGGTGCACCTGACACCCAAGTGTCAGGCTTCCGTAGTCAACTTCCTCAAGGAAATCCAAACATGGATGACTCAAAACTGGCTTAAGCTTAACCCAGACAAGACTGAGGTGCTAGTTGCAGATCTAGGTTGTCAGGGTGGAGGGGGGGTTGGCTTACACCAGCTTAATTTTGGGGGGTGTTCACCTTGCCCTGTCTAAACAGGTGAAGGATTTGGTTGTGATCCTAGATGATGGCCTGATGCTTGACTCTCAGGTGTCAGCTGTGGTCAAGGGTGTATCTTATCATCTTAAGAATATCGCCTGAATCCAAGCCCTGATCGCGCCTGAGGACCTGACCATGCTGGTATATGCTTTCATCACTTCCAGGTTGGACTACTGAAATGCCCTGTACCTAGGGTTATATGGAGGCAACCTCCACAGGCTGCAGCTGGTGCAGAATGTGGTAACAAGATTGTTGATGGGGGTGAGAAGATGAGACCATATCACTCCAGTCCTATGCGAACTGCACTGGCTGCCAGTCAGGTTGAGGATTGTCTTCAAGGTAGGGCTCCTGACCTACAAGACCCTGCACAAAAGGGGACCTATCTGTCTGCAAGATCTCCTTGTCCCCTATCTCCCACTCCGGGTACTCCGTTTCGCCAGGGGAGGCCTCCTTGGAATTTCCAGGGTTAGGCTGCGGCATTCTAGGGACAGGCATTCTCAGTGGCCTCTCCGATCCTGTGGAACTCCCTGCCTGTTTATTTAAGGGAGGCTCCCTTGGTAGATGCCTTTAAAAAGGGCCTGAAGATATGTTTGTTCCAGCAACCATTTATTGATTAAGTTAATGGTTTTAATGGGATAGATAGAGTAAGTGTATGCTTCCAGTTGGAATATTTTTATATATATATATATATATATATATATATATACATATATATATATATATATATATAAAATATTGCATGATTTTTAATTATTGTATTGCTATTGTCTGTATAGTGCCCAGAGTCTCTGGAAATGGGCACTTTTATAAATAAAATATCCATCTGTCTATCTGTCTGTCTGTCTGTCTATCTGTAGTTCTTTTTGATGTTTCCTTTGAATCCCTCTTAGATTAGTATAGCCTAGATATTTTAATGGTTGTTTTTGGTATGTATTTCTTTTATGTTTTTAACTTGTATGGGATTTGTTTGTTCTATAATTTTAAATACTATTTGCAACACCCTGAGCCCTTGGAAAAGGGCACTTTATCAATAGAATCGTCTTGCCTTTGATGTCCTGGATTGCCCCTTTGTTCTTTCATCACTGTGAAATATGAAGAGCTGCGCTTGGTCTAATGGTGTCATGAGATAGCTTTATTTCCTGTTGCTGTAATCATGTCTCCCCTGAGTCTTCCCTTTTCAATGGAGAACAGTACCAACTCTGCCAACTGGCCTTCATAGCCCATGTTTTCCACACAGTCAACTACCTTGGTAGCTCTCCTATGTACTGTGTCTATTATTTCCATATTCTTCCCCAAATATGGGGCCCAGAACTGCAATCTGTACCAGGAGAAGGAGAGTGACCAGGGATGTGTATAAGGGCAAGGCAATGTCTCTTGATAAATAAGGTACTCACAGAGTGCCTTGACATCCCATGTATCAGCATGGAGTTCTTGGTATCTGCAACTGACCAGATAGTGTTTTGTTAGTTGGCTAAGGGAAATTAGGATCCATTAGCAAACCTGACTGTCACTATCCATCACTGCCAGTTTGCAAATGGAGAGGATAATTTACAGTTAAGTCACCTTTTGACCTGAATGGATTGTATTGATTCTATGATAGAGTCCTTATCACAGTACATGGATTTATTTAAAAGGCCAAATCCTGGAAATAAAGCTGGAAGCTGTATTTTATTGCCCCCTCCACATCCTCATTCAAAGAGAAATTCCTGGTCCCTCACCGACATGTCATGCAAGGAGTTAGAGCTAGCACATCTGCCTCCATTTTGTGTTCAGAAGGTGGGGGGGCTCCGGGGATGGTGCAGTTTTTGTCTGTGACTGATTAAGGATTTTTTAACCCAGGTTTTTAAAAGCTTAAAAGTGACTGCTGTGGGTCGCTTAGTTAGGCTAATAGGTACATTGCAGGTATACAGTGGCTACACTATAGATACAAAGCACTGTATGTACACTGTAGGTGCAGTGTGTGCACAGTGGGCATGCAGTAGGTACACAGTAGGTGTGATAGTATGGACTCATTAAGTACACAGTAGGTACACAGTAGATTCACAGTGGGTAAATAGTGGGTACACCGTAATAGGTACACAGGAAGTAAACAGTAGGTACTCTGTAGGTACACAGTAGGCACATAGGAACACAGTAGGTGAACAGTAAAAACTATCAGACTTAGTGTTGTTTTTATGACTTTCTAAATACCAATTGTCTAGTTAAAGAGTGTAGCAGTAATGTTTAACTATTAACTGCATAATTAAAGATTTCTGTATTAGTAAGTCTTAAATCCCTTGCAAGAAACAACATGCTGGTTCTGCTGGAGTTTCTTTTAACAGCTGGGGGTAGGTTCAGGGAAGCGGGTGTAACCCCCTTACAGATGGGGTTCTGAAAAAGCCTCTAGAGCTCTGTTTAAGTGTTTCCCTGCCTGCTGGCGTTCGGTGTTTAAGCAGTTAAATGTGGTTCCAAGTGAGTGCTGTTTGAGCCTCCATGTACTGTCTCTTTAAGAGCTGTCTGCTTGCAGACTTAATTAGTTTGTATGGGGGGACTGTGTATTTAATGCTCGAATCCCGGCCGAGCTGCTGTCAAATCGCTCTGTTTCTGCAGTCGCTAAGAGCGCAGAGGGAGCCTAAATGAAAGGTGTAACTGTTTGCCTGAAACCAGTTAGAGTGTTAAGTAAAATGCAGTTTGTCTAACCTGCCTTTCTTGCAGCTGGAACTCTGTGTGTTTTGCCCCTCCATTTTGGATCTGAACTGCTGAATGGGTCCAATCAGTGGACCTCTAAAATGGAGTTTGTTTGGATCAACCAGAATTTGGACTCTCTTGGGAGCCGGCTTACCATGAGGAGAAATAGCTAGTAATTCTGGGAAGTGAAGTTCTGGATCTTGGCACCTATTTGCACCAATGGGGAGAGTTCTGAGTGATTGACAGCTGAATCCACCAACTGCACCAGGTGGCGCCTGAAGAGAATGCTCTGCCTTGCGACTGGACAGATGAGATCCATTGTGACCGTGATGAGAGAAGGAGCTCCGAGCTTCTGCGCTGTATAGTTTCACGCAGGAAGCGCATGGGAGGCCTAAAGTCGGGCTGTTGCATTGCCAATTTAATTCGGACTGAATCTGAGACTACGGAGAGGAAGAGAGGCTAAAAGAGTGGAAACTAGGCTCACCCTGTAGAAGACTAGAGAAATTGTTAGCAGTAAGGTCGATCGGGACCTGAAAGCAGCTGCCTGGTATAGTAATTTCCTTTACATATAAATGTGTGGAATGCTTGTGAGGAATAGCTAAACGGGTTCTCTTGTCACCGTGCGGTGTAGACTGAAAGCCAAGCTGAATGTATGCAGACTGAATTCGTCTGCTGATCAAAGCCATGTGACCTGGCTTGTAGAATCTCATCTCCCTGCTGTGTCTGTCTGGCAATCCAGAACCACCATCTGCGCCAGATTTTCATCATGGGGTATTGTGAGTACCAATCAGGGCATCCCCTGTGACCGATTAACCATCAACAGTGTTTCATCTGATTTTCTTTTCTTCATTTCTTCAAAATCTGAGCCATCCAGCTCCAGATTACAATTGGGTGTTGTGCATATTTTTCTCTACAGGGCCCCATCCATCTACGCCTGCCGGCCAACCCCGGGCAACGGACCTGGCTAGCCCCCCCAACCTGGGTACCCAGAGTGCGACTTTCTAGACCCTGTAATGTGCACAGTACTGTGATCTTATGCTGCTAATTAACCTGATCTCCCCCTCCTGTGTTTTAGTCCCCCTAAATAAACCAGATTTGATGTTGTTAAACTTTAAACTGTCTGAAGTGTCAGTACCTACATATCAAGCATTGTATTGGTTGGTGTATGCTGATTAACCTTATTTTACAGGTGGGGTCCTAAGAGATGAACCTCAGAATCAGTTTCAAGGGTAAGTGGTACTTTATGATTGAACAGTGTGTACATGTGGGGTATTGGGACTGTAACTTCTGTGCATTGTGTGAGCCACTAGAAGGGATAAAAGGGAGTCTCAGTGTACCAGACGGCTGTGACCAAGCTAGTCTAACCACTACACACCCCGACCTCTGGGTGGAGGCACCCGCCATAGAACCTAGGCCTCCAACCTGTAAGTAGTCGAGCAGGCAGGGGTAGTAGCCCTCGGGATAGCACCACCAGGGGGTTACACGAATACTAAATTCAATTGTTCTGTCTTAACTTTGACCTACAACATCTTATAATAACATTATTGGTTATGCCAGAGGGCCTCTTATAGTTTTAATAATGTCGCCTCATGTGTTCTTAGGATGTGAGAACTGAGACAAGAAGGTGAGCAGTTCTGTCATCCTAAGTACACAAGAGGCAACACTCTTCTGTCCATAGGTGGCCCTTTGGTATAACCAAAAACATTTTTATAGATCAGTGCAAAGCTGACAATGTTTTTGATGTTTGAATGGACTTTCTGTTCACTGCTGCTGAAGCGTGAGCTGCAGAATGGTTGATAGATGCACATGAAATCATCTTATGGATATAAGAAAGCTTCACATGATCTATCAAGAATGAAATCTGATTGGCTGCACTGAGTCCTTTGATCTGAAAAGCTGTTTATTCCTCTGACTAGCCTTAAGTTACCAGGCAGAGGAAAAAAGTATACAAATTACTGGAGAAAAAGTTACTTAGTATTACCGTTGGAGATGTACTTAGCAGGTACAATTTTAAGTTAGTTACAAAAGACTCACCATCCTAGAAGGATAAGAAGCTCTCCATCCAGCCCCCCTAGCTGCTGGAGGCCTGACTCTGAGCAAGTAAGGAGACTACTGAGATATATAGGAACTTACTGTCCCAGAACAGGAAGATCAGGAGCTTAAAGGGCACACAGGCAGTAAGTAAGTAGGGACAAAAAAACAAATAAACAGAAGAAAGACTAAACATTCCAAACAACAGTTAAGGGGCCAGAAATAAGACATGATGGGAGTGGTGCAGTGCAGTGCCTGTGGAGCAGCAGTCTGCTGGGAGATATTCTGGAAGATGCGGTGTTGTCCCATATGCAAGCACCGCTCTGGGCTGAGAGAGGAGGTTGCTCATCTCCAGGATGGGTTGGCCAGGATTTGGGGGACCTCATCTCCCACCCTGGGACCACCAGGGCCACTGCCGTTGCCTGAGAGGTTGCCAAGAAAGAGGAGTGGTTGGACCACAGTGTGCTCAGGGAGGGTGAGGGTGCTGGAACAGAGGCACATCCCTCCAGTTGTACCTCTCCACAATTCATATGCCGTTCTGGCAAAGTGCGGTTCCTCTATGGAGGCACCCACATTGGAGACCAAGGAGGATGCTGGGAACCTCCACAAAGGAGACCCACAGGAGGGTGGCATGGGATCCCACAGGGGAAGGAAACAACTCCTAGGTGGGGGACTCCATTGTTAGGGAGGTAGAACTGTGGGAGGAAGGGGAGAGGGAGGTAAGATGCCTGCCTGGCGCCATGGCTTGGAGAGACAGGGAGCGAATCCTCAGGATCGCCAGAACAGCTGCATGGGGGAGAGAGCTGGATGTCATTGTCCACCTAGCGACAAATGACCTGGCAGAGAAAGGGATCAGAGCAGTGCAGGAAGAGTCTGTGGAGTTGTGGAGGGGCCTTGGACAAGTATCATGCACGGTAACCTTCTCAAAGGGGCTGCCTGTCTATGGTATGGGTGAGGCTAGAGTGCTCCACACCATGAGATTCAATCAGTGGTTGAAAAACTGGTGCAGAGCTCAGGGATTTGGCTTCATTGGGGACTGGGGGTCCACCTGGAGTGATGCAGACCTATACTGGTGTGATGGTCTGCATCTCTCCAGGAGGGGAACCAGGAACCTAGGTGAGAGGTTTACATGTTTCATTGGCAAGCATTTAAACTAGTCAAGGGGGAGGCACTGGAAAGGAGCAGGGAAATCCTAGCCCCCAAAAAATCAGGGTAGTAAGTGAGGTAAACACCAAGATAGAGATATCAAAAGGGAGAAGGGCAGGGGTAAATGGAGAAAATGACAAAGGCAATGAGGACAGAGATGGGGCAAAAAGGGGTAAGGCCATCAAGAAATGGAGGGTAATGAGTACCAATGCCCATAATCAGGGCAACAAGCTCCCAGAACTGGTGGTCTTGATGGAAGAGGGATGCCTGGATATTGTAGCAGTCACAGAAACGTGGTACACAGAGAACCATGACTTGGATGTTAACATACCAGGGTACACAACCTACAGGAGAGACAGGGAAGGGAGAAGAGGGGGAGGAGTAGCTCTCTATGTAAGGGAAGGGATAAAAGCAATGTAACAAAAGAGTAAATAGGGAGGAGAGGAGGCACTGTGGGTCACCTTAAAGAATGGAAATGGCACCACAATCTGCACAGGGGTTATATACAGACCCCCATGCCAGGGGGAGGAATTGGACAAGGATATGATAGAAGGCATCCTTAGGATGGCAGAGAAAGGGGAGATAATGTTGATGGGGGACCTGAATATGCCAGATGTTAACTGGAGCACCTTTGCTGCAGCCACATCCAAGATCACGGCCATTCTCGATGCCCTACAGGTGGCATGCCTCAGACAGCTAGTTTTGGAACCCACTCGCGAGGGAGCAATCTTAGACCTCATACTCTCAATGAGGACAGTGAGAGGATCTCAGATCTAGAAGTGGGCAGCTATCTGGGAACAAGTGACCACCAAACAGTGTGGCTCATGATAAACTCAGCTACAGAGTCAAGTCATACAAAAGTGAGGGTACTGGACTTCAGGAGGGCTGACTTTGGCAAGATGGGAGAGTGCCTTAGAAAAGCACTAGCAAACAGGCTAGAAGAGGGGGTGGAGCAACAATGGGGAAACATCAAAACTGCCATCACAGAAGCAACAAGCCTTTGTGTGAAGCAAATAAACAAATCAAAATGAAAGAAAAAGGCACTATGGGTTCTCAAAAGAGGTGGCTGGGAAGGTTAGGGAGAAAAAGATAGCATTTAGGAAGTATAAGGAAACACAGAAGGAGCAGGACAGAGAACTGTACCAGTTAAGGCAGAAGGAAGCAGGGAAGGAATTCAGAATAGCAAAGGCCCAAACTGAGGAAAGGATAGCCAACTCGGTTAAGAAGGGGGATAAAACCTTTTATAGGTACATCATGGAGCATAGAAAGACAAAGGGAGGGATAGTGAGGCTGAATAGAATGGACGGTGGGTGGGCAGAGAGGGACAGTGAAAAAGCAGGGCTACTGAATGAATACTTCTGCTCAGTATTCACTAAAGAGGAGGAGGGAGAGGCGCCTAATCCAATTAACAGAAGCAATCTGGATAGGGGGGTCAATCCCAGTCTTTTCACAGAAGAAAGGGTTCTGAAAGAACTCCTAAAACTGAAGGTGGACAAAGCAATGGGGCCTGACAGAATTCACCCCAGAATTCTAAAAGAATTAAGGGGAGAACTAGTGACACCACTGACTACTCATTTTGTCAAATCATGGGAGGATGGTGTGGTACCTGAGGACTGGAGGAGGGCAGATGTGATTCCCCTTCACAAAAGAGGGAACAAGACAGAGGCAGGAAACTACAGACCTGTCAGTTTGACCTTTGTGGTAGGGAAAGTGATGGAATCACTTCTGAAGGAAAGAATTGTTGAGAACCTAGAGGCCAGTGGGGCACAGGTCCTAAGGCAGCATGGGTTCAAAGAGGGAAGGTCATGTCAGACAAATCTAATTGATTTCTTTGACTGGTTGACCCAAGTAGTAGACCAGGGAGGTGCTGTGGACGTGGCCTACCTAGACTTTAGCAAGGCATTTGACACAGTCCCATACAAAATATTAATAATCAGATTAACCACCCTGGGAGTGGGTCCCAGGGTGGTAGGCTGGGTAAAACATTGGCTGGACAACAGGACACAGAAGGTAATTGTAAATGGAGTCCACTATGAAGAAAGAGGGATTACTAGTGGGGTACCGCAGGGTTCAGTACTGGGTCCAGTCCTTTTTAATGTCTTTATAAGTGACATTGCAGAGGGACTGGAAGGAAACGTATGCCTCTTTGCAGATGACACAAAGATCTGCAACAGGGTTGATACACAAGGAGGCATGGAAAGGATGAGAAGGGACTTGGCCAGGTTGGAGGAATGGTCAAAAGTATGACAGCTTGGATTCAATGCAAAGAAGTGCAAAATAATGCACCTGGGAAACAAAAAAACAGGGTAAGATTACACAATTGGGGGGAGGGGTAGTAACAACAACAAAAATGGAAAGGGACCTGGGGTTAATCATATCAGATGAATTTCAGGTTAGCAAGCAATATGAGAAGGTTGTAGGGAGGGCTGGGGGGATACTCGGATGTATAGGGAGAGGAATCACCAGTAGAAAACAGGAAGTTGTTATCCCTCTGTACAGACAGTTGGTGAGACCCCATCTGGAGTACTGAGTCCAGTTCTGGAGACCCTATCTCTGCAAGGACATAGACAGGATGGAGGCAGTCCAGAGGAGGGCAACTAAAATGGTGCAGGGTCTGCAAGAGAAGCCATATAAGGAGAAACTAAAGGAGCTTAATATGTTTACCCTTGAGGAGGGGGGGGCATGATAGAAACTTTTAAGTACCTCAGTGGAATCAACAAAGTCCAAAAGGGTAGCATCTTTTAGAAAAAGAGATGTGTAAGAATGAGGGGACACAATTTGAAGATGGGGGGATGGCTCAAGGACAATGTGAGGAAGTATTTTTTCACAGAGAGGGTGGTGGATGCATGGAACAGCCTTCCTGAGGAGGTTGTGGGGTCTAAAACTGTGGGAGAATTCAAGAATGCATGGGACAGACATAAGGCAATTCTTGTAGGGGGCAGGAAGAAATAGGCTGTTGGTTAACTAGGATCTGCAGCTTATCCTGTAGGTAGGGAAATTGGTAGACTAGATGAGCCAAGCAGTCCTTATCTGCCATCAAGGTCTACGATTCTATGTTTCTATAAATATAATCTTAATTTTTCTTTTAATTTTAATTTTGTTGGGGATGAGGAACAGCAAAGTAAACCCTGGACCAGGATCAGTTTTAAATAACCTAAAAATTGCACATGATAATGCTAGGAGTTTGGTGGGAAAAACTGATTTGCTTTAAGTTTGCTGACGGCCTGCATCCATCCTGGAGGGGAATCCAAGCACTCAATGATAAGTTTAAATGCTACATTGACAAGCATTTAAACTAGCAAAGGGGGGTGGCAGGCCAGCAAGGACGGTACCTACTTGCTCACCCCCCACAGCTAGTAGTGGAACCAGTGAACCAGAGGAGTGGCTATCTCTGCAAAGCAGTGTGCAAAAGATGGAGATTAGTGTCCAAAAGGTGGATAAGCAGAAAAGGGGCAAAATTCAACAGAAGGGCAGACAGCAAGGAGAACCAGGGATAAATGACAACCAAGGAAGGGGCTGGAGTAGAACAGTGAAGCAGTCTAGGGAGGTCAAATCATGGAAAGCCATGTGTGCAAATGCCAGGAGCCTTAGCAAGATGGAAGATCTGGAGGCTGTCATGGTACAGTCAGACCTGGACATTGTGGCCATCACTGAAACCTGGTGTAATGATAACCATGACTGGGAGATGGCCATACCTGGCTACAACATATTCAGAAGAGACAGAGCAGGCAGGAAGGAGGAGTGGCACTGTATGTGAAAAATGACATAAGGGCCACACAGATCCAGGAGGAACAAAATGGGGAGAGATACTGTGGGTTGCTGGAAAGGAAAATGGGGCCAGCTATCTCGCACAGGTGTGGTCTATAGACCACCAGCCCAGGAGGAAGAAACAGATAGGGAGATGATGCTAGCCATCCAAAGGATGGCAGACAAGGTGAGTAGTACTGGTTGGAGACTTCAATATACCAGACGTGGACTGGAGCATCCCAGCAGTAGCATCAACTAGGAGCAGATTTATCCTGGACTCCCTTCAGGGTGCCTTCCTCAAGCAACTGGTCATGGAACCAACTCGGCAGAAGGCAATACTGGACCTTGTGCTCACAAACAGGGACAGTGTGATGGGGGTAACAGTGGGGGAGCACCTGGGTAACAGTGACCACCAGTCATTGTGGTTTGAAATCACAGAAAGAGCAGAACCAAACCACACAAAAACACGTATCCTGGATTTTAGGGGGGCAGACTTTGGGAAAATGGGGAGATACTTGAAAGAGGCATTAAGGGGAATGGGACAGGAATCAGGGGTTGAGGAACAGTGGGCAGTATTTAAAATGGGGATTATCAGAACAACAGAATTATGCATTAAGCAGGTTAGCAAGAGGAAAAGGAAGAGGAGACCATTATGGTTTTCCAAAGAGGTAGCAAAGAAAGTGAAAGCCAAAAAGATTGCATTCAGGCAATACAAAAGACACAGGCAGAAGGGGATAGGGAGAAGTACCAGGAGAAACAAAGGGAGGCAGGGAAATCAGTAAGGAAGCCAAAGCTCAGACAGAAAAGGCATTGCAAAATCAGTGGGTAAAGGGACAAAACCTTTTACAGGTACATAAGTGAAAAAGAAAGACAAAGGGAGGATAGTGAGACTGAAGGGGAGGATGGGAGCCACGTGGAGGATGACAACAGTAAAGCTGACATATTGAACAGGTATTTCTGCTCAGTCTTTACTAAGGAAGAGGGGGGTAATGGGTCTGAAGGGAGTACAGGGTGAGAATGGTGCAGAAATGGACACAAGTCCCTTTGCACCAGAAAGGGTCCTGAAGGAACTGGAAGTAATAAGAGCTGATAAAGCAATGGGGCCAGATGGGGTGCACCCAGGGTCCTTAAAGAACTAAGAGAGTGGTGGCTGAACCTCTGGCTATCCTGTTCAGCCAATCACTGGAAACAGGGGAGGTACCCAAAGACTGGAGGACAGCAGATGTAGTCCCCTTATACAAAAGTGGGAACAAAGAGGAAGCAGGGAACTACAGACCAGTCAGCCTCACCTCGGTAGTGGGAAAGATCATGGAAGCACTACTGAAGGAGAGATTGGTGGAACATCTGGTTGTCAATGGACTACAGGACCCAAGGCAGCATGGTTTCACCAGGGGGAGGTCATGTCAGACCAACCTCATTGAATTTTTTGACTGGGTGACTAGGGAGGTGGATCAGGGGAGGGCAGTGGACATGGCCTATCTGGACTTTAGCAAGGCCTTTGACACTGTGCCACATAGAAGACTATTACACAAACTGGGGAATATGGGTGTGGGCAGGACAGTAGTGTGGTGGGTAGGTAACTGGCTGGGTGGCAGGACACAGAGGGTGGTGGTAAATGGCTGTCACTCCACAGAGGGAAGAGTGACCAGTGGGGTACCACAGGGATCAGTGCTGGGACCGGTCCTATTCAACATCTTCATCAGTGACATTGCACAGGATCTAGAAGGCAGAATTTCACTGTTCGCTGATGACACACAGCTCTGTAACAGAGTAGACACACCAGAGGGTGTAGACAGAATGAGAAGGACCTGCAGAAACTTGAAGAATGGTCAAGGGTTTGGCAGTTGAAATTCAATGCAAAGAAGTGCAAGATAATGCATATGGGCACAAAAACCCTGGCACAATATATCAGTTGGGGGTGAGGATATAGCACGCACTAAGCAGGAAAGGGATCTTGGGGTTGTCATCTCTGATGACCTCAAGGTAGGGAAACAGTGTGACAAGGCATCAGGTAAAGCAAATAGGATGCTGGGATGTATAGGCAGGGGCATCACCAGCAGGAAAAGGGAGGTCATAATTCCGCTATACAAGACACTAGTGAGGCCCCACCTGGAGTACAGTGTACAGTTCTGGAGACCATACCTACGTAAGGACATAGACAGGGTAGAGAAGGTTCAGAGGAGGGCAACAAAGATGGTGCATGGGTTGCATCACAAGTCCCATGAAGACAGGTTGAAGGAACTGAACATGTACTCCCTGGAGGAGAGGAGGGAGAGAGGGGATATGATAGAGACATACAAGTATCTTACAGGGAGGAACAGGGTGCAGGAAAACACTATTTTTAAGCAGAAAAGATGTTTCAGGACTAGAGGGCATGGGATGAAGTTGGAGGGAGGATGATTCAGAGGAAACATGAGAAAGAATTTCTTCACAGAACGGGTGGTGGACAAGTGGAACACCCTGCCAGAGGAAGTGGTGGGGGCTGAAACAATCACGGGATTTAAGAATGCATGGGATAGACATAAAGGAATTCTAGAGGTCAGGGGTAAGGGGAAATAGACTTCTAGGAAAACAAACTGAAATTACAAGCTCAAATGAGCAGACTAGGTGTGCCATAGGCCCTTATCTGCTGACACTGTCTATGTATCTATGTATCTATGTAAGTTTGGCTTGAATGAAAATGCAAATAAAGTATATTAAATTGAAAAAAAAATTTCGTTTGAAAACAGCAACTATTTTTTTTTTTTTAATTATTCTTTCGGTAACTGGGCAAGGCCCACACACCTGTTTTCACAGGTGACACGAGAGCACTGGTGAGGTTAAATGACTTGCTCAGAGTCAAGCAGTATGCAATTGGAGGTTGTGGGAATCAAACCCAGGTCTGTCTGGTGGATATACCAAGCTCATTCACAGTTCTTTACTCTAACCTCTAGGCTACTCTGCCAGCTATGAGTCTTAGCTTTCTAAAAGGAACCCAGACTCAGAGATAACCATTAAAGATTTTAAGTTGTTCAGATATGACAGGTCAGAAAGGGGAGGAGGGATAATTTTGTATGCTAAGAGTGATTTAGGAAAAGTTGATTTATTATTTGCAGGTAGTGTGGAATGATTTGAAATTATGCTAATTGTTTGGTCTTGCCAAAAATTATGTGAAGTGGTAATATATTCTCCTTCTAGGACTAAAGTAACTGCTTTTCAAACATTAATGATGCTATTAACTCCATTTATTAGTGGTAGAAAAATCATTTTGGTGGGAGATTTCAATGTATCATGGGGTGGACCTGGGGAGACAGTCTTGCCTCTTCTCGTTGGGCCTACATCAGATAATTGGTGCATCCACCCCAGAGGGTGTGCTGTGGAGTCAAGGTAACATCTTGGGTCTTATTTTTAAAACTTCCACCACTAAACTTTTGAATTTTCAGGTAGGAACTCCAAATTTTGCAGACCATTGTTATACTGAAGATACTGTAGACATTTTGAAAGAAAGGGCACAAATGTTGCCTGCTTCTTATAGAAGCTTTAAAGATGTCAGTAAACAGACAATTAGAAGTCAGATTAATCAGGTATATTGGGAAAGACTTCTCTTATTCCACATGTGGATGTAGTTGTAAAGGAAATTATCGCCTCTTTCCAAGAAGTCTGCGAATGTAATGCACCTTACAAACCAAACACAAGTAGAAAAAATCATCTTCCCTAGGTTAGAGAAAAAAATAAAAAAGCAAATAAGACTGAATGATAGTGTATGGAAGAAACCAAATCAAACTTTAAAACCAGAGGATTGGAATTGTTTTCAAAAACTTAGAAATAAGAGTATTGACAAGAAGGCAAATATATATATTGATATATAGATATAGATATATAGATATATATCTATATATATATATATATATATATATATATATATATATAACAATTATATATCTATATATATATATATATGTATATAGATATATATTACAGAAACAAGATACTGTAAATCAAACTACAAGTTCAGCCCAGTACTGGAATCTAATAAAAAACTTGGAGGGTGAAACTGAAAAAGAGCAAAAGATTAGTTTTGTAAATGAGGGAGGACTAGAACTCCCTGCATTACAATCTGCCAACTTTTTAAGTTCTTATTGCTGCCATCCCCCTGATGTTGAAATTGTGATTCTCAACCCCTATGTAAGTGCCAAGGTTCCCTGTATTCATTTGGTGGCTCTTTTGGCTTATGGAGTCCTAATATTTTGTTTCAGGGCTCTGAAGACAAATCAGGTATTACATAAAATAAGTTACATTCTAATAAAGCCACAAAACTTGATAAGATTGCAATTAGATTTTTGAAATCTGCAACTGATATTATTGCTCCTGTCCTCACAAATATTATCAGTTTTAGTTTACAACAGTCCATATTTCCTGAGTATTGGAAAAACACTAAAATAGTGTAGTTCCCATTTTTTAAAGTAGATGAGAAAAGTAATGTAATAAATCATTAGCCCATTGCTTTACTTTCCACCAGTTTCAAAACTCTTTGAAAAACTAGTCAGCCAACAAATGTTCAAATATTTTGAAAAGTATGATATTCTATACCTTTTCCGGGTTGGATATAGGGCGGGGAAGTCGAGGAGCACTGCAATGGCAGACCTCTTTGGTATCACAGCCAGAGACTAGACGGGGGTGGGTCCATTGATGTGGTGTTAGTTAGCATCTCCAAGGCTTTTGACCTGGTGGATAATCATGTTTTATTAAATCAACTTTTATTTATTTGTTTAGTTTTTGTTGACCGGGTAAGTGCACTAGACAAATCCTGCCTATTTTCAGGCACGACCCGTGGGAGGGGGATATAGATGAATGCCAACTGACCTTGAACCAGATTAAGCTGTTGGTGGTATTTTTAGTGAATGAGGGAAATTTGAACAGGACACCAGGGAAATTCCTCTACTCTTTTTCGATAAGTGCCATGGGATCTTTAACATCCACCTGAACTACCACCAATCCAGGCAGATGGGACCTCGGTTTAATGTCTCATCCAAAAGACGGCACCTCAGAAGTGCAGCACCCCTCTCCTGCACTACAGTGTCAGCACTGGAATATTAACCCAAGTGCCAGATGTGGGAACTGAACCTATAGCCCTCTGATTTCCCAGCCTCAGAGGCGAGTGTGCTACCTACTGAGCCACTGACACTGTATTGAATTGGTACATTTAAAACAGTAAATGACTGGTTCAAATCTTATCTTTCTGATAGGACCCAAAAGGTGTCTATTGATAATGTACTTTACTGTAAATGGATACAGAATACTGTGTTAACTGTTGGTTGCCCAGAACTGACGTACTGTCTAATATTAACAAAGGTACTCACCAGGGTATAACATACATACCAAGGTTCATACTAAGGTGTGATAAAGAGGTAGGAGGCTGGGGCCCATACCGCTCTTATACTAAGCCCAAGAATAATTGGATAAATGATACCCAGAGTTGATTAATCTATCAAGTCAATATTTGAAAATGCTCTTGGTTTCACTAATGACAACAACCAAAGGTAGTTTATTCCGGGACCAATAGTTCTAAGGGTAAATAAATGTTGTTGGCAAGTGTGTTTAAATGGTTTCCCTACAAGTTGTAAGGGGTGACCTCTGATATCAAGAGCATAAGTTTTAAAATTAAGTCCTAATTCAGACATGAGATAGGGGTCCTGAATAACATCAGAAAGAAACATAAGGTCGCCTCTAAGGCGGCGAGTGGAAAGTGACACAAGATTTAATGATTTTAATTTGTTATCATAGGTTTCGGATTTAAGCCCAGAAATGTGTTTGGTAAACTTTCTTCGTGTTTTTTCGGAAAGAGTTACTGTCTGATTTCTTATAAGGGCACTAGAGCTGGGATGCATACTCCAGGTGTGGCCTGGCATATGCCCTAAAGAGAGGTGTCAGTACCTTAGAATCCCTAGATCTAATGTTACTTAAAATGGACCACACGACACTATTAGTTTTGCAAATGACTCCCTGTAGATGTTTTTTTATGGGAAAGGTCATGGGATATGGTAATACCAAAATCCTTGTTGTCAGAGGTGGTACTAAGTCTTGAACCTGCCAGTGTATAGGGATGATTTAAATTCCTGGGTCCTAAGTGCATCACTTTGCATTTGGATGTATTCAGTTTCATCCCCCATGTGTTTACCCAGGCTGAAATAATGTCAAGGTCCTCTTGAATAATAGCAGCTTGTTTTTATTTTATTTATTTATTTCAAAAAATCGGATTTACAAACCTTTGAGTCGAAGAGACTCATTTACAAAGACACCTCATCACAGAAAGGGGGGGAGACATATTTGTGAAGCAAGACAGTGGAGAACAATACAGGTGAGATACAGAAGAGCACACAGAGCGAGGCATATAATGCTTGTAATGGATTAATGCACAGGCCCCCAATTTTAACATCGTCAGCATATTTAGCAGTGATTGAGCAGCATAGTAACACAGTAATACAGTATTGTGATGATGGCAGGCATTTAAAACCTTTCTTGTCCACCCCTCCATCCTGACACATGGCAGTGACTATACCTGCTTTGAGTATGGACACATGTCCTGCCTTAACAGACAGAATATTACCCTGATCATACTGTGTAGTGCCATTCTCTAGAAGGACTCTGTCTAGCCCGTCTGTGAAAACCTCAGGCCAAGACGAATGGCCACTGGGACCTATGTAGGCCAACTGGGCAGGATGGGCAGACTGGATGAGCCACTGGATCAATTCTTGCCCTCATTTTCAATGTCTTTGTGATGGAATACCTGTAAACTGTAATGGAATACATGTACGTAAATGTAACAGTTTTGCTAAGGACATGTATGGTATTTCCTGTTTATTTACTGTATGTTCTTTTTGTTTTTTTGTTGCATAGGTAATGCCTGCTAGAAAGAGACAAGGTTCTTATTAGCGTGTCAGACTAGTGGGGGGGGACTTTGTAAATCTATGACTCCTAGTCAGTTCAGCGGGGACCTCTGAAATGTGACTCAGCATTAGAAGTGCGTTCGATGTTGAAAGGCTGCTAGCTAATACAAACATCTCTGTAAACAGGCTCATAGCAATCATCTCACACACGGGTACAGACTGGTTACCCTGACGGATGCTTGGAGACAAAGGATTTTGAATCTGTGTTGTTAGAGTGACATACTGGATGATGTGTCATGGGGGCATCTAGAGGGTTTTAGGTCAGATAGGGCTTCTCAGAATCAGTCAGGCTGAAGACTATGGGCAAACGACAGCCTAAACGTTCATGTCAGCCTGACTCAATTGTCTTGTGGTAAGCTAAACTACCTTGTAGAGAGAAAAAGAGAGACAGAAGAGAAAGTTATTTTTCTGTGTGAGACCTTCATTATGAAAACAAGTTTATTTTAATTTCTTTAGAATTACTGTTCCCCACAATTTGTTGTTGTAATATCCTGTAGAATCTGTGTAGTTATTTGAAATATTAAAAATATTACTTTTATATTTCATGGTCTATGAGCGAATCCTTTGAAGTAAACCTAACCAATTTATAACTGAAAAGAACTGCATTTCCATCACTGAGGAGAAAACTACAGTAGCCTTTTAATATTTCTAAAGTAAGGTGTTCTCAACTGTGACAGAGAGGGGTGATTATGTGACCTTGGGCAAGAAGCACTGCACTGTATGAGCAGCAACTCTGGAGGGACCCAAACCTGGAGATTCCCCAAAAGAGTGTTTAAGCTGAGTGGTGGCAGCAACTGAAGTATTAAGAAAGCTGGTAACAGTGATTTAAACTGATTCTGGGAAGGACCAGTCTGTCATGGTTTCTTAAAATGCCAGCTTCCATAACCTCACAGGGTGGGCTATGTCCATATATTAACCACTCTATATGAGGAGTAATGCTTTCTAATGTTTCCCCTTATTTTGTCCTCCCCTCTTTGTTTTCTGGCATGCTCTCTAGTTCTGCTCACAATCCCCATGTCATACATTTGTGTATCCTCCACCATGTGTAACTCTTTAGTATTCAGAAAACTGTGATCATGTCCCTTTCAGTCTGAATATTTATTTATTTAGTTTCTGTTAACCGGGTAGGTGCACTAGCCATGAAATTACTATTTTCAGGCACGACCCGGGAGAGTACAACAATCAAAGACAGGTACATAGCATGAGTACAATGAAATTACAATAGCGTAGATCAAAACAGTTAGTAGTAATGAATGCATGCAGCCAGGACAATAACAATCAATGCAATTCACAGAGAATTTTTAGGCAGAGAAAATCTACACAGTCTAGGAAGAGATACCACAACATAGCAGCAAAGAAATATTGTTCAAATTAGTCACAACAATGAAGATTCAAATAGGCAGCGAAACAAATATATCCATCTCTCTTCATATGTCCACTTCCTTAGTTACTATCAGCTTGCTGGCCCTGTACTTAATTTTCTTTATCTCTGTGTCCTTTTTGTACTGCTGTGAGCAGAACTGAACCCAGTACTCCAGGTGCGGTTGAACTAATTCCTTTCACAGGGTTTGCAGGGGGAGGATCACCTCCATTGACCTGCTCCATTCCCCCTTCCTAATACATCCCTGACTGTGACAGCACACTGCCTGTCTGGCTTCAGCTTATGGTCCTCAGTTTCTACTCAGTTCTAGTCCTTGGTTGTTTTGTCCACTGTTGCACCACACAGGGTGTATGTGTGACCAGATCACTTACCTCTAGGTGCAACACCTTGCTTTTGTTTTATGTTAAACTTCAGTCCCCGTATCTCAGCCTATGCCCCATAGGTGTATACACCTTCATCCTGTGGTGCATCCTCTTCCTCTGCTGTACCCACTTTCCTTGCCAATTAAGTGTCAACAGCTAACATTATCCCCTTGCTGCTGACCCCCTCCTCCAGGGTAATAATAAACAGGTTAAAGAGCATAGTACCAAGCACTGACCCCCTCGTACTCCAGTCAGCACATCCCTCTACTCTGAATGGTTGCTCTGTAACGCTACTCTACTTCTTACCTGTCAACCAATTTTTATCCACCTCCTGTATACTTTGAGGACACCACATTGTGCAAATTGCTCCATTAGGATTTTGTGTCATATAGTGTCAAAGGCTTTTTTGACTACACCCACTGCCCAGCCCCCTGTATATGTCCCTACTTACCTCCTCAAAGAAGGTAATTGGTTTGGTTTGACAGACTCTAACTTTAGTGTACCTATGCTGTATCTAGAGAACAAACAATTTTCATCCATGTGCTGCTCAACCACCCTAAAGTTTATGATTGACTTAAACACTTTGGCAAGCTCTGAGGTGAGGCTTACAGGGATGTTGCTGCCCAATGTCAAGTAGTGTCAGTGAATATACATTCAGGGTGTGTGGCTTATAGCCATTTTTGTTTTGTAATGTTATAATAATGTGGACTATCCATGGATCCAGAGCAGACAGGTGCAAATGTATAATCTATTTCTTTTATCTGGTTGATTGTCTCATGTAATGAGTGTTTTAATTCTAAAGCACTCCAGCCTTTTGGGAGGTGGTGCTCTAGACATACAGTTGTCTTGATATGCCTGAACAGATCAAGCACATTTAGATAGTGAGCTATCTGAACATTTGGATATCTTGTTGGATCATAGAGTACACTGTCCGCAGGTAAAGTCACCCTAATCACACACAATTCCCTGCCACTGCATCTGGGCATCCGAGGATCATGCACATTCATGGGGAACCATCTTTCCAACTTTCTGAAAACGTTTTAAAGTATAAGACAGCCTTCATTGTCTTTCAGAGATAAAACCTAAATCCATTCAAGGCTGTGAACAAGAAGTGGACTGTTTATCAAACAGAGTGTTGGCCAATTCCATAATATCCTGCAAGCCTTGGCCCTTGGCACAAGTGTACTGAGTTGATAGTTTTCAGCTGGTTGCCCTGCAGACAGAAGTTAATAAAACATAGCACATTAGATTACACACAATGCATCACAAATGACAATCTCTACTCGGAGGGCCCCACTGGACTGCATGGCATGAAGTCCCCTTAAGGTCACTCCTAAAGAGCTGTATCTAAGCAGGAGAATAATGAGTCATTTCTGTGGCCACCTGCAGTGCAGCCGAGTCTGCCTCAATTTCTCACACCAACAGGTTTTGTGCCACATCCATCACCCATATGCTACAGAAATGTATCCCTAATCCACACTGTCAAAACAAAAGTTTCCTGATAGAGTATCATAGTTAGCAAAAGCTATATTCATGAGTCAAGCAATGGCTGATATGGTTACCCTTTCATTTAAATGCAGTTAATAAGCATTATTAGATAAATAAATTGGTAAACAGTACAAAATATTGAAAGTGCTAGCACGGATCACAGACAGAGCACATCAGCAAACCCTTAACTATGAAAAATTATTGTGTATAGCATACATTCTTACAGCACTGTTATTAAAGTTAATATGTTTTACTGGTCCATGTGGAGATCTCTTAGTAATACAGTTATAAGACAGTTATAAATTAATGAAAATAAATAAGGAATAATATACAATTCTTGGGCAAAATCAGACAACTCTCTGTATGTTATTCCCCAGAAATATGGCTCTGACAATTAGATTACAAACACAATTCTTTGTAGACTACATCTGAAGGTTAAATATTATTGAGGCTTTATATGGCCCTAGTTATTAAGGCGTTTGAAGAAATTCAGCAATTTATTTCACACATTAATATCTTATTTTATTTCAGCAACAGCAGCTGCCTCTTGTGAAGATTTTAAACATGCTTCTGTTATTCCTATGCAGAGTGCCTTACAGCAGAGCAGACACCATGTAATGTATACCATAAAATGTATTTTCAAAACAGCTGGGGATACTTAATGGCTTTTGTGTAATTGTTTTATAGCAAACTCTTTTGCAGACATGCACTAAATAATAACTTCATAAAACCAACTTTGATTTGAATGCAGTCATATACTTACTGCTTTTGGAGAGAACAGTGAAAGGAGCAATAATTAAACTGCTCTGAGTATGAGAGAAGAGCATTATGGGAAACTACTTTTGGCTTCCAGTGGATGCTTGAGGTTGTGTCGATGTGATTTATGCTTTACCATTTTTGTAGCATTGTAGTGCTCTGTCTGGTTGTTACCATGAAATGTTACCGTGCTCTGAAGACTTTATGTGAACCTATTGTAATAAAATGATGAAACCATACAGACATGAGCCTAATTTTCAAACATTAAGGGAGAACTACATTTAGTCTGCAAGCCTATATTTTTTGTTGAAGCTGTTTTTCAAATACAGGTTTGCATTCTGTTACTGGTTCATCTTTACAGGCATTTAACTAAATCCGTGCATGTTTCTAACTTGCACTCTGTTGCTAAAGAACATTTCAGAACTGCATGATGTTGTTTATGTTCTTACTAAATGCTTACGTTGTCGGCACAATGGGTGGCATTTTCAGAGCTGAGCATCCATTTTTTCAGACGTGAGTGCAAAAATCTGATGGGAAGTTAAACCAACAAAGGTTAGTCTAACTTCCCAGATGGATTTCCACACTTGCATCTGAAAAATGGATGCGATTCCCACAGTTGCGACAAAAATTGCCATAAACTTATGGGAATTGTCACAATTGCATCCAAATCCGAATATGGGGAGGAAAGTGGTTTGCATGCCAGGAATGATGGTGGAGAGGGTGTGCCCAAAGACTGGGGAGTTGGTGAGGGTAGTTCAGTGGGAACTATATGTGGTTATACACCTAGGTACCAACAACCTAGCCAGGGAGGAGGAAGAGGTAGTACAGGACAAGTTTGGAGTGTTAGGGAAGACCAGCAGAGAGGTAGCCAGATCTCTTGCATTCTAAAAGATGTTGCCAGTACCAAATGTTAGCTTGGTCAGGACGAAAAGCACAGAGGAGTTTAATGACTGACAGAGGGAGTAGTGCAAGGAGGAAGGGTACAGCTGTACTGGGGGCGGAGGGAAAACTTGGTCAGATAAAACACTTTTTTCTCCAGACTACACCTTAGTGAAAGATTGACAAGAGTTCTCAGAGACAAGTTGGGGGTATATAAACCAAAACTTAATTTAAACTACTGGGGGAGTTGGAGGTGTATAGGCCCAGAGTCTCATGGTGGAGGAGGTGAGCAGACCTCCCTTCATGCCAGTAAAGGGGGACGGGGTAGTGGTGGAGGGGGGAGTGAGGGGGTTAGCAATGGGGGTGGGGTACATTCAAAGGGGAGTAATGAGAAAGGTAGACAAGTGGGAAAGGATGGAGGCTCAGACTCTATGTGGAAGGTGGTGTTCCTGAATGCATGACATCTTGGAACAAGAGGTCATGACCTGCAGGCACTGTTAGTAGATAGAGGAGTGGCCATCGCTGTGATCATGGAGATATGCGCCATACCTAATCATGATTGGGGCCTCTCAATCCATGAATTGAGTTATACAGGAAGGACAGGGAGGTAAGAAAATGGATAGGGGTGGTGGCTTACATCAGCAAGGGTATAAACTGTACAAAAGAGAAGTCAGAAAAGGGGAGGAAGGTATCAATGTGGCTTCAGTTACTGTTGAGTAAAGGAAAAAAGAAGAGGTTGGGGGTGACCTCCAAATCAGATGAGGTAAGAGTCAGGGAATTGACTCACAAACGAAGACTGCTCTGTGGAAGGGCAAGGTGGTAATAGTGGCAGACTTTAACCTGCCCACAGTGGATTGGAGGGTACCAGCCATGACCTGCACCATGAGTCAGATGCACTGCAAAGTGAATATCTGATGCAGGGCATTATAGAACCAACCAGGGAAAAGACAATTCCTTGATCTAGTGCTAACAAATGGGAATCATGTCCAGGATATAAAGGTCAAGGAGTGCCTGGGTGGGAGTGACCATTGCACAGTGTGGTTCCAGTTGAACATGGGAAGGGAAAAGGCCCCCACTAAGACTACAATCCTATACAGTATTTTAGAAAGACAGACATTGGAAAGATGGACAAGCTACTAAGGAGTAACCTGGCAAGTATCTGAGGGGACATGGGAGTGGACCAAAGGTGGTCCATCATCAAAGAGGGAACAATGGTAGCCACAAGGGAGTGTACTAGGCTCAAGGGGAAAAACTCAAGAGCCAAATCACCCAGCTGGTTTAGCACAGAGGTCACACATGTAGTAAGGGATAAGAGGTCAGCCTACAAGACGTTCAGGAGGAGTCAGAGGGGAAAAGTACTGGAAGGATTGCCTGAAGATGACTAGTGTAGAAGGTAGAGTAGTCCTGCAGGATAGATCTCAGAAGAACTGCAGCTAGCTGAGGGAATTAAAAAGGAGGAAAAGGCCTTTTTCCCACTATATTAGTGAAAAAAGGGACAAGAAATATGGGATTGTTAGGCTCAGGAAAGGGTATGGGTAGGTAGAGGAGAATGGGGGTAAAGCTGAGGTACTGAATGAGGACTTCTGTTCGGTCTTCACCAGGGAGAGAGAGAGATGGACTGGTGTCACTTGAGGGGGGGGAGGAAATGGTGGAGGGGGGACAGAGCACAGATTGAAATAGATAAGGTGAAGAAAGGATTGCTAGCATTAATGGTAGATAAATCCCCAGGCCCAGACAGTATACACACAGAGGTGCAGAGGGAGCTGAAGGAGGAACTTGCAGGTTCCTTGGTTGACCTGTTTAATGGTTCACTGGAGTCAGGAATGGTACTTCAGCACTGGATAATGGCACATGTATGGCACTGCCATAACAGTGGTACCAAGGATGACCTGGGTAACTATAGATTGGTCAGTCTGATCTCAGTCATGTGCAAATGGTTAGAAGTGTATCTAAGAGAGAATGGCCTTCAGGATGAGTGACAACATGGGTTTATGGGTGTGAGATTACATCAGACAAATCTTACTGACTTCTTTGACTGAGTAATTAAAACAGTAAAAAGGGGCCAGGTGGTGGACATCCTTTACCTAAACTTCAGCAAGGCCTTTGACCCTTTACCCCACAAGAGGTTCATCAGGAAGTTGGCAGATCGAGGAGCTGGAGAGAAGTTGACTGTTTGGGTAGAAAATTGTCTGAGGGGCAGGACCCACAGTGTGGAGGTGGGAGGTGAGCTCTTCAGCATCAGGGTGGTCACCAGTGGGGCCCCACAAGACTCGGTGCTCAAACTGGAGCTTTACAATGTTTTCATCAGTGATACTGGAGATGGCATTAAGTGCAAAATTTGCCAATTTGTGGACAACACCAAGCTCTATGGGAAGGTGGACACAGCAGAAGGGGTACATGACCTAAAAGAGGATCTGGAAAAGCTGGAGAGCTGGTCTGAGATTTGTCAACTTGGCTTCAATGCAAAGAAGTGCAAGGTTATACACACTGGAGCCAAGAACCCAAGAACTGAGTATAGCCTGAGGAGTGGTCTGAAAAAGCTAGAGGTGTTGGTCACTAGTAACCTAAAGAATTCCATGCAATGTAGAATAGTAGCAGGAAAGGCAAATGACATGTTGGGCTGCATTGCCAGGGGGATCAGCAGTAGGTGGGAGGAGGGGACACTGCCCTTATACAGATCATTGTTGAGGCCAGACCTAGAGTACAACATGCAGTACTGGTGCCCATACCTTACAAAGTACATAACCCTGCTGGAAATGGTCCAGATGAGGAAAACCAAGATGATCAGGGGCAAGCAAGGCAGGGCATATGAGCAGAGGTTGGAGGTTCTGAACATGTGCTTCCTAGAGGAGAGAAGAGGAGAGAGAAAGGGAACATGTATGATATCTATGAGTATTTGAAAGGAATAAATAGGGTGAACAAGGAGGGTCTCTTCAAGTTCAGTGGGAACTGAAACACGAGGGGAACACAGTCTCAATTTGGAAGGGGAAAGTTTAGGAGAGAGGTTAGGTGACACGTCTTCATAGAGAGGGTTGTGGTCAGCTGGAATGGCCTTCCTGAGGAGGTGGTATCATTGAAAATGGTGGCCAGTTTCAAGAGGGGCTGTGATAGAGTTAAGGGGAAAATAAGGATCAAGAGGTGGTGGAAGTAGAGGGGTCTATGATAGTCGGTCAACAATTTTGTTGTCAGCTGACGTTACAGTGACTCCTTTATGTCGACCACATTTGTGGTCAGCGTAAAGGGAGTCACTGCAGACTATGATTACTTTGGGAGGCTTCGCCCCCCCAACCTCCCATGTAGGGGGGTCTGCCACGGCATCCCCCACTACTATATTAATCAACTTCGAGTTGGAGTCGCTTCAGGGAAGGGGTGCAATACCCCCAGAAAGCAGTACCAAGGTCCCACACTGACACTACAAATACCTGGTGCTGTTGTCGCTGTAGTATTGGTCATGGTAAAGTTGACACCCTAGAGATGGTTTACCGAAGGAGAGGAGGGGCTAGTTGGAACATAGAGTCAGTAGGCGAAGCTAAGGACCCTGCAATACGAAAAGACTTAAGATCTTATTCTGCTGGCTTTGTCATATGTTCCTATGTTCATATGTCTGTGAATAGCACACAGACATCTGGATGCATCTGCATCTGAAATATGGACACAAGTGTTATGTCCCGACATTTAAAAATCTCACCCAGTGTGTTTGTGTTCTACTATAGAATTCTGTGGTTAAAAGTGACATGACCAGTGCTGTGCAAAATTCTGAATTCTGCCAGTGAAATTAGTACTGAATGACCATTCCACCAGTGGAATTTTCACTGGAATTTCATTGGTTCTTCCATGGAATTCCACCTGCTGTGATCTTCGGAATATAGAAGATAATGTATGGGCAACAGTTAACAACAACGCTGTGTACACTTTGAGTGGTTGCCATGACAACATGATAGACCTCGAGAGTGCATCAACGTAGAAGAAGTGTATGTGAAGACAAAGAAGAATCGTTGCCCACATTGTCTTGCAAGTGGCTGGGCAACACATATATTATTGTTTAGACTGAGCAAGTTGTGAAACAAACAGAGCACACTTCTCTGTCACGCCGTCCCCGACCCTCCCTCCCTCCCTCAAGAACCATGCACCATACCCCATACCTTACATTTAGAAATGAGGAGATGGTCGGATGTCTTAATGAACTTTTTATTATGGTACTTATAGTACTGGCACACAACACAACTATTTAACTTTTAACTAGCAGCTGCTTAAATAATTGGTTAACAGAAAAAACTAATAAACTGATGCAGTGGGAGAAACTGTTGGTTTTGGGTCATCTGGGCACTTCATGTGACATGGAGTGGCAGAGTGTTGCGATGATGCTGCATTTAGTTGAGGATAAAAAACAGTCCTATTAAGAAGAGAGCTAACTGGAATCCGAAATGGCAGGCACCTGTTAGAAAAGGGTAACAGGAGGTCATTTGTAAATATTTTTACATCCGTCTCAGTTTTTGTTATGGTCCACTTGCTTTGCTGGTCCAGAACAAAACTTTTATGATCTGAAACATCAGTGATATTTCATACAACGGCTATCATTGTGAACGCCTGTTTCTGATCACAGCTAGCTGTTAAGTGATTTTTAAAAGTTGTCAGCAATGAAACAGATGAAGGCTGATTGAGTTTTACACTGTGGCGCGTGATGACATTCCAAGCTGTTGTACCATCAAGATGATGTACTCAGGATGGTACAACAGCATCCCGATGTCACATCGATGGTACAACAAGACTGTGTTTTGATTGAAATCAATGCACAATGAGCCTTACCCATACACTACAATATTCTGCAGAATAGCATTTTTTCCACAGAAAATCATTCTGCAACTATTTCAATGGAAAACGTTGAGATCCACGGAATAATATTTCATGCAACAGCATTTATTCTGTGGAAAATCATTCCACAACCATTTCTGTGGAAAACATTGAGATCCATGGAATAAAATTATGTAGAAATGCTGTGCAAAAACCTATTCCGCATTTTTCTGCTGTAGAATTCCACCGTTCTGTTTCCAGTGAAATTTTGAAAATTCAGCTCAGTTTTGGACTGCCGAAACGTGAAAGTTCTGCACAGCACTAGATATAGTTTTAGTTAGTTTTTGTTGACCTACAAAGAGTGACCTATATAACCTACATCGTTAAATTTTACAATGGTACTGTACTGAATTTTACAATGGTACTGTAATGGTATGTAAGTGAACAAAGGAAAAGTAAGCAGGGGATTATGAGGCTAAGAGGGGAAGGGGAGCTCTGATAGAGGGAGATGAGGAGAAAGCAAATCTGTTGAACAAATACTTTACCTCAGTCTTCACAATTGATGAAGTAGGAAAGGGGCCAAAACTAAGCAACAGGGGAAGGGTGGGTAGTGAGATGGACAGAAGTCCTTTTCAGAGGGTAGGGTGTTGTAGGAGTTATGAAAACTATGTACAGACAAGGTAATGGGTCCCAATGAAATCCACCCCAGGGTGCTCAAGGAGTTGAGGGAGGAGCTAGAGGCACTTCTCACGAAGTTATTTAATTTGTCTATAGACATAGGAAGAGTCCATGGGATTGGACAATGGCTGATGTGGTGCAGTTGCACAAAGGGGGAGGGAAGTCATCCAGTCAGCCTTACCTCTGTGGTGGATAAGCTGATGGAGGCACTTACAAAGGAAAAGCTAACACAATATCTGGGGAAGGATGGACTAATAGATGAAAACCAACATGGGCTCACAAGGGGTAGGTCATGTTAGACCAACCTGATTGAATTATTTGATGGGGTAATGGAGATATGTGATCAGGGAGGGATGGTGGACGTGGCCTATCTGGACTTCAGAAAGTCCTTCGAGACTGTCCCTCACAGGAGACTAAAAAGCAAGTTGTGCAGGTCAGGGGTGGGGAGCAAACTAGTAAACTGGGTGGAAAATTGGCTGGAGGGTAGAACACTGAGGGTGGTGGTAAATGGAGTGCCCTCCATAGAAGGAAGGGTGATGAGTGGGGTACCTCAGGGGTCAGTGTTGGGACCAATACTATTCAACTTATACATTAGGGACATTTCAGAAGGAATGCATGGGAAGGTCTGTTGGTTCATAGATGACACAAAGATCTGTAAAAGGGTGGGCACACTGGGAGGGGTGGAAAAGATGAGGGAGGAACTAATCAGACTGGAGAAGTGGTCAGGGAAGTGGCAATTGCAATTCAGTGCAGAAAAATACAAAATCATGCACATAGGGAGTAGGAACCCAAAGGCAAAATACTGGCTGGGGTAACAGAGGAGGAAAAGGACCTAGGAATCATCATTTTGGATAACCTGAAGGTGGGGAATCAATGCAATAAGACAATGGGTAAGGTGAACAGAATGTTGGCATGTGTAGGGAGGGGCTTTACAAGCAGGAGGAGGAGGAGGTGATCATGCCACTATACAAAACTATGGTCAGATCACATCTGGAATATGGGGTACAGTTCTGGAGGCCACACTTGCAGGGGGACAGGGACAGGTTGGAAATGGTTCAGAGAAGAGCAACTAAGATGGTTCAAGGGCTGCACAGGAGGTCATATGAGGAGTGGTTAGAGGAACTAAACTTATACACACTGAAGATGAGGAGGGAAAGGGGATATGGTTGAAACATTCAAATATCTGAAGGGAATAAACAAAGTGAGGGAGGGCAGCATATTCAAGATGAGTGAAAACAAATCAACAAGGGGACACACATTCAAGTTGGAGGTGGTGCAGGTTTGGAGGAAATGTGAGGGGGAAGTTCTTCATTGAGAGAGTGGTGGGTCCTTGGAATAGGCTACCAGAATGGGTGGTGGGGGTAGACTCAGTGAGCAAATTCAAGAGGGCTTGGGATGTCTACATGGTGCTAAATAAAGGCAAAAAATGGCATGGAGGTGAGGGGACAAGATAAAAGGACAGAGGGGGGTTTGGGCAGACTGGATGTGCCATTGGGTCCTTTTGTGCCAGCACGTTTCTATGTTTCTGTGTTTACTTACTAACTGCGTATAAATCAGAAACATCTTCTGAGTTTACTTAAATACCTTTAACGATGAAACACTAAAAGAATTGAAACTAGTATTTACAACACAGGTTGTATAGGAACAATTGACATACAGGTTTAGGACAGTTCTCCTTTAAGATTAGTGGCTGCTGTAGCGTAACTTGCAGTCTACATTTCAAGCTAAGAACTTTTTGAAAATAATTATGTGCATTGTGGCAAACTGGTCTATCCCAGTCTTATTCTGCCTGTTTTACTAGCTTTCTTGACCCCTTCAGACTCTTTCAAGGGTAATTAGTAGCTGGCATCACTCAGAGTAGATACTCTCTTGGGGTACCTCTAGGTCTGAGTCCCTCCTGAGCCATTACTCACACAGTACAGTGCTCCTTACTCAAGGGCAAACAACCTACTCCTCTCTATCACAGCTGTGAACTAATTAGTAAGAAACAAATTATGATAACAGTACAGTGGTAGCTGTCACCATTTTCAAAGATTTTGTGCCATGGCTCTGAGCATCGGACTTGCTGTGGTTTTTTTTTGTTTGTTTTTGTTTCATTCTGATATTGGAATTTTCAGACACAGAAGTTCCTTTACTGATCTTCAGATGTCACTATTCAGCATTTTACTGCCACGTATCACCCTCGAGCATAGTTTGGGGATAGTCATTCAGAGGTGCAGCAATAGGTGATCAAGGGCAATAAATTCTCTAATACACACTTTGCAACACTTTGGAACACCCTGGGGGATGATGTGATATCCTTTGCAAACACTGCATGCCATTCCCATTGGAATACTAATGATTCGGCAGACCAGGGGATACAATTTTACATGAGGAGAGGTACATACTTTGCCTCTCAACCTTTTAGGTTCCCAGTTGAGGAGAGGGGTCTTTTGGAAAACACTGTGTCACATTCTCAGTTTAGGAGAAGGTGACCCTGGAAACACTGTGCCACATTCTCAGTTTAGGAGAGGGATCCCTTGGAAACACTGTCACATTCTCAGTTTAGGAGAGGGGTTCCTTGGAAACACTGTGTCATATTCTCAGTTTAGGAGAGGGGTGCCTTGAAAACACTGTGTCATATTCTCAGTTTAGGAGAGGGGTCCCTTGGAAACACTGTGTCATATTCTCAGTTTAGGAGAGGGGTGCCTTGGAAACACTGTGTTACATTCTCAGTTTAGGAGAGAAGTAACTTGGAAACACTGTCACATTTTCAGTTTAGGAGATGGGTCCTGTGGAAACACAGTGTCACATTCTCACTTTAGGAGAGGGGTCCCTTAGAAACACTGTGTCACATTCTTGGTTTAGGAGAGGGGTCCCTTGGAAACACTGTGTCACATTCTCAGTTTAGGAGAGAGGTCCCTTGGAAACACTGTGTCATATTTTCAGTTTAGGAGAGGGGTCCCATGGAAACACTGTGTCACATTCTAAGTTTAGGAGAAGGGTCCATTGGAAACACTGTGTCATATTTTCAGTTTAGGAGAGGGGTACATTGGGAATGCTGTCACATTCTTGGTTTAGGAGAGGGGTCCAGTGGAAACACTGTGTCACATGCTCAGTTTAGGGGAGAGGTCCCATGGAAACACTGTGTCACATTCTAAGTTTAGGAGAAGGGTCCATTGGAAACACTGTGTCATATTCTCAGTTTAGGAGAGGGGTACATTGGGAACGATGTCACATTCTTGGTTTAGGAGAGGGGTCCAGTGGAAACACTGTGTCACATGCTCAGTTTAGGGGAGAGGTCCCTTGGAAACACTGGCACATTTTCAGTTTAGGAGAGGGGTCCCATGGATACACTGTGTCACATTTTCAGTTTAAGAGAGGAGTCCCTTGGAAACTCTGTGTCACATTCTTGATTTAAGAGAGGGGTCCCTTGGAAACACTGTGTCAGATTGTCAGTTTAGGACAGGGGTCCCTTGAAACACTGTGTGACATTCTCAGTTTAAGAGAGGGGGTCCCTTGAAACACTATGTAACATTCTCAGTTTAGGAGAGAAGTCCCTTTGAAACACTGTGTCACATTCTCAGTTTAAGAGAGGGTGCCCTTAGAAACACTAAGCAAGACTCTCAGTTTATGAAAGACCCAGCAGGTGCGATATCATCACCTGCCTGAAAAAAAACAAGACAGATGTAGTACAGTATATAAAGACTGATATATATATATATATATATATATATATATATATATATAGATATACATACTGTATATATATATTTACATATATACATTTACAGTATATAAAACAAACTAAAAGTGTCCCATCAGATGGACAAAATACAGTTGGATAAAGTGGTCCTGGTCCTCCTCCTCCTGGGAATCATCACTTGTTCCCTTGGGGTGGTAGATATGTATTCACTCTCTATCTGCACCATCTTTCTAAGTGGCCTACAGTAGCACTGAAATGAGAAGAGCACAAATGCTAGTCATGAGGTGGATGCAGATGCAAGCCTGCAGCTCTGTACAGGGTTCTATGTCAGATCAGTGACAGCCAAAAGGCGATCCCTGTTAGAGCGACGTCACATCGCTAAAAACAATGCTGGCAATGTGCCCCCCCCCCCACTGGCACACAGCAAAAGGGCTCTGGGGACTTATAATTTTACCTGTTATGTGAGGGGCTTCACCCTCTGCACCCCCCTACTATAGGATTCTCAACTCCAGGGTGTGCAACTCCCTGAAAAAAAAAACTATTCGGGCTGGGCGCAACAAAATGTACCTGCGCCCGGACCTGAACCCAGCACCCTGTGAATCCCAGCCCTCAACCCACTCACCACACCATGGGGCCAGCTTGGCAGCTCACCGTGGCACCAGCCCTCAAAAACCCTCCCTCCCCTCCTGCCCCTCGCTGAGCGTGCTCACTCCCCCCCCCACAGATGTGTGTACATGTAGTGGCATCCTGTAGCTATATGCATGAACCCCCCCCCCAATCCGGTCGCCCTCCCTCATCCATAGCCCCCATGACACGCACTGCAATTGAGTCACCAGTTTTGTATGTGCTCAATCGCAGTTGACCATGTCATGGGCTACTCTGTACAGCTGGCACACAGTGCCTCCCACCATGCACATACATTTGATGGCTCCTCCAGTGCCCACAGCTCCCTGACATCATTCTTTTAGTGAGCACCCCAGCTGCCCACCCTCTAGGAGAGAAGGTCTGGGATGAAGAGTGGCCACAGCCACTGGTGCCTCCAAGCAACCAGCACCAAGACTGCCCCATCGAGTTGGTCCCCCCTCTCCAGGACCATCCATCCTTGATGTCCATGGAAATTCTGTAGAGACATAAAGATGGAGACAACATCAGTGGCAATGCACATATACACAAACAGGTAAACCATGTAAAATTAACCTGTTAAAAGTGTGTACTGTACTTAGCTTGCAGGCTTGGTCACCTGCCAGATGACCCCCGAGAAGTTCTGATGTGTAGAGAGGGACATCCTCTACAACTTTCAGGGGTATACTCCAAGCCTCCCCAGCCTCGATGCTGACACACCACAGTCTTGCATTGCCATTTTGATGTAAAGTACTGGATCAAACTGGGACAGCACACAATGTCAAAGGTCACACAGGTGAGATGTTCAATGAAATTCATATTGTGGGAGTAACATTTCAGGGGAAATTGTTTTATCAAAGTTACATAGAAACATAGAATCTGTCAGCAGATAAGGACCTGATGACCCTCCTAATCGGCCCTATTTTCCTTACCTATAGTGTCGCCGCAGACCCTACTCTGTCTCTGGTCTTTCCCCCCTCTCTACCACTAAGATCCCTCTGTGTCTATCCCATGTGTTCTTGAATCCTGTCACCATTTCCTCCCCTATCACCTCTACTGGTAAGCTGTTCCATGCATCCACCACTCTCTCCATGAAGAAGTACTTCCTCACATTTCCTCTGAGCCTTGCCCCTTCTAACTTCATAGCATGACCGCTTGCCCTTGAGCATCTTTTTCTGTGAAAAATGCTTCCCTCCTCTACTTTGTTTTTGTCTGTCAGGTATTTGAATGTTTCTGTCATATCCCCCTTTCCCTCCTTTCCTCCAGGGAGTACCTGTTAAGTTCCTTGAGCTGTACCCTGTAGGGCTTTTGATGCAGGCCAAGCACCATTTTGTCTGTGCTCCATTGTATTGCTGCCACCTTCTCTATGTCTTTATGGAGGTGGGGCGTCCAGAACTGTACACAGTACTCGAGGTGCAGCCTAACTAGTGATCTGTATAGGGGTGTTATTACCTCCCTCCTTCTGCTGTTGACCCTTCCTATGCAACCCAACATCCTTCCGGCTTTCCCTTCTGCTTTGTCACATTGCTTTGCTACCTTTAGGTCATCAGAAATTATAAGCCCCATGTCCCTTTCCTGCTTTGTAACTGTTAGTTCCTCTCCTTGAGGACTTTGGGTAAACAGGGAAGTGGATCAATTGGGAGCTCTGGCTATGTCCACAACTCCCCCTTGATCCACTTCCGTGGTTAGTCAATCAAAGTCCTCGATCAGGTTTGTCTAGCAGAACTTCCCCCCTGTGAACCCATGCTGTTTCTGATCCTGCAGGCTATTGGTAACTAGGTATTTCCCAATTCTTTCCTTTAATAGTGTTTCCATTACCTTGCCTACCACCAGCATCAGTTTGACTGGATTGTAATTTCCTTCCTCATCCCTATTTCCACGTTTGTGAGGTGAGATTACATCTGTTCTCCTCAAGTCCCCCAGTACATCCCTTGTTTTTAATGACATGTTGAAAAGGGCTGTCAGAGGTGTGACTATCTTCTCTTTCAGTTCCTTCAGCATCCTGGGGTGCACCCCGTCTGGCCCTATTGCTTTGTCTACTTTTATCTTTGATAGTTCCCTAAGCACTCTTTCTTCTGTAAATAGTTTTGTGTCCACTTCCTGTCCCTTTATACCCTTGCCCTTTTATTACTGTACAGAAATAGTTGTTTAATAAATCCACTTTTTGGTGGTCCTCTTCCACACTGCACCCTCCTTGCCCTTTAAGTCTTACTAGCCCCCTCCTTGTCCTTCTTTTTTCAAATATGTATCTAAAAAACTGTTTTAGCTCCCTGTGTCACTGACTTGGCAATCAATCCTTTTCTCCGTCTGTGCCTTGACACTTCTAACTGCCTTCCCTGCCTCCCTTTGTTTCTCTTGGTAAACCTCCCTATCCCCCTCCTTCTGTGTTTTTTTTTTTGTACATTCTCAATGCCCTTTGCTTGATCTTACCTTTGCTGCTGTTTCCTTAGAGAACGATAGTGGTCTACTTTTTCTCTTGCCCTTGCCCACATGCCTTACACAGAGGTTTATAGCTTGCCTAATTCCTTGTTTTACTTTTGCCCACCTTTCCATGACTCCCCCAGTTTTCCTATCCCCGCCAGGGTTCCCCTCAGACATTCTCCCATTTTCTTAAAATCTGCTCTCCTGATGTTCAGGATCCTAGCCCTTGTATGAATCTATTCTGACCCGGTCCTTACCTCAAATCACACTGTACAGTAGTCACAGTTTCCCAGGTGGTGCCCCAGGCCCACTCTAATGTCAGTCACACTTTCCCGGTTTGACAGTACTACGTCCAGAAGTGGCCCCTCATGAGTGGGTTCCAACACTAATTGCCTGAGGAACTTCCATTGCATGGAGTCCAGGATGTACTTACTCTTGGTTGAAGCTGCAGAGGTGAGACTCCAACCCATGTCTGGTAGATTGAAGTCTTCCACTATCAGTACCTTCCCCTTTCGAGCCATCTTCTGGATTGCTTCCACCATTTCCTTATCAACTTCTTCCCCTTGTGTTGGAGGTTTGTTGATCACTCCTGTTCTAATTGCAGACCCGTTCCTTCTTTCCAGAGTGACCCATGATATTTCTTTATCTCCCTGCTGCCCTGTATTTCTGTGACTTTTATGTTTTCCCTTACATATAGAGCCACTCCTCCCCCCTTTCTACCCACTAAGTCCCTTCTGAACAGAGTATATCCTGGAATGGCTACTTCCCAGTCCTGGTTTGTATTGCACTAGCTCTCCATGAAGGTGACCAGGTCCAGGTCTGCTTCCACAATGCTGGCTACCAGGTCTGTAACCTTGTTGTTAAGACTTCTTGCATTTGTACACATGGCTTTTCAGGCTATGGTGCCACCCTAATCCCTTTTCCCTTTTGCCCTTTCTTTTTTTTGTCCACTATGTTTTTTAGTTTTATTCTTGCCTTGTATCCCCTGACCTTCCTTGTTGTTTGCCCCTTGTTAGGTATTCTCTCCATCCTTGCATTCTTTTTTTGTCTCTTGAGCTTGTGGGTAAAGTTAAACACAATCCCCCAGCAGAGTATTACAACAGGGGAGCAGTTCGATGCCTTTACCTCTATTGCAGAGGCTGTACAAATATTCGCACATGTTCCAGCATCCCCCATCCCAAAATACAATAAGTGGAACTGGACTCAGCAGCAGCATCAGTAGCCAGCAGGTACTACAGTGTATATCTGGACTTGGTAGTGTGTGGTTGCATAGTGTGCAAAGTGGCACACTGCTTCAACATCACAGTTGGAGTTATATCACAGATGGGGCTGGACTCGGAGAGTAAACTTGACCTGGTGTATGTGAAGCAGATTGCTCTGTGTTCGCATAGTACATTTAGCTGCTCTACACTGCCCCACATTTTCCATTTAATTAGAAATGTATATGATAAATGCATAGAATTCAGAGTTTAAATAAATTTAAATTGATGCCAGAGCTTTCATACAGTGACAAACATTTGTAAACTACAGTAGCTGCATTTTTCGATGAGACCCTACCCGCTCAGACAGGATTAACAAATTGAAATCACACTTCAGGATGCTGTCCAGTCAGGTGGTAGACCTTAATACCACAACACAAAATGGGTTACTATTCCATTGCTCTTCTGAATTTGGCAAATGGCAGTTATGGAGATTTTCTGGAGACTGCCATGGAGCCCCATCTGTGTGCACCTCTCTGGGCTGAGGGATGAGGTTGCTAGACTCCAGACTGAGCAGACCAGGATTCAGGGGGCCTCCTACCCACCCAGTGACCACCAAGTCTACCACAACTGTCTGAAAGGATGCCAAGGAGGAGCAGCTGGACTATGGTGGGCTCAGGAATGGTGAGGGTGGTGGGTCAGAGGCACATCCATACAATTCATATGCAATGCTACCAGAGTGGAACTGTCCCATGGAAGCACCCACAGTAGTGACCAGGGAGGATGTGTAAGATGTCTGTGGTGGAGTCCCCAGGAAGGGTGGCAGAGGACCCTAGAAGAGGAGTAGGCAGCTCCTGGTGGGACTCCATTGTAAGGGAGATATATTTGGGGGTGGGTAGGGAGGAGAGAGGGAGTTTAGGTGCCTACCTGGTGCAGTGGCTCAGAGGGATGGAAAGAGGATCTCAGGATCGCTAGGGCAGCAGGACAGGAAGGAGAGCTGGATGTCATTGTCCACCTAGGGTCACATTACCTGGCTAGGGATGAGGTTAGAATAGTGCAGGAGGAGTTCATTGAGTTGGGGAGGAGTCTTACACAGGTAGCTTTCTCAGTGATCTTTTCTGAGGTACTGCCTGTCTACAACAGAGGGGAGGATAGAGTACTATGCACCAAGAACTTCAACCAATGGTTGAAGGAGTGGTGCAGAGGGGAAGGATTCAGCTAAATTGGGGACTGGATTCCCACCTGGAGAAATAAATGCCTTTACAAGGAAGATGGTCTGCATCCATCTGGAAAGGAAACCCAGGTACTCAGTGAGCAGTTTAAATTTTACATTGATGAGCATTTAAACTAATCATGGGGAGTGGCACTATGAAGCAAGGAGACATAAACTGGCCCCCCCACCCTGAAAACTGAAGTAGTCAGTAGCGAGAATCCAAAGGGAGACAAATCCCCAAGGGTGCCCGATAGCAAGAAAAACAAAATGGTAAAAATGAAGAGAGATGGGTAAGAGGGCAGAGAGGTAGGGAGAGAAGGCAAAAGGGAAAACGGGAGGCTGACATGCAGGGTGGTAGCAGAATTTGGAAGGCCATGTGCGCAATTGCTCGAAGTCTGGGAAAATAAATCTCGGACCTAGTGGCCATTATGGCAGAGGCTGACCTGGACATTGTCGCCATTGCCGAGTCAGTGGTGCTATGAGAACCATGACTGGGACACAGCCATACCAGGCCATACATTGTTCAGTAAGGACAGGGTGGAAAGAAAGGGGGAGAAGTGGCTCTTCATGTGAGGATAGCATAAAAGTCACTGAGGTACAGGGAACACAGAGAGAGGTGGAGGTGCTGTTGGTCACCCTAGAGACAGGAAGTGGAGCCACTATTCACACAGGCATGATCCACAGGCCTCCAGCACAGGGTTAGATGGATAAGGATCTGGTGGAAGCCATCCAAAAGTTGGCAAATACTGTAAGATGGAGATTTATTTATTTATGTATTTATTTAAAATTTGATAACCGGGAAAGGCACCATGAGCAGAAGCTCATTTCCAGATGCCACCCAGAGAAGGAGTACAAAACAGAGGACAAACAAAGTAAGTTACATGGTAGAACAGTGTACGTAAAAGCAGTTAAAAACAAATGACAAATACATATACTGAACAGAGCAAATATGTACAATATAATGCAATATATATATATATATATATTCATGTATAAAGGGTAATATAGATAAGCCAGCAATTAACAGCAGGAGATCAGCTAAAATGGGTAAGGGGGAGATGCTGCTGATGGGGGATCTCAGTCTGCCAGATGCAGATTGGAGCATTCCTGCTGCAGCTTCAGCTAGGAGCAGGGACATCCTGGACTCCCTGTAGGGGGTGTTCCTCAGGCAACTAGTAAAGGAGCCCACTCTCAAGGGAGCAATATTGTACTCACTAATGGGGACAGTGTTGCAGACATTGTGGTGGGTGGCCATCTGGGGACCAGTGATCACTGTACAGTGTGGTACAATCTAAGAATGGTTGCGGAAGTGAACCAAAAAAAGGTGAGGGTCGTGGACTTCAGGAGGAACAATTTTACCAAGACTGAGAAATGCCTCAGGATGCCCTGGTAGAGGGAGAGGACTTGGGTGGAGTGGAGGAACAGCTGGCAAAACTAAAAGCGGGGATAGTGAGGGCAACAAACCTCTGTATCAGGCAAGTAAGCAAAAGTAAGAGGAAAAATGACCACTATAGTTCTCAAAAGAGGTAGCTGGGAAAGTAAACGCAAAAAAATTAACATTCAAGAGGTATAAGGAGACGCAGAGGGAAGAGGACAGGGAGGTGTATGAGGACAAACAAAGGGAGACAGGGAAAGCAGTCAAGAGAGCAAAGGAGAAAATAGTTCAGGCAATAAAGAAAGGGGACAAGATATTCTTTAGGTAAGTCAGAGAAAGGAGAAAGACTAGGGGAGAGATTGTAAGACTAGGGAGGGAAGGAGGAGTGTGTGGAAGTGGACAAGGGAAAAGCAGACATCCTAAAGAAATACTTTTGTTCACTGTTCCTGGAGAAAAGGGAAGGACAGGCTCCACAAAAAAGTATCAGGGGCATTGAAGGAAGGGAGGTGGACACTAATCCATTTACAGAAGAGAGAGTCCTGAAGGAACTTGCAAATCTGAAAGTGAACAAGGCAATGGGGCCTGAACAGGATACACCTAAGGATACTGAGGGAGCTCAGAGAGGTGCTTTCTGTGCCTTTGACAGTCCTATGCAACCATTCCCTGGAGATGGGCATGGTCCTGGAGGACTGGAGGAAGGCAGATATAGTCCTGCTTCACAAATGTGGGAACAGTGAGGATATTGGCAATCACAGGCCAGTCAGCCTGAGTTCGGTAGTGAGGTAATTAGTGGAATCACTACTGAAGGAAATGATTGTAGAATATCTTGAATACAGTGGCTTACAAGATCAAAGACAGCATTCACAGTAGGGAGGTCACGTTAAACAAATCTGATAGATTTCTTTAACTGGGTGATCATGGAATTAAATCAGGGTGGAGCGGTGGATGTAACCTACCTAGATTTCAGTAAGGCCTTCAACACTGTTCCACATAGAAGACTCACGAACACGCTGGGCAGCCTGAGAGTAGGACCAAAGATAGTAAACTACGTAAGAAATTGGTTGGGGGATAGTTGATAGAAGGTGGTGGTAAATGGAGTTCACTTGAAGGAAGGAAGGGTGACCAGCAGGGTGCCACAAGAATCAGTACTAGGAGTGGTCCTCCTTAATGTCTTTATTAGCGATATTGCAGAGGGGCTAGAAGGGAAGGTATGCCTTTTTGCAGCTGACACTAAGATCTGCAATAGGGTAGACATTCCGGGGGGGGTGGAATGAATAGGGATCTAAGAAAGCTTGAGGAATGATTTAGTGCAACTAACGTAGTAATGAAGTGCAAGATCATGCACTTGGGGTGCAGAAACTCTGGGGAGGAGTACAAAGTCGGAGGACTGGTACTGGAGACCACTAAACAGGAAAGACGTATGGGAGTAATCATATCTGATGACCTAAAGGTGGCCAAACAGTTAACAAGGCTGTGGGGAAAGCCAGTAGAATGCTAGGGTGCATAGGGAGGGTGATCACCAGCAGGAAGCAGGAAGTGGTGACACTGCTGTATAAATGACTGTGAGACTGCACCTAGAGTAGTATCCAGTTCTGGAGACCACATCTCTGGAAGGACATAGAAAGAGTAGAGGCAATCCAGAGGAGGGAAATGAAAATGGTCCAGGGTCTATAACAAAAGCCCTATGAGGAGAGACTGAAAGACCTAAATATGTACACCCTGGAGGAAAGAAGGGAGATGGGAGATATGATAGAGACTTTCAGATACCTCACTGGAATAATAGGGTTCAGGAGGGATACCCTTTTCAGAGAAAAAGATGCTCAAGAATAAGGGATCATGCCATGTGTTTGGAGGGGGTAGGCCCAGGGGAGATGTAAGGAAGTACTTCTTCACAGAAAGAGTGGTGGATGCTTGGAATAGCCTGCCAGTGGAGGTGGAGGGGGGCAAAAACTGTAGTGGGATTCAAGAAGGCATGGAATAGTCATAAAGGAACCTTAGTGGTAAGGAAAAGGGGGGCAAACCCAGAGATCAAGTAGGGTCTTCAGTGCTACAGTAAGTGGGGGGAAAATGGGCAGACTAGGTGGGCCAAGTGGTCCTGATCTGCCATTCTATTTGGATTCGAGAAGGCATGAGACTGTATACTGTACGTGCTCAATGACAGCTCAGTTGGCGGCTGGCCATGGTGGCGAGCAGAGGGCTGTGCCAGTCACCGGCTCGGGACTGGGATGGGGGGAGCAAGGTGGTGGGACACTACTTGTCAGGTTGGGGTGCAGTCCACTAGACACCAGAGAAAGGTTTAATTTCACGATACATGGGATTGGGAATAGGGATGGGGGTCTGCTAGACCACCAGGGAAATGTTTAAATTCCTAACAGCTTAATCTGGTTCAAAGTCAGTTGGCATTCATCTGTATTCCCCTCCCCCGGGTCGTGCCTGAAAATAGGCAGGATTTGTCTAGTGCACTTACCCGGTCAACAAAAGCTAAATAAAATAAATATACTATACTATACTTGGGATCAGGATGGAGGGGTACACTGGATGCCAGGGAATATGATGTCAATGTTGGGTGGGTGTTTGTGTGGAGGGAGGGACCACTGGTCACCAAGGTAAGTTGTTTTTTATACCCAGGCAAGTGATCATGGAAAAGGGGAGACCACTAGCACCAGGGAATCTTATTTTTTTCTATTGGGGGGGCCACTACCAACAGGGAAACGTACATTTTTTTTGTTAATAGGTGATCATGGGGGTGGGACCACGAGACAACATGGACACAGGGCTGCCAGTGGGGCAGGGGCTGGGGGGGCAAGCTAAACTCCATCGCAGCCCTTGTAACTGGGCCCATAATGGGCACACAAATGGCCATATACAGCCTTGCGTGCCCAAAGGCTCATTTACATGGCTGCATTTGAGAGCTGGAAATAGCGCACCTGCACTATTCACTGCGGGGCCATACTCCTGGCTGCATGCTTGGGTGGTGCTAGAGGGGTTAGCACTGCAGTACTGGAGTTAGTGCCATGTCGTCCTGTCTTATTCAGTGAGCAATCCAACTGTGAATAGCAACCTTTGATACCTGGGCAATTGCAAAGAGCAATGCAAACTTTTGCGCTGTGCTTTGCTATTCTTTGTGAATCTAGGCCTTGGATAGGTAAACTGACTGACTGACAGAACACAAATATTGGTCTCATACTAAGGTCTCATAGTAAAGTGTAAGGATAGTATATGGACATTTGCCTATAGAAATAAGCCATTCAGAGAGTACAGTATATTTGGCAGACCACCAAAAATGCTTTGCAAGTGTCCATTTAAGCCTTTCTTAAAGAAGTTCAAACTAGAACAGCTTACTAGGTTTGCAGAGAGTGCATTCAAGTTCTAACAGCTCTATTATTAAAGTGTTGAATAGTGGTTTAATAAGTTATTTACTATGATCTCTTGTGACATGTTAATTAGGTCTTTATCATTTGATATTTTATGCATAACTAGGAAGTCATCTCTTAGATGCTTGTGCTCAAGGCTGTGTAATCCCTGTAACCCTCCCCTAGGATTACTAATAGTGTGCTGAGTACCACTGGGCATCCAAGGGTTACATTTTGGCTGGCTTCCCTTGCTGGTGAGGCAAGGTTCTACTGTACATGGTGGAACTTTCTGCAGCAGCACTAATCATTTCGGAGTTTTAAGGAGAACACTGAGGGGCAATCTGCAGAGAGTGCTCTGAGAGAGCAAAGGCTGTAACTTTCTTTCAGTCCAGTCAGACTTTTTTCTGCTGTGAGCAAACGCTTTTAACCAGATGTGATGTGACAGTGGCCACTTCAACAAATTCACGCCACAGGGAACTAAGAGATCTGGAAAAGAATGCAAAGGTTCTGCTGACCCAGTGCCATGGGGGGCTGAGGTTCTAGTTGCCACACCACCTGTCAAGGGTTCGGGAATGGACAAGGGTCATTGGGGGGTGGCCGGGGAAGGAGGATTGAGTATCCAGAGACAGCTGTCTTCCTTCTGGGAGGAGGGACAGTGCATGCTGCTGCTTGATTGCCATCTAGAGTAGTGTAGGTAGAACAACACCTTCCGCCTCTCAGAAGGCTGGGCGCAGCGCAGAGTGTGTGCAGCATCTTCACGCCACACATCCGTGCCATAGTACACATGCTGACATTGGGGAACAGGGCAATAAAAGATAGGAAAAACCTCACCAACAGGATGATGTCTGCTGGCCTGCCACAGGCTCTGCACAACCAACTGGGTACTGGCTACAACCAGATAAGTCCCACGGATGGTAGGTGATGGGCCTGGATGTGCTGGGGACTGAAGGGGGCTACTAGATGAAAAGAAAGAATACAAAGGTTCTGTGAGTACAACTAGGAGATTTTGTAAATAGCTCAAGTATCTCTAGTGAGAGGAAGAAAATAAGTGTGTCACAGGGTACCAATTTCTGCCCAGTTGAAGCCCATGTCAGAGATGAGAGCAGCACTTTCCTCAGCAAAGGATGCATTTCTGACAATGTACACCCCAGTCCAGCCTAGGCCTACAAATAACCACCAGGGCATGGCTGGCGCCACCATCCTGCAGTGTATATTTCTGTCACCTGTAACCATCTGTACTATGTACCTATGCTTGACAACACTCCATATCGCCAGCTGCTTTACTGTGTTATCTGTAACCATTTTTTAACCATTTCTGTAATTATTGTGTTAGTTGTTGCTAGTGTCCCTGATGTCTCTGTTCTCAATGACGTGGAACCTTTGTAAAGGAATCTTTGACTCAAAGGTATGTTATCTGATATCCTCAATAAATAAATAAAATTTGATGGTATCTAAAGGTGCCCACCACCTCCAACTGTACTGTCCTTAAAGCTACGTCTCCTGAATGAGATGGGGAGTCATTTAAAGAGTTGAGGACTGCGGAGAGGACCCCCTCAGGATCCTCAACATCCATTTGCCTGGGACAAGCCCATAGCATGGTAGGAGCAGGTCCATGAGAGGTGGAGGTAGTGTCCTATAGGGGTTGCCATCAAGTGACAGGGAGTCAAGGAGAAATCCTCCAGCAAGCACAGCTGAGTTTCTCCAGTTGTGGGTCAAGCATGTGTGCTGTGCTCCACTGGCAGTGCTATTTCTCTTGCCCAGGGAGGTCTAATAAAGTCTGCCCTATTGTGAGTCAACCCCGGAGCCAGTTGAAAAACCAGTTATGACTGACTTAGCGCACATTATGACTGATTTTTTCAACTAGTTTAAAATTTCTGACTTCAACTAACTGAAGAAAATCCAACCAATTTTTTCAACTTTCACCATTGTTGAATTTTATTATGTAGTAGTTTGTCATACTTTTTAAACTTTGTATCTTTTTTTTAATTAAAATTTCAACTATAAAAGTTAATAAAATGTATGGAAAAGTCCCCGAAATCAATGGGGTGCTTGCACACACAGCTTTCGCCTTCTGACATCACAAAACAGGGCTGCATGTGCCTTCATAGGGGCATGTTGGTGGGTTAAGGTCAGGAAGCAGCTCCATTTTTAGCATTTGTGATTTAGCAGCATTATAACTTCATAAATGGGCAGAAACAAAAGGAATTATTTATGCCCCTCACCTCTGGGGCAGATGTGGTATTGCCAGAAGTCTATCATGCCTTGCTCTCCCTAAATCCTAACAAAGGTAAATGCCCCTCTGGACTGGACTCCAAGATGCTACACCTGGCTGCCCCTGCTATCGCCGCCCCCCTGGCAGACCTTCTAAACCTCTCATTCTCCTTAGGATCCATCCCTAAGGACTGGAAGCACACAACAGTGATCCCACTCCATAAGGGTGGTGATACCTCAGCCCCTGGCCACTACCAACCTATTTCCCTCCTACCTATTATGGCTAAGCTACAGGAGCATATAGTCCTCTCTCAACTCTCCACCTTTTTTAACTCCTTTGCCTTCTTCTCACCCTACTAGTCTGGATTCAGGAAACCTCACTCCACCGCCACCTTGCTCCTCAGGCTCACTGACAACATCCTCGATGGCATGGACAATGGCCTCATCACCCCAGCCATTTTTGTCGATCTGGCAAAGGCATTCAACAGGGTCTCCCATGCCCTCCTACTTGAAAATCTCTCCTGGGCTGGGCTCTACCTTGGTCACTAGCTGGTTCCACTCCTACCTGGTCGGCCATTCCCAGGTGGTTAGAATTGGAAGTACCATCTCATCACCCCTCCCGGTAACCTCAGGGGTCCCTCAAGTCTCTGTCCTTGGACCGCTCCTATTCTCCATATTCCTAAATGATCTGCCCTCCACCTTCCCTCACACATCCATTCATATGTACGCAGATGATACGGTGTTGTATACATCTGGTCTATCAACAGCTGACATTGTGACCAGACTATAGCAGGACCTCAATGATGTTTGGCTCTGGTTCCGTGCAAACCAGCTTTTTCTCAACACCAAGAAGTCAGTCTCCTTGACTTTTGGTACAAGGAAGAGACTCTCTAGGCTCCCAGCTACCCCTTCCTTCCACACCCTAGACGGGATTACTCTGGAGGCCTGCACCTCCTTCAGATATCTCGGGGTATGGCTTGACCAGCACCTCGACTTTTCTGTCCATGTCGATGCCATACACAAAAAGCTCCACCCTAAACTGGGTGCCTTCTGTTGGAGTCATCGTTGCATCCCGCCACCAGCTCACCGTGCACTCGCACAGAAAATGATTCTATTCTTGACTATGGAGACGTAGTCTACAGTGCCACTTCCAAGTCCATCCTAGCCAGACTGGACCCTCTGTTCCACTCTTTCTGCCACTTCACACTGGATAGCCCCCCCTCCACTCATCACTATGTGCTCCACAGGTCCCTCTCCTTTCCCTCTCTCCATGACCGCCGCTTGACCCACTGCGCCAAGCTCACTGCCAAATACTGGTCCCAGACCTTGCCCACTTATCTCTCTGCTGTGTTGGCTATTCCTAACCCTCCTGGGCACTCACTTAGGAACTATGACATGTGCACCTTGGTCATCCCGCAGGTGTTCACCTCTAGTGGACAAGCATCCTTCAGATACTGAATGCCCAAACTATGGAACTCCCTTCCTTCCGTCATCAGGCACATGCCCCAGAATATGCACTTCAGCTCCTCATCAATTCACATTTCATGTCAGTTTGTGCCTGTGGGTAATCTGTGACAAAATTAAACTTATAGGAACAGGAAGTCAATTATAGGGCATATAGTCTCCCATGCAGTGATTTTTATTTTTGACCCTGCCACATGGTCATACAGCCTGCTGATTTATTCTCACTGCTCCTGTATTGTCAAGCACTTCTCCTCATTCTATTCCGGATGCTAGTAAATGATGTTAAACTGCTCTGTATATACTGCTGTATACTTGTTTATCCTGCTAAATCATGTACAATATTACCCTGTGTTTATTGCTAGTGCTTGTTGTTCTATTGCCCAATGTATGTACTGTTACCTCTGCCCCCTTCCCCCAGGATGCACCTGGAATTGAGCATTATTGCTCAGTGTGTCTTCCTGGTAAAACTTTTAAATGAATAAATAAAGATGTTGGAGGAGCAGCAACTAGTCAGCAGCAGCTAAGAAGCTGGCTGTTCTTTAAAATGCAAATACAAAGTGCAGTGAAACAAATCAACACACAGTAGGGACCCACTAAAGCACAATAACCAGTCAAAACAACAACAAAATATACTGAAGTCCCTGATAGTAACAAGTTGAATCAGGGCACTAAAACAGTATGTGGTATAGAAAAATAAGCAGCAGTAATACTAGTTACTTAGAAAAAGAACTGAGTCTAAAATACAGTATAGGTAGGGCCTCTTAAACACCCCACACACGCTAGAAGGTACTGTTCTGCAAAGAGAGTTAACCATCAATATATGTTAGTTTACTAGTAGTCGTAGAATCTGTGAGACTAAAAACAGCTTAAGGGAGGACCCCTAGAAATGCCTCCTGTATGGTACACCAGAAATGAGATGAATCCATAGTTTAAATTTAAAGCTAAAAAAAAATCTCATGCATATTAAAAAAACATTTTCTGACACAGTTTCTAAACTTGTTTTGGCTTTCAGCATGTACACTAATGTGTTTTGTAAAATGTTATTCACCTTAACGTAGAAACATAGACTTTGGCGGCAGATAAGGACCACTTGGCCCACCCAGTCTGCCCATTTCCCTACCTAATGGATAAGCTGCAGATCCTAGTTAACCAGCAGCCTACCTTGCCAAAAGGACTTTAATATTTAGTCTGTCCGATTCCTACTGTGGCAAACTAACATTTTGTTCATTGGCCCCGACCGACCATGCTCTGCACTCTGGCCTCCTATGGGTCCAGAAATTCACCAACCGACTATCTGCACCTGCCTGCTCCATGACCTTGTGGGGAGTCTGACTTACTCACAGTGCCACCACAGTCAGACAGAGCCCAGCCAGGCCGCCAGCAGTAGATCGATGATGATCGATCGCCTTGGCTTTTCAAGTTCGGCCCCCTGGGCCCCACAGCCCCCAAGCCCTCAACCAGCCAGACAAGCCAGCCCAGCACACAGACAGACTAAGTAGTCTGTGAGAGACCATCCTCCTCCTTCCTACTGCCGACTGCCCAGCCCTGGTGTGCCTTACATACACATCCCATACAGTACCTTGCTCACTGTAGTAGCCTGTTGCCAGTTTGGTGAGGTGTTGGGTGATGATTTGGACAGCATCATCAAGTGGCTCCATGGCTCAGGCTGCCACTGCTGCTGTACTCAGCGGTGGTACCAGTGTTCTTTTGGAGCTGTGTGCCCCCTCCTCCCAACCCACGCAGCTGGTCCCCAAACCAGACCCAAGTCCCCACTCTGGTAGTCCATGCAGTGGAACTAGTGCACCTACCACTCCTCCTCCTCACTGACACTGAAGACCTGACCGACACTGAGTGAGAGTCACCCAACAGGCCCAGCTGTTGGGGTCACGGGCTGATCCTGACCACGCCAGACCACTGACTTGCTGCCTTCATATGATTGCTGCCTGGCTTTGCTGGAGGACTGACTGGGACCTGCACAGCCACACACTAGTCTCTCTCCGGGCACTGGACATGTCAGGACAGTGGACACAGTTAACTTATTTTTAAATTAAAGGCCAAACCGCCAGACTTCATCCCTGCAGAAAAATATTGCTCGCTCCACTGCCCGCACACCAACACAGATGCCTCCTCTCCTGACAGTCTCCTCTCCTATCTAGGCATGCTCTTCCCACCATCTCGTGCAGCCAGTCACAGACACTCTCAAGCTCCTGTCTCCTCCTATATCTCCTAATTTGGTGGATGCTGTGTCCAGGAGCTAGGGGTGTATTTTATTGGCTGTAAGGCTCAGTGCCGGTGGTTGAGGACCGTTAGATATTCATGCCCTCCCAGAAAGAAAAAAAGAGAAAACACACTGCAGCACACCACAGAAACAAACCTGGACGTGTCACAGAATCGTCAACTGCAGTAGATTTCAACTCCACTATTTTATGATTGCAATCCAATGTAATTGCAACTGATTGCAACTGTATTGAATTGCAACTGACTATTTTAACTGCTAACAACTGCTCTGGGGTCTAATTGTGAGCTAGGACAGAAGGTAGGGTGCAAAGGACCCTGCATAGCATATACTCTTTGTGGTTGCCCCAGTAACACCAGCAGGGATTTGGAATGTATAATGCCCCTCACGTGCCAGCTACCTGAGGGGGCTAATGTGAAGAAAAAAGCATTTCTGTACTTTTTGCCGGTGAATGTGGTCCACCCCTGTGAGATCCTCTGTATGAGAAATGCTGCCGTCAGTAAGCTGTGGAGATTCAAATAAACTCCTTACTGTTTGACATTACGTTCTGCGTGGATAGCTAGATTGTGATTAATGTTTCCCACCCATGGTCCCAAACCACAAACTGAACATGTGAACCCTGAATGAACCCTTACCCAGGTGGAGGGCTTCCAAACACCCAGCTACTGGGTTTCAGTCTACAGCTGCACTGGCCTAATGTGGAAATTCTACCATCATAGGGAAGATTCCCTTGTAGCCGTTCTTTGCATGCTTTCCAGTATCCTTATATCAAAATATAAGAAAGGAGAAGTGGATGGGTTGAGCAAACTTCCTGACAAGGATGTAGAGGCAAAGACAGGATTCAAGAATAATCGGGATGCATATAAAGAAAGTGGAGCCAGGAAAAGTGGTAACTGGGAGGGAGGATGGAGACTAGAGCATCTCCATGTAGGGACGTTTGGGACAGACTGGATGGGTTGTCAGGACTTTTCAGTTAGTTACTTTACTATCAGAGGTATTCCCCTTCCCCTCTATGCCCATGCCTGCCTCCCTCCCTCCCTCAGATGCCCTATGGCACATCATGACCCTCCGCATGCCTCTTAACCATAGTCACCTGTCCCCGTGCTGTGACTGGATAGCCACTCACGTAGGGCTGGAGTGAGGTTGGGGTGAGGGGTGTACACCCAGCAGTGGTTTTTGTGAAGTGGTGGGTGGTGGATGCGTGAAGCACAGATTTCCTGCGGTTTATCAGCACAGGCAGTGAAAGCCATTTTCCTCTTGACTTTCTCCCTTCCCAATTGGATGCCAACTCCGGAGACCTGGCGCATGCACACACACACACACACACACACACACACACACACACACACACACACTGAGTGTGTAGCTGCATGGTGTTGGCCAGCATCTCCTTCATCAATGGCATGCCCTCCCATGAAACACCACCTGCAGTCACCCCGCTGGTGCAGTAGTAGTTGCTGTGCACTTCCACTCTCCCTGGAGAATGAAAGTGTCCCTTGGGATGCTCCGTCATTCTTCCCCGCGGCTGACCCTCAGTGGCCATGCTTTGCTTCCTATCCCTGGTCACCAGCATCTTGAGTGGTGGCTCTACCAGTGTGCTGAGAGGTCAGCTCGGTGACTTTTATATGTCTCTATGTTTCCATTCCTGGATGATGTATAACTCTTTCTAATCAGAAATTACTATTATGGCAAAAAATTAAGCGCTTTCATGATCCACATCCTATCCACTGAGAGAGAGCTGGAAATGGCACTGAGGAAAGAGAGGCACAAATACTGTAGTTCTCAGTTTCCAGCATTGTTGACTGGCTGTTGTAGGTCATGTGTATTGCACAAGCTCAGTAAGTGACTATGGGGAAAAAAAGTTCAGTCATGATATCGACATACCAAAACGTTAAAGTGAAGCCGAGTCCTTGGTGACCCCAATCACCAGCGTCAAAGGTGTCAGTTTTTTTGCACTTCCACTGAACTGGAATTTTGAATTGTCTCATCTTATGCAAACCAAATTATCATCATCCAATGCTTTTGCAAGCAAACCCTGTGAATGTCAGGAAGAGGAGGCGTTGCTAGAGGCATGGCAATGGCAAAGCAGTTTTATTTCTCCGGTGCCATATCCCAGAGGTTCAGGGTGCATCACAAAAAGTACAGTAAAGCAATCAACAAATAAAACAATAAATACTATCTGGTTAAAGCCCAACAACATTTTACAGAGTCACTGTAGGCAAATGGAAATCTACGGGCCTTGAACACTTTCTTAAAGAGCTCCAGATTATAATTATCTAGAGTGTGGATTGTGACACTTTGAGACAGGCTTTACTAGGGTAGCTGACATATTAGTCTTTTACAGATCCTGTATTCCTTGTTCTGACTGCAGTCATTATGCCACCCATGACCACTGTTGTTTTCCTGTGTTTTGCTAACCACTGGCAGGCTAAGCTGCAAGTGACATCATATGTAAGTGTACACTGAGCCACTAAGGGGAATCTGTGGCATTCGTCCCCGGTTATGCGATAGTTTTTTTCCGTATCAGGACTGCTTTGTCAGCAAGTGACAGTCGCAGTGTTTGTGAGGTTGGAAAATGTAAAGAAAAGGCACATTTTTTCACTGGGGAGGAGTGGCTTCATGTTATTAAAAGGTGTTCATATGTCAGGCTCTGTCAGCTACTGGTTTGTCATCTGCTGGCAAGACAGAGACACATAATGCCGCCAGATGAAAGGTTTTCAATGTCACTACAGAAGTTAATTTAAAATTCTCACCAGATGAAGGGTTTTCAATGTCACTACAGAAGTTAATTTATAATTCTCCATCTTGCTAGCAGACATGACAAACCAGTAGCTGACAGAGCCTGACATATAAACACCTTTTAATAACATGAAGCCACTCCTCTCCAATGAACAAATTATGGTACTTGAAGAGATTGCAAACCTTACAAGCCTTTCCCTGAATTCAAACAAATGTTACAGCCTGCTGATGTTGCTTCAAACAGTCGCACTATGTGGCAGGGGCAGATAGCAGCCCAACAGAAACCATTTCTCCCACATTCTGGGCAATGTACATCTTTTTTTTTTTTTACATTTTCCAATCTCACAAAAACTGTGACTGTCACTTGCTAACAAAGCAGTCCTGATATGGAAAAAACTATCCCATAACCGAGGACGAATGCCACAGATTCTTCTCAGTGACTCAGTGTATGCCTACGTATGATGTCACTTGCAGTTTAGCCTGGCAGCAGTTGACAAACTACAGGAAAATAACAGGTTGTGGGTGGCATGACGATTGCAGTCAGAACAAGGAATACAGGATCAGTCAAAGACTAAGATTCCAGCTGCTCTAATAAAGCCTGTCTCAAAGTGTCACAATCCATACACTAGGAAAATAACATCAGGAGCTCATTAAAAACCAAGAGCATGGGATGGCAATGGGTTCTAAAGCAACAGGGCAGTCAACCCAACAGCTCTGTCCCCAGTGAACTTCCATCTATATCATGGGATGGAGTGAAAATCCTCCTCAGGGGAGAGTAGAGAGAGTAGGTAGGGGCATACAAGGATAGGAGAGTTGTCATTTGGTCAGGGACAAAACAATGCAGGTCTTTGCAAGTCAACAAGCATATCCCGGAGTCGATGTGCCACCAAATTGGCAACCAGTGCAAGTCACACAGCAATAAGGAGTGAAATATTCATAACATGATTCAAGTCATATGATGAATGAGAATTAAACTCAGTTTCTAATTAAATAATGTGTAGTATTACCAAAGTTCAGCATGGCAGCTCCTAGGCTGTCTTTCTCAACCGCATACAGACCAGCTCCCTTCAATGCCTTGCACAGATCTCCCAAGTGTTTGAAAAGCCCTGGCTGTTAATTGGGCCAAAACAGCTCCTGATGTGCAGTTAAAGCTGTTAGTCAAATCCCAGGAGGTCTGAAACGTGAGGCGTGACTGGAGACTGCAAACACACTTGACTTAATGAAGCCCATTACCATTCCATTAGCCTCTGTGACTCTCTCTCCACAGGCTTTAGAGCCTGATTGGCTGACCAGTCACCCTTTGACCCTGTTGCCATGCAATTATGGGTTAGAGATTATGCAGAAGGCTGACAAATTGGTATGCGTTTTTCAAAAATATGAACATCTAAACAGTCCTGCTTGAAAAAAATTTATTTGGCCAAAAATGTGTCCTGTATAGGTGCACTTACATGTCTGGTTAAGTCAGGGAAGTGTGCTAATTCCCATACATGGTACAACTATGGAGGCTAGATTCACATCAGTGGCTCTTGAGGGACTTGAACCAGTGATGTTCTATTTCACAATTAAGTGTTCTCCTTACTAGACTAAAATTGCCTGTGACAGCATAATCATTCCTCACTAATAAGAGGTGAACTTTTAAAAAACTATCAAGCACTGTGTCTGTCTGTCTGAGGAGGAAAAAGAAGCCAGTGGTATATATAATATTGCTTTAAAAGAGTTGGATACATTTGTAAAGAAGGGAATCATTGGAGGATACAATTTCAAAACATTTTGTCTTTGGGATGGACACGGTTAAATTTAAGAGAGAGACATCTGAATGAGCTTTGAAGGATTGTTGACTGGTCTATTCATAGATGTTTATATGTTTGCCAGTTATACAGTTTGGGTTTTTTTGCCACTAGGGGGCAATATGGTAACAGAAACACATCAGCAAAATAACCAGGAATTCAGAATTGTACTGTACTCCATGTCTGCACCTTCATAATTCTGTGATCTTGGTCACTCTTTCGTGATAAAGGTTGGGAAAGAACTGACATCCTAATTTCAAAATGCATGGCTCTGGAAAAACTGCAAAGGAAAATATACTTTTTTTTCCTTGAATATATGTTTATACAGGGTCCTGAATTTTGACTGAGATGACTCAGTGAAGCGATTACCTTACTCCACAGATGATGTGAAAACAGAAACATTGAATGGATTTGAAAAATCTTGAAAGCGGTCATTTGAAAAGTATTCAAAGGCCAGACTAGATCATATCACTGCTTTGATCTTAGCACATCATAGGTTCCTTGCCTAGTAGATGATCTTCTAAAGTTGTCAGCATGGCTCCGTTTGATAGTAACTCTACCTCTGAACCAAAAGGTTGTGGGTTCTAAACCCAACCCAAACTGGGTTCATATCAATAAACAATAGTACCTGAGTGTAGTACTAAGGAAATGCTGTACTGTTGTGGTCTGCTGTCTTTTGAATGAGATGTTAAACTAATGCCATGTTAGGTGGCTGTTATTTATATTATTTAGTGTTTAAAGTTACATGAGCTTAAAGTTTAACTTTACATTTCATAACAATTTTGAAGAAACTGTTGCTGCTTATATGTCAATCACAGTTAAAGTTAGTGAAACTTGTAACTGTTACTGAAACTCCTCCGTACTCCCTGCTACCTCATTCCCCCCAAACCCTCTCCCCTCATGATTGTCCTCTCCGTCTAGTTTGACATCCCCCTTCTCTTACTGCACCCTCCCCCACCCCCGACAATGGATTCTATCTGGCCTATCTCCCTGTCTTCCCACTCCGCACTTCCCTACATACTATGCTCTAAGTAGGGCCTTACCAATATGTCTGCTTGGTAATCTTCAATTTGCTCATTAAGTGGCGTCCAAGTCCAAAGTGTTGTTTCCCCTTGCACCTCGATGTACTAAACTGTTTCCCAAAGCCTTCACACCTGTATATTGTATATTGTGCCTATCTGCACCTCTATATTGTTTATTGTTCCTGTTATGCACCTGTATATTGTATCATCTTACACGTTATGTACATCCTCTGTATATTGTACCTGTTACTGCTCCCTCCCCTGTATATCACCCTGCTGTTTTATGGCTGTCAGATTTTCATATTTATGATGTGGAGCCTTTGGAAATGAATCTCTGACTCAAAGGTTATTTCTGAAACTTCAATAAAAAAAAAATAGGGACCTGGTTACTAAGAAGTACTCCATGCTGAGTTGTAGCATATTTGGAATATATATGGTCAGACGTGTTTTACACCCATTTCAGACATGTTTGTTAAACATGGCCATCCCTGTTCTGGCAATGTTTTGACCATGTCTGAAATGTGTGTGGTATATTGCACCTCTGCAAAAATGTGGTCACATATGAGTAACCTGGCAAACATGGTCTGGATATGATAATGTGTTAACATTGGCCAGGATATTGAGTAACAAGTTAGAAGTATGATAACCATGTTCTTACCGTGGTCATAACATGTTCATACTGGTACGACATAACAGGTATATATATTTAAAAGGTTAATCCTGAAGTTGAGTGGGGGCCACCAGACTCCTCCCACCTGTCCTATATAAGCCATGCACATTCACACACCCCTCACCTAGCATTTTGTCACATGACTTACCTCTGTGCTGTTTTGCTCCTTGTACTGCTGTTCTGTGCTCTTCTGCTCCTTTCTTTTGACTTTCATTTTTTGGGCTTTGTATCTTTCCTCCCCTCTTTATTGCTGCTCTTCTCCTTTGCTGTTGCCCCATCTCCTTTTTTCCCCATGGCGTCACTAGCTTCACCTTACCATCCTTTCTCTCCTTCTTCCCCCTGCTCTGTTTCTTCCTCCCTCCACGGCTCGGCTGCCCCTTAGCAGCTCTGCCACTTTTGCTCCCGTCAGTGCTTTTCCACATCTCCGCTGCAGCCTGACACTTTTCTGTTTGCATGCTTCTCTCCTCTGCAGCTCTGCCATGGCTGCTGGCCAGTTTGGTGTGGTATCACAAGTATCACAAGTCATAAGAGGGAGGTAATAATTCCTCTTTACAAGACACTGTTTAGGCGCCATCTGGAATACTGCATGCAGTACTGGAGGCCACACCTTCACAAGGACATTAACCAAATTGAGGCAGTCCAAAGAAGGGCAACCAAAATGGTGTAGGGACTGCATCAGAAAACATATGAGGACAGATTAACGAAGCTCAATATGTATATCCTACAGCAAAGGAGAGAGAGAGGTGATATGATCGAAACATTCAAGCACCTTAAGGGCATTAACAAGGTGGAAGAGTCTAACATGTTTCAATATAAGAAAAATAGCAGGACAAGAGGACGCAGCATGAGATTAGAGGGAGGCCCAATAAGGGGCAATGTGAGGAAGTTCATTTTCACAGAAAGGGTGGTGGATGCATGGAACGGCCTACCTCAGGAAGTGGTGGATGTGAATACAGTGCAGGGCTTCAAACAGGCATGGGATAGGCATAAGGGAGCAATACAGATGAGTATGAATAGATAGGCCATTGACAGAGCAAAGGCCGATGGCACGTTCATAAGGTAGAAAAAGAAATGGGCAGACTGGATGGACCTTGCAGTCCTTATCTGACGTCAACTTCTATGTTTCTACTCACTGTTACCTCCTCTCATTGCATACCCCTCCCTCCACTGCCCTGCTCTTCATTCCACTCTGTTGGCACCTTCACATGCCACTGGTGGCTGCTTGCTCTTCCTTCTGCCAATTGGTGCCTTCCTCCCTGCCGTGCCTGTTTACTTCCTCCTGGTCTTTGGGCTCCTCCATGGTGTCCTGCAGTTCTCCTCTGGTGGATACTGTTCCAAGGCTTCCAGCTCCTCCTCCTCCTGGGTGGCTCCTGCTCTTGCTCAGGTGTGTTTTTTGATTATGCCCCCCCCGCATTTCTCCACTAACCTCTTCTTCACACAGTTTGTCTTGTCTTTGTTGCAGTCCCTGCTGAAAACCTCCTAGCTCTGGTGGGTGCCGGTTTGGAGCCCTTCACAGTTCCACCTATTGTTCAGCCTCTCATCAGTTTTCTACATCCCCTGGGATAAGCAATGTATCAGAAAAGCAATGGCCTTCAGAAGTACTACCATGCAGCTGTGTGCCTAGCCTGTACCTGCAAATGGGTCCCATCTCTGATCAGTGCTCAGGACTCTGGGGGTCGTCCGCCCTTAGCAGTTACTTTCTTGTAGCAGGCTTAATACCCCAAGCTTGTACTTATTTTATTTACTTTTTGTACCGCTACCATGTCCTCCCCCCAAGGGTGGACCCTCAGGTCCCTTGGAGCATGAAGATTCAGACACTCCCCAGGTAGTTCCTAGAAATGTTGCTACTAAATCTCAGCATAGGATTTAAAGATGGACCATTCCTAACATAAAATTTGTTGGCAGACAATGACCACTTGGCCACCCAGTGTGCCCACTTTGTCCCAGCCTATACTGTCACCTACCTGATCTACAGCTACTCCCCCTCCACTGCTTTCCTACTAAGATGCCTTTGTGCCTATCCCATGGATGCTTGAAGCCTGCCACTGTTTTTGCTCCTTCCACCTCCCCTGGTAGACTGTTCAAGGTGTTCACCTCTCTTACAGTGAAGAAGTACTTCCTCACATCCTTACTAAGTTCCCCCTTTCCAGCATCATTGCATGCCTTCTTGTCCTGGTGCATCTTCTCTTCTCATCTGAAAAATTCTCCTCCTGTACTTTATTCACCCCTGTGAGGTACTTACAGGTCTCTATCATGTCCCCTCTCTCGCGCTCCTCTCTTCCAGGATGTACATACTGAGATCCCTCAGTATCATCTCATAGAGCTTATGATGCGACTTTTGCACTATTTTAGTTGCCCTCCTCTGGACAGCCTCTACTCTGTCTGTGTCCTTCCTGAGATGTGGTCTCCACATGGAGTCTCACAAATGATCAATATAATGGTAACACTACCTCTCTCCTTCTGCTGGTGTCGGTGATTCCCCTCCACTGCAAAATCCCCCCCTGCCATTTTATCCTCACAATCCCTCCCATTGTCTTCCTGTTTTAGCTTATGTGTCTGAAGGTCTTGTCCCCTGTAGCTGCCCCTTTGGCTACCCTTTCCTCTGTTTGTGCCTTTGCATCACTCACCACCTTTCCTGCTTCCCTTTGCTTTTCCTGGTACAGCTCCCTATCCTCCTCCCTCTGCGTCTCTTTGTACTTTATGAACACATCCATTTAGTCTTTACTTTTGCAGCCACTTCCCTCAAGAACCACATTATTTTCTTTTTTCCTCCTGTATTTGCTGACTTCCCTTGCACAGAGGTTTAATACCTTCACTATGCTAGCCTTTAATTTACACCACTGTAACTACACCCCACCCTAGCAATCCTCTCCTGCTAAGTTGTCGCTGAGGCATTTACCCATTTTTTTCAAATTGGCACCCTCTTAAGTCCAGGACTCTCATCCTTGTGTGGTTTGTCTCTACCACAATCTTGATGTTAAACACATCGTATGGTGATGCCCAGGTTACATCCCACCTTGATGTCTGCAATACTGTCCCTGTTTGGGATCACCAGGTTCAGTATTGCCCAGTCTTGAGTGGGCTGTTTGACTAGTTACCAAAGAAATTCCCCCTGCAAGGAGTCTAGAGTAGCCATGCTTCTAGCCGAGACTGCAACAGGGAGGCTGTAATCTACATCCAGCAGATTGAAGTCCCCAACCAGCAGACCCTCACCCTTTTTTGCAATTATGCTAATGGCTTCCCCTAGTGCCTTATTCAATTCTTTCCCATGTTGAAGGTCTGTATATTACTCCAGTGCAAATAGTTTCTCTGGCTCCTGTTGCAAGGGTGCCCGAGGCACTTCAAACCACTGTAGGAAGCAGGCTGCTGGTTAACTAGGATCTGCAGCTTATCCATTAGGTAGGGAAATGGGCAGACTAGGTGGGCCAAGGAGTCTTTATCTGCCGTCAAATTCTATGTTTCTATGTTTCTACTGTTTACCCCTAGATTCCCTTGCATGTCTGCCACTCTGATGCTCTCCATCACATGCAACACAACCCCTCCACCCTTCCTCCCCTTCCCTACCCTATCCCTTCTAAACTGAGTGTAGCCTGGTGTGGCCACGTCCCAGTCATGGCTCTCTGTACACTGCGACTCAGTTATGGAAAGAAGATCCAGCTCTGCTTCCACCATGATAGCCTCCAGGTCTGGAATTCTATTTGCAAAACTCCTTGCTAAGGTACACATGGCTCTCCACACCTTACTTCCACCCTGCCTGCAATCACCCTTCCCCTTGCCTGCCTTTGTTGCCTTTTGAAACTTCTCTCGCTCCGTCTCCCACCTCACTACCCTCGCCATGCCTTGCTTCTCCAATACCTCCCTTTCCACATCTTCTCTCGTTACCCTCCTTGTCCCCATTTATATGTATGCTTCCTTTAACCTGCACCCTGGGGGAGATTCCTAGCCTTGGGCACTGTCTTCCTGTTGCTTCAGTCTGTGGTGAGGCAGTTTGTCTCCCATCATATTATTGCCTCCTTCCTTCGCTAGTTTAAATGTTCATCAAAGCAACATTTAAACTGTCCACTGAAGACTGCAGTCCCCTTCCCAGAAGGATGCAGGCCGTTGTCTCATTACAAATCCATATCCTTCCAAGTTGGCCCTCAGTCTTCAATGAAGCCGAACCCCTCCTCCCTGCATCATTCTTTCAACAAATTGTTGAAGTTCCTGGTGTAGGGTAACCCATCCTCCCCTCAGCCATAGACAAGTAGTAGCTTGGTGAATGCCACCATTCATGCTTCCTGCCTTAGGCCCCTCTCCTGTTTCCTGAACTCTCTCTGTACAACTGTAGCCCTATTCTTTGCTAGGTCATTAGTTCTGAGGTGAACAATGACATCCAGCTCTCCCCCTGCACTGCCACCCTAGTGATCCTTAGGATCTGCTATCCCTCCCTCTGAGCTGAGTAACTAGATGGTCTCCTAACCTCCGTCCCTCCACCCCTTCCTGCTCCCAAAACTATCCACCTCACAACTGAGTCACTCACCAGAAGCTACTTTTTCCTCTGCTGGTTTCCTCTACCTCTCACCTGGGACCTCCACTTCGGATGACCCACATATCTCATTTTGCCACCATTTTGGGTGCCTCCTCTCAGCATTCCTGTCCCACCAGGGTGGCCAAGGAATTCTGTAGTGGCATCCTCCTGTAGCCCACCAAGGTCCAGCCGGTCCTCCCCTGCCTAAGCAACCTCTTGGGCAATGCCTGCAGGCTTGGTGACCCCTGGGCGGAGCAAGCGGTCCTCTGTATGCTAGCCAACCTGGCACAGACACCAGCATCCTCTGCCCTCAACCCAGAGAGGTGCATGCAAGTGGGGCAGCACCTTAGTCTGCAGAATGTCTCCCGGAATACTATAGCTCCACAACCATTGCACTGCACCACTGCAATATATGTGAACATGAATTCACTTCCTTCTGCTTCTAAATATAGTTAACCTCTACTGTCTCTTCCCTTTACTTGCTCCTTTCTTGCCCACATCCTCTATCAGACTTTCTTTAACACCTTACCGTAGATAGGGTGTTAGCTACTTTCCATTTTAACAGGAGTTAATTGTAGGTATAGCTCTCTCCCTGTACCCTCTGCCTCTTTACTTCTACCTATTTACTCATGTTCCACTTTTATCCTTCCTGAACTGCTACGCCATCCTGCCCTAGACATAGTGTCTCCTGTTTTCCCTCCTGTAGCTGCTTTCTTACTCCCTTGTACCAGCAATTACCATCTGCCCTATGACATGTAGCTACCTATAGAGGGTAGCAGTAAGTGTATTCAGAGCTTAAGATTACCTTACTTTCTCCTTCTCTTACCTATACAATGTAACAGTAAGTGTATTCAGTTCTTTTGAGTACCTACCTGCTCCTTTTAGACTGGCAGAGCCCCGTGCTTGTCTGCGGTTGCCTGTGGACACCTGCTGATGCCTAAGATGTCAGTTACCTATTCCACTCCTGCTCTGTTCCACTCACACTCTAGGACATGAGCGTAGTGGGTCATGCTGGGTGGTTGAGATTTTATATCTATGTTTGGGCTTCCTGGTTAGCCCCAATTGGTTCACACAGCTCCGGTTACCAACCTTCCCTCTTGAAGCAATCTCTGATTCCTGACCCTGGAGCTGTGCTCCTGTAAAGAACATACGAAAAGAGCCAGCAGAAAACCACCCGGTCTGTCACGTCTGCTAGGTAAATGATACATTATCTGGCCTCAACTTATGTTAATGACCCTGCCCCTACAAAGGTCCTTCTCTCTGTCCCCCTCTTCTCCACTTTCCTTGGTCCCAAGGGTTCTCTTTGTGTTTGTCCCAGGTCCTCTTGAATGCTCCCACTGTCTTTGCTGATACTACCTCCTCTGACAGCTCATTTCAGGTGGTCACCACTCTTTCCATACAGAAATGTTTCCTTACATCCCTTCTGAATCTCCCCCCATCGGTTATAGGCTGTGTCCCCTAGTGATGTTGTTTTCACTCATCTTAAAGAGACCCTCCCTTTTTACTCTATTAAGTCTCTTCATGTACTTGAAGGTCTCTATCATATCACCCCTCTGTCTCCTCTCTTCCAGGGAGTATGTCCCCAGTGCTCCCAGCCTTTCCTCTTAGGACCTATCCTTCTGCCCCTTGATCATGCTGGTAACCCTCCTCTGGACCCCCTCCAGCAAGCTGACGTACTTCCTAAGGTATGGATGCCAGTACCTTAACCCATATTCTAAATGTGGTCTCACCAATGATCTGTACAATGGTAAAATAACCTCACTCCACCTACTGCTGAATTCCCTTGCAATGCACCCTAGCATCTTGTTAACCTCTGCCACTGCCTTCTCATACTGAGAGATGTGTTTCAAGTCACTTATAATTATCACCCCTAGATTCTTTTCCTCCTCAGAAGCATTTACCTGAATCTCTCCTACGTAATATTCTATCCAGGGGTTCTTGGCTCCTTTGTGCATCCCTTTGCACTTTTTGGCATTGAAATCAAGTTGTTAGATTCCTGACCATCTCTCCAGTCTGGTGAGGTCCTCCCTCAGGTCCTGTATCCCCTCCTTGGTGTCCACCTTTCCAGAGTTTGGTGTCATCTGCAAACAGGCACATTTTGCCTTTAATGCAAAGCTGTAATGCAAAAAAAACTACAATTTCATATTAGATTTTCATTTATAGAGCACTATAGCTGGTATAGTCCTCTTGCGGCTGGAACTAGCTGAGAGACCAAATGCATGCTGAAAACATTCCCCAAGTGAATGTAACCATTAGGCTGCCAGAAGATTTAGAATGTATAGGTTTTTAGGACGTGTATACATGCCGGAAAGCGCAGCAAGGGTTAAATCCCTTTGTCTGGGTTTCCTGGTTAGCCCCTCAATACTCTCACCTCTGTTACATGAGGTCCCTGCACCCTAATTGGTATCCCCAGCGGTACACTGGCAGACAGCTAGCATTTAGGTATATGTTATACTAACATATAGGGCTAATGGCATCTACTGTATAAGAGTAGATGTCAGGATATGTATGCATATTATTGCTATACACTTTACTTTTCAATATACACATGTATTTCTTGCTTGCAAGATGTTAGGACAATTGTGTCCTTGTAATGATTATGATATATGAGTCGGCATTGCCATCTTCTGATGATTTGTATTACTACATGGCTATGTACAAACTGTACCTCTTTGTTTCTACAAAGTGATGACTATAACAAAATTGTAGAACGTTAACTTGGACTGTGGATCCACCTCTAATTTAGCCAATAGGGCTCATCTCTGTAACTAGAAATGTTTCTATCTTACAATAACCATGGTAATTATCTTAGGTATATAATGTAAGACATTATGTCTTCTACCTCGGAGACCCCAGGAGACACGGAGATTCCTCAAGGTATAGGGAACGCTTAGCATTGGCTCCCATTTCCTATTGGTAAGAACTGCTTAGGGCAACTGTGATTTTCCTTTTGGTAGTAATAAATAAGCTTTATTACTCTTATGCAACATGGCTGTGATTCCTTGCATGCCCATTATTGCCAAGAACCTAAGAGTGAGGTTTAGACCTCCTGACAATTGACGACCGCATGCAGGCAATATTTGGTATTTGCAAAGTTTCACTTGTTGCTACAACTTTCTCCTTTCCAACGGGGATAGTTGGTGTGCATTCCTGCACCACCTCTCCCATTTTTCATCCACTTTGTAATCACTTGCAAAGTCTGGCTGCTAAGGGCTTTCTTGTACTACAAACTTAGTTTGCTTTTATAAGCTTATTTGAGGACTTGGTAGGGGGGAACCTATGGATGTAATCCTTCTTGACTACAGTAGGGCTTTTGACAAAGTGCTTCATGGTAAACTCTTAGATAAACTACAAAAACAGGGGTTTTCTCAGTCATTGGTTAGATGGGTATCCTGCTGGTTGACCAATAGACGTCAGCAAGTGAGGATTAATGGCATCCTTTCCAAAGTAGGCTGTGTTACAAGTGGGGTCCCTCAGGGATCGGTCCTTGGACCTAGTTTAATCAACCTTTTTATTAGGGATATGCAAATCAGAGCCAATAATCTCCTAGTTAAATTTGCTGATGACACCAAACTTGGGGGTGCAGTATCCACGGTTTCAAATAGGCTTACACTAAGTAACAATTTAAGAACCATTGAAAAATGGTCAGCTCAAAATGGGATGGAGCTAAATTCTAACAAATGTACTGTCCTACACTATGGGAAAAACAATCCAAGGCAGAGTTATACACTAAATCATTTACCCCTTAAAACATCAACATGTGAGAGAGATTTGGGAATCATTATTAATGACAAATTATCCTTTACAGATCACTGTATTAAGGTATCAAAAACCTCAAATGCACTATTGACATGAATTAAACGAACATTCATTTCCAAGACTCAGGAATGCACCATCCCTCTTTTTAGGACCCATGGCAGGCCTTATTCTGACTATGGGTCCCTATTTTGGAGCCCATGTCTCATACAGGATATAGATAGAGTGGAGAGGATCCAGAGGAGGCAACAAAATTAGTGCCCAGATTTTCAAACAGCGATTATAATACTAGGTTGAAAGAAACTGGACTACACACTTGACAAAATAGACGAATAAGAGGTGACTTATTACCGTTATATAAAATTTCTAAGTCCCAGGAACTAATGAGCCAATGTAGCTTAGAGTTCTCAAAGAGAAAGAGCTCTCCAAGACTGCACAACAAACAGATCGATGTGGCCAAAGCAAAAACAAACAAAAGACAACACTACTTTACTATAAGAGTGCCTAGACTATGGAATAGACTACCACAGCAACTAGTAGATAGTAGTTCTATCCAGTCTTTTAAAAGATGTTTAGATCAATGGATGGAAGCAAATAGTTTCTGGGTTTAATTATCCCACCATTGTAGTGGAGGACAATCTCGCTGGGCTACGGCCTTCTTTTGTCCCAAACAACCAAGTAAACCAAGTACCTGGGTGTGGTTGATGCTGACTCAACCCACCCCACAGCAGATTTGAATTGCAAGCTTACAAGTGCACAGTAGCCCAATTGTGAACAAGTGCACCTGTTGTGGATCAATACACAGCATGGCGCCTTTTCACAGTTTGATTTTTCGTTCCCTCCCACGCAATGGCCACCATATCAAATATCTGCGCAGAACTGAGACTTGATGTCTCAAACTTCCTTGCCTGCCATGGAGGATGGGCTGACTTCACATGGGAGGCAAGTCAATCTGAAAACCCTATACTGGGGATTTCAACCCAGTACACTGAGACAAGACAAACAGCCCAGAGAGTGAGAAGCTAAAGGGCTGTTGGTCGCGGCTCTCAATGCTGCTCTGGAAGCCTCCAAAGCGAGGTTTTCGATCCCTTGAACTGCAAATGTCATCTCTTAAGCAGGAGATAGGATTGCAGGAAACTGAATGCATGAGATGTGAGCAGGATTTGGAGTCTGAGCTCCAAACTATGCGAAATGAAAAGGATTCCCTTTTGCATCATTCTGCTCAGGCAGGTGAGCAGGAACTTTGTATGTTGAAATTGGAGGTAAAAGTTTGAGACAGGATAAGGGTCAGGCTTTGCAAATGAATGATTTGTTAAGTAGAATAAATGATCAGATGTGTGAGGAGTTCGGAGAGTTACAGGACGAGATAATCCAGGTATGTAATGACTTAGGGATAGCTACTAAGGACAATTGAGAATTCAGTGCTGTGCACAGAGTGTTACAGAAGCAGATGCATGATGGTGTGGATCAGATTGTTGCAAAAATGAGTCATGAGGAATATGAATCTAAAATGGCAAAACTGCATCATCAGCGATAGGTGCTGGCTGGTCACGTCAAGGCAATGGGAGGTGTAGCCCCTGCCTTGTCGACGTCTTCTGAAAGGGAGGAGTCAGATGATGACATTTCTCAGTACAACACCCAGTCACACCCCTACTATGTCTCAATACCCCTCCCCAACATGGCGGACCCCTGTCAAATGACACCACATCCCTAAGTCATCAATGGCATGATGCACATCATGGGTGATGCCAAGATGGCAACCCCCATGATAGGGGGAAGCAGTCCTAGGCCTAGTTCTGACGGCACCACCGATAGCCATTTTTAATGTGGAAGACATGAAGGAGATCAAGAAAATGATTGAAAGTGCCTTAGGCACTGTGCCCATCTCTGAGAAAAATAAATGAGTTCTCAAGACCCAGATTAGGCAGCTTCTACACGAGGCTGGAATACAGGAGGGCATGGTTAATTCTGTGGCAGAGGCCGCAGCTCAGGCAGCCCTGGAGGGTGCCCAAGGTAATCTACCTCTGCTTGATTGTCCCAATAATCCCCTACAAATGGCCTACTCTGTTCAGCAAATAGCTGACAGTATTGGTCAGATGAGCCCGTCCAACAACCTGAGCTGCCACTTGGAAAAGGTGCATGCTAAATGTGAAATGCTTAGTCTCCCTGCTGACTACCAGGTCCAGATCCTATGCCAGACCATTGATCCTGGCCAGTGGGCAAAACTCCCTGATGTCATCTGCCAGGAATGCCGTGCCACCTTTGACGAAGTAGCATCTGAGCTCATCTCTGCACACAACCCAGGTGTGGTAGGAGTGATACTCGCATACCCTGTGAAGCAGAATGCGAAAGAAAGCCCAGTGACTTTCCACCAGATGCTCTGGATGGCTACTGAGCAGGGAAGCACCTTGCAGGACAAGCCAGAGATGTGGACCTCATGGAGTATAAGACCTTGTTCCTTAGAAACATGATCCCTGCAGTAGGAGAAAAGGTAGAGCCAACACAGAAATATTTGCCAATATTCTTTGGAAAACAGAGAGAGTTTATCAATTCTACATCCATGATTCAGGCTCTGGTTCCAAGAAAGTAGCTACCGTGGAAGCCATTCTGGAGGCGACGACACATTATACAGTAGAGGGGCAGGCCCAAGAGAAACAGCCCCTCCCCACAGACAGTCAACACCCCCAGCAGGCCCAACAATGACAACAACAACAACCCTGGGGTGGGAACCGGAACTACCACAAAAATAAGAAACACTATAAGAGCAATAACGGTAAACAACAAAGACCAGGCCCTTCATATAGGGAAATAGCCTATGAGAATCAGAGTCTCTGAGACTTCCTTGAGAAGGTGTGCTCCGTAGCGGTTGCTGTTCTGGTATGAGCCCTTGCTGCAATACAACCAGGAGAGCAGGCCTCCACAGGCCATGGGGACACAGGAAGTCCAGGCTTCTGGGCCCTTACAGGCCTGAACCCAGAAGCAGCTCCCTATATAGCCTCAGTACAGCATGGTGAGATGGTTCAAAGGAACCAGGCCCAGACCCTCCTTCAGGAGCTCTCCCATGCTTCCACTGGTACATATTGACAATTACAGGCTCAGTCCGTATTGTAAACAAGCTGGTCTTGGATACAAATGGAAGGCCCTGCACAGAGGCTGAGGTTGGGGGCTGCCTACTGACAGTACTACTGGATATAGGCACGGCTGTGTCTGTATTACAGGATGACAACCCAGACACATCACCTTGGTCTACCGGATGGAAGACCAACATGTCTGGGGTAGACAGAACTAGGTTACCTGCATACCGCTCCCTGCCACTACCTGTGACACTGGGACACCTGAAGGCATATCACACCATTCAGCTTATGGTACTGAATGATCACCCTAGTATAATTGGAATTGACTTTTTGGCACCACACGGCTGTGTGGTAGACCTAGCCAACATGTTACTGATACAAATTCAGGGACAATATCACACCATTATGATCCCTGACTCACATGTGGTAGCAACAATCTTTGCGAACAACAAACAGTATGATGTCATAGACTTGTTTAAGAACCATGAGCTTTTCCCAAAGCTCCTCCCCATTCTACAAAGGCATCTGGAGGCATCTGCCACCAACAAACATGATTGTGGTAGGATGCACACTGTCATTGAAGTGACAGGCCCAGCCCATGAGAGGCAATGGCAATACCCCTTTCCACCTGAGGCATTGCCTTCTCTTAGGGAAACAATTAAATCACTCCTCAAGCAAGGCGTAATCAGGACATGTGTCTCCACTGCAAATTCCCCAGTGTGGCCTGTGTAAAAAAAACACAGGTGCCTGGAGACTTACTATTGACTACGGGAGACTAAACCAAGTCACCCCCAGTTGTGCCCCAACTGTGGCATCAGCACCAGACGTGCTATGACTACTGACCCCTGACCAACAATGGTTTAGTGCCCTGGACATCTGCAGTGGTTTTTGGTCATTGCCATTGGCCTCCAAAAGTCAATATAAGTTTGCTTTCACCTTTGAGGGCAGGCAGTGCACGTGGACCTGCTTACCACAGGGGTTCCACAACTGCCCCTACCTGTTCCATTTGCGCATGATGGATGCCCTTGAGGGTTTCTCTACACCCCACTGTCTCTTACAGTATGTGGATGACCTGTTGTTGGCCACAGCTACACAGGAACAACATCTGGATCTCTTAGACAAACTACTGACCCTCATCCAGAGGGCGGGCCTCAAATGTAACCCTGCAAAAGCACAACTGTGTCAGAAAGAGGTACTCTTTCTGGGCCTTAGGATAACAGACCAAGGCCAAAGCCCTACCTGGAAGAAGATACAGGGATTGCAAGATCTGCCACTGCCTACCAGCATAGCCACCCTTAGAAGGTTTCTAGGTATGGTGAACTATTCTAGAGATTTTATTTGTGATTTTGCTTAGAAGGCCGCCTCTCTGTATGAACTAATGAAAAAGGATGTCCCCAGACTTGAGGCCCCATTCACACTCAAGCTGTGATGTCACTGAAACAGGTCTTGACCTCAGCTCCAGCTTTGGTTAACCCCAATCCAGCCCTGTCATTCCATCTGGAATGTGTCACCTCTGACATTACTGTCTGCAGTGCTGGCCCAGAAGGTCCATGGCACCCTGAGACCCACTGCATATGTATCACAGCTCTTGACCTCAGTGGAACAGAAATACAGCCTCTGTGAAAGGAACCTTCTGGCCACCTACTGGGCTGTCAAGCACTTTCTGCATATCATTGGGTACTCTCCCCTGATCATCAATATGAACCATACCCCAACAACCATTTTTGCTATCAGATAGAGTGAAGGATGGGTCAGTCTCTAATACCAGACTGACACACTGATCCCTCTTTCTCCAGAATAGAGACATCAAGATCCACCCAACCAAAATGCCATCCATGCTGGAGCATGGTCTCCTCTTCCAAGGAGAGCCCTGTAACTGTACACTGCTGTCACCTGATCTACCAGATCCAGGTCCTTTCCTTCCTGATACACCACAACTACTCGAAAACACCTCATTGTGTCATCTTCACAGACGGATCAGCTTCCCATTACCAGGGAGAACAGATAGCAAGAATGGGCATATTAGTAATTTACCCTTTTGGTAACACTGTTAAAATTTCTAAGCGTTGCAATGTGGCATCATCACAGTATGCAGAGATGGCAGCGGTGGCCTGCGCCCTCTAGTTCATCCAGCATGGAACCGAGGATACCATCATTTTCACAGACTCTAACTGGGTTTGTTGTTCCCTTACAAAATGTATTCCCTTCTGACAGAAGAACTTCTTTACCTCTTCTGATGGCACACCAGTGAAACACAAGGAACTGGTAATATACATTCATTCACTGGCACAGAAGTTTGCACACAAACTCTATGTACACAAAGTTAAGGCCCACTCCATACACGACCCCTATCATTCCTTCAGTGACACTGCTGACACCCTGGCAAAGGAAGGTGCCCAAGGGCGGGACACCTGGATGATGGACCATCCAGAGGCCAGAGTGGCCATACACATTGCAGCAGTCAGGAAGAAACCTGAACCCTTTTCCCCCATGTATTTCTCAGAGGCCTAGCATGCTGACTTTGAACTCAAAGATGTGTTCAGATTCCTGGATAAAGGTACTGAAAAGAATCTACCTACCCACAACCCCTACCGAAAGCATGAATGTAACTTACACCAGTTCCCTGATGACAAGCTCATATGGTATCAACCAGATGACACCCCCACCAAATTGTGAGTGGACCCTCATCATCTTTGGTCCAAATTTCTGCACCAAGTGCATGACACTCCCAATGGTGGACACCAAGGAGTGAAAAACACACTCCAAAGGCTCAAGACCACCGCTTGGTGGCCTGGTGTCACCAAGGATGCCAAACAGTACATATATAACTGCCTTGTTTGTGCATACAAAACAATCCCATCCTTACCAAACGTAATGCCAAGCTACTACCACAATGGCAATCTGGCCCTTGGCATGTCATACAGATCGATTTTATTGGTCCCTTGATCAATACCAGTAGAAACAACAAATACACCCTTGTGGTAACTGATTTATTCTCTAAGTGGGTTGAAGCTTTCCCCACTAAGATATGCACTGCTAAATCCACTGCCAAAATCCTGGTGGAGCAGATCTTCTCCAGGTGGGGCCTACCTCATAAGGTAGACTCTGACAAAGGAACCAGTTTTACAGGTGAGTTGATGAAAGAAGCCCTTGAACTCCTCGGAGCTCATCAGAAGTTCCACATACTTTACCATCCACAATCCTCAGGTCAAGTAGAGAGAGAGTCAACAGATAGATTAAGCAAATGCTTTCCAAATTCATTGAGGACAATCCCAAGGACTGGGATTCCTTACTGCAGTTACTCCTTATGGCATTTAGGGGTACACCCTCAGCCAACACCCAGTTGACACCCTTCGAGATGATGACTGGTAGACAAATGAGATTACCTGAACACCTGTTGTTTGACCTGCACACCCCCACTGCAGACCGTGTCTCAGTGGACCAATACATGGGAAAACTCAGACAAGACCTCATACACACTTATTTGTGTTCTGCAAACTGCATGGGCAAGGCCCAGCAACAGTCCAAAATCCAATTTGGCAAGCACACACAAGAAGTGGACTGTCAAACTGGGGATCAGGTAATGGTTCTCAGATTTGCACATCCCACACATTCCTTCTCCAATAAGTGGGAAGGACCCTATCCCATTGTCAACAAGCTCAATCCAGCAGTCTATCAGGTTAGACTCATGCAAAACAACAAACTGACTGACAAATGGTTACATGCAAATCAGCAGAACATGTATAAAGGAGTATAATTACTTTTCCTCCCCCCATTGGGCGGAATAGTACTCATTTGCTAATGTTTGATTTTCCTTTTCAGATACACTGACAAGATGGCTACCTTGTTCCATTTTCTCATCTCAGGAGTTATCCCCTGCATCCAAGGCACGGTAAAGCACCTCCTTCCTCACCTTGATCCACCTGCAACCACCCCAGAAGGAGTCTCCATTAATATTCCAAATAATTTGATTATTGTCCAGAAAGGTTCAGATGTCTACCTCACCGCCTCAGTTGTTGCTCCTAATAAATCTACCCTACAAATTGAGTGTCAAACTGAGTCTCAAGGACAAATACTCCCTGAGGCCAAACTCTCCAAGGGAACTTTCCATGGATGGCACAATGCAAAATTATCCCCAAATTGTATTTTGTCCTTGCTCCAAACTTTTCTTAGACATTCTGGTTTATACAACATTACTGCCTTAATTGACCCATCCTATTGTGATTCACTGTCTAAAGATCCTGCTAGGAAATATTGTGCTGTACACAACATGGACATGTATTTATCTGTGTTACCTCCTACTGAGAAACAGCTTTTGGAATGTCTAAAACAAACCCCTGGCCCTCGTTGTGGTCTTACAGCCACTGCTCTACCTGGCTCACTTATTAACAACTTACAATTTATGCGTATACCTGTTTTGTTTAACTTGACTTACTGGAATATGAAAGAATTTGGTATGTGTCATACTACTGATACATCATTGTTTTATAGTACTTTTTTACTTGATAGTTTAGAAGTTTTTCAGATTTGTAACTAAGACCCTATTGTCTAGGTGCACACCACCGAGCATTGAGGCAATTTTAGAAAAAAACCTAAAACAGATGATCACAGTCATAAAAGAAATACCCGTGGCACATCTGATGTCACTGGTGCCACAGGCACCGTTACTGGTGTTTTTGGTACACCAATGTCTGTCTGGAATAAAGCCGACATTGCTGCTATCAAATCACATTCACAGAAGTTTCAAACTGGTCTAGTGAATGATAGCATAACCCCATTATTGCATGGTGTGGGTGGCCTTAATCAGGAAGAGAGATGCACTGTATACAATATGCACAACATTGCTAAGGCATTTTCAGATTCTAAAGACAAGATTAACACCCTAGTTGCACAAAACAATAAAGAAGCAGATAAACAATACATTGCCCATGAAATCGTGTGTCCTGCATATGGATCATACATTATCACTACCATCAACAATCTCTTCCATGATCTAGAATCTGGAAGAATCCCTGATATCATACATGATAGACATATCTCTAAATGGTATTGTCCTCATTGCAAATCCCCTAACTGTGTTGTCATGTGTATGCTACTGTCTTTAACCATTCCTATTTCTACTGCTAGGAATTTGGGGTTTGTGACCAGGCACCCTGATACTGGTCCTTGTTTTACTTCTAAGAAATGTTCTATTAAGGAAACTATGTTTGTGTCTTTTACTGTTTCTTTACCACATTTTGATCCTACTACAGCTATATTTGATAAACTAGCATCCATACACTCCATTGGGCACCTTGATGAAGACATCTACAGAGAACGCCTTGACGTGCCTCCTCTACTGGTTTTCCATCCTCTTCTGGACTTGTGGGTCTCACCGCATACAGATTGCTGTGCGAAGAAAGGGTATATTTATTTGTGTCGATGTGATGTATTTGCTGTTATTAAACCTGTATGTGGCTATTCCCCAGACAGTATCGATTGGTCCTTTTCCATGGACAATGACATCACCACTAATGGCACAGAATACCAGAAATCAACATCTGCTCCAGATGATTCCAAGTTGTACCAGTCTTATTGGAAGGAGGTTCACCACCTGTCAACATGGATTTCCAAACAGACTTATGCTTGCCCAGTTCAATTACAGAAATGGAGACTACCTACTGTAAAAATGCAATATAATTCAGATGGTGAATTTTGTGTGGTAACCAATTTTTAAACTTTTAAATTTGGAGAACAGACATGTTCTATTGATGCTTTCAATTTTAGCTTTGTCCCACATCAAACAGCAGTTACTGGGCACACAGTTATTACCCCATCCCCATTATGGATCCCGATATCATTGATGGTAACCCTGATTATCTGCTTACTCTCTCAGAGTATTTACCTTACTTTATTGTACACATAGAGCCTTTAACTTTGACATTAAAATCACTTTAAGACAGAAAAGACACCCATCTCATCCACATCAGCAATAATATCTCCAAAGCAGATGAGGCCGTACTTGCCCTCATTAATAATGGTGATTTGAATAGTGCACTTACTAACACTTGGTTAGAGATCACCTTTAAAAGTTTTGTTATTATACAAGTATTTTTGATATGTTTTCTTATTATTATGCTTTGCTGCCTATTGCGCACATTACGCCAACACCGTAAGCAGCTGAAATTCCTTTACATGGCTCATGCATTGGGTCTGTAACCGACACCTGCTCCTTATCCACTTCCTTACTCTTGCTTGTGTTGCCCTTGAGAGGCAACAAGGGTGGAATGTTACATGAGGTCCTTGCACCCTAATTGGTATCCCCAGAGGTACACCGCAGACAGCTAGCATTTAGGTATATGTTATACTAACATATAGGGCTAAGGACATCTACCGTATAAGAGTAGATGTCAGGATATGTATGCATATTATTGTTATACACTCTACTTTCCAATACACAAGTATTTTTTGCTTACAAGATGTTAGGACATCTGTGTCCTTGTAATGATTATGATATATGAGTCAGCATTGTCATCTTCTGATGATTTGTATTACTACATGGCTATGTACAAACTGTACCTCTTTGTTTCTACAAAGTGATGACTATAACAAAACTGTATAATGTTATCTAGGACTGTGGAGCCACCTCTAATTTAGCCAATAGGACTCATCTCTGTAACTAGAAATGTTTCTATCTTACAGTAACCATGGTAATTATCTTAGGTACATAATGTAAGACATTACGTTTTCTACCTCAGAGACCCCAGGAGACACAGAGATTCCTTAAGGTATAGGGAACACTTAGCATTGGCTCCTAGTTCCTATTGGTAAGAACTGCTTAGGGCAACTGTGATTTTTCTTTTGGTAGTATTAAGCAAGCTTTATTACTGTTATGCAACATGGCTGTGATTCCTTGCATGCCCATTATTGCCAAGAACCTGAGAGTGAGGTTTAGACCTCCTGACACCTCCATAGCTAGCCATATGAGATGTCAATGAGCGCACATATATTAGAAAGCTGTTTCTACTGTATACATGCCCACTGATAGCTCATATGGTGACCCATGAAGGAGTTGTGAGGGAGCCACTCTATAGCAGGGAGGATTACAAACAGGTAAGTCTTAAGATTGGGTTTAAAGATGGTCAAACGGGTAAGTCGGAATGGAAAGAAGTCCTACATCCACTGACTGAAAGTAGAAGTTATCAGGGGGGTTGGGGGAACTATTGGACACCATGGAGGATTGCAAATAACATTTACATTCATAATAATGCTTGCAGAAGCGATCATGGATTAGGGAGACACAGTAGACTACCAGGGATGTGTACATGCAGCTGGTCCATAGAGCAGCAGCTCAGCTGATTGCTGGTACCTCCTAGTTCAAGCATATTGTGCCTGTTCTCTGCATTCTACACTGGCTACCTCTGAGGTGGTGCATCAGTTTCAAAGTGTGTTTGTTAATCTACAAGGCCCTGAACAGTCTAGATCTGGGCTACTTGAAAGACTTCCTGAAACCATACAGTCCTGGACACTCCCTTCAGTCAGTGGATGGAAGATTTCTTTCTTTTCAGAGGTCTTGTCTAAAATCCTTGGGGGATAGGGCATTCAGAGGGGCTGCCCTGCTTCTCTGGAATGCCCTTCCCTGAGAGGTAAGAGGTGTCACTTCTCTTACCATCTTTAAATCCAAGCTTAAGACTTACCTGTTTACCATCTGTTTTGGGGAATGATGATGTTATTTTCTTAACACTATGATGTGCTTATTGATTATCTGATATTATGTATTTATTGTTTTAATTGTACTATTTTATTAATCTGTTTTGCTTTTGTGAAGTGCCCAGAGCCCCTGGGATTGGGCACCATATAAATAAACTTACCTTGCCTTGCCAACTAACATTTACATTCAAAACAACTTCCGGAGGTGAGATCAGGCATGTGGGACATACTACACTACCAGAGATGTTTACCTAATGCTCGGAGAAGCAACCGGGGGTTGGGACGCTAGACCACCAGGGATGTGTGCATAATACTATGGGGAGAGATCAGGTGGTGGGGGGATCACTGGACACCAGGAATTGATTTTATATGTTAGAAAAGGTGACGAGGGTTGGGGAGTACCATTGGACATCAGGGATTAATATACTGCAATGGGTGATTGGCTGCATGCGACTGCAGTATTGCCATCCTGCCTTGGGGGATGGGGTGTGGGCTTAGTGCCCAGTTAAGAGGTGGTTCGCAACAGTGGTAAACAGTACCACTTGAGGGGGCTGTTTAACACCACCTCAAACCTTTGAATATACTGCTGCACTAGTATGCATGAGGGAACACCCTCATTTGTATGGGCACAGAAGTATTTTAGTGCTTTGGCACTGCTGGGTTTGTGGGGCACTCCCGGGCTTCTGAACATGGACCAGTCAGGAGCACTCATGCAAACCCAGGTTAGTGCACATGCTAACCACGTTAGTGTGGATCTACGTCAATTAGCTCCTGACAACCTGCACCCGCCCATCTTGCTCCCGACAACTCACTCCCTTAGCAACTCGCTCCAAGTCAAATTAATTCCTGCTCGATATGCTCATGCCCACAACAATCTGTAATATTTTTACTTTTAAGAAGATACCCCTGAATATTTCTTCCTACCTGCTGCTGTTCACATTTTTTCTTCTATGCTCCTACGCTCATGATCTCACTCCTGTTACAAGTACAGTGATCAGTTAATTGTACTCTGCCTTGCTTCAGCTTTTTCGACAGTGCTTGGGTCAGTACCATGACTACACTGAGAAAAGTATGGATTATTGCTGGGTCCCCCTCACTGACGTCAGATGGGATGAAACTGTAGGTCATTTTTAGCAAACAGCTGGCAGCTACAGGGACAGCTTGGCTCTGTACTGATCTGTGCTAAACAACCAATGTTCTAGCATGCAGACATTGTAATTACAGGTACATGCAGCTTTAATCAATTAGTAACTAATATAAAGCTGCAGGTATTGAAACACCAGTTTCATTAATTTCGCATTACTTTCTCTTTGGTCGTCTCTGTGGCTGTCAGCTGTTTGCTAAAAATGATCTGCCATTTCATTCTATCTCAGCGCAACAAGAGGAAGCTTGTCGATGAAGCGAACTACATCTATACCTTGCATAAGCATGGGCACAAAGGCAAAGCAATTTGGCAATGTGAGCGTGCGGTCAGAAAACTGAAAGGGTGCAATGCCTGAGTGCAAGCCACTCAATCACATATGAGTGCTGGCCAATAAGCATTGATTCTGTACAGTATGTCTCCTGTGATTCTGTTGCACTGAGTGAGTATGCGTAGGAGCATAGAAGAACAAATGTAAACCACAGTAGGTAGGAAGAAATATTCAGGGGTATCTTCTTCAAAGCAGAAACATTACAGACTGCTTGAGGTGGGAGTGAATTGGTCAGGGATTGCTTGTCATGGGAGCATATCCACACAGGAGAGAATTGTCGAGAGTGAGTTTTCAGGGAGCCAATCATTGGGAGTGAATTGTCATGCTCCCTGTTAGTGTATGTGCTAACATTTGAATATTGGGCCCATAGCCTGTCAATCCCTCCCAGTCCCCAGAGCAGGCAGTGAGAACTTGTAATATCAAGAAACAAAATCACCACTCCCCCAGTGTTGGCTAGTGGAAGACGCATTTAATTTCTAAATAAAAAAATGTTTTCCCATATTTTATAAGAGGAAAAAAAAGCCATTAAAGATGTGTGACAAGATTTAATGATGTGAATAAATGGGTTTGCCTAATTCTAATACACAATTAATGGTATTTTAATATATCTTGTGTGCAGTAGTGTTTGGATGGTTTACAAAATAATTGTCTAAATTTAGTTGTATATAGCAGAATGGGACATGAGAACAGATAACATCCTATTTTGATTTTCTGTAATTATATTTTCTGTGGAAAACAATAGAAATAGTGTACTGGCCATTTAAACAGTAATGAAAGAGACCTCTGCACAATGTGGGTTACAGATTTGTTTCAGTTTCTTATAGGGGAAACTGGAAGAGACAGCTGACTGTAGTCTTCAGTTACAAGTCAGTGAGTATTCAAAAAATTATACTTTGAAGAGCTATGCAGATCTATTTTGAATCTTCATTGAGTAACAATTTGCTCTTAAAGAATGTATTGCATACTTCTTAGAATTTAGTATTCATTGAGGTTGTAATATTCTGTTGATGACTAAAGATGATTAAAAATGACTAAAATTGGTCTTCAATGACAAATTAATGACAGCTTTAATACTAAATTTAGTATTCAAGTTCGATGAGGGCACTGCTCCCGGGACCGCCCTTCCCTCCTGAAGCAGTCTCAGACTCCCTTCCTTGGAGTTCTGTTCCTACAGAAAAAAACCTAGCTTCTGGTTAGACTTTCATTTATACAGCACTTTAGCCCACTTGCTTGCCAAGAGTTCCATGTCATAATAGTGGCAGCATTACGGTGCCTACAACAAACAGTCACTACAAATTGCCACATAGCAATACGGTGTTCAGCACCATGGTACCCGTCGGACACAGCTACTGTCCCGGCAATTTGCTGAAGGAAACATTGTGAATCTACTTTGTCCCCATACTCCCCCCCCCCCATAATTATGATTATCAACCTGGGGTGGGGTCAGACACGGGAGAATGGAAAACTTGGGAGGGAGGCTACGTTGGGACACAGAAGTCAGAAGGGGTAGAACATTGGGGGGACCTACAGGTGGGGCATCAAAGTCAGGGGGCAGTGAAAGGGGACCTCAAAAGTGAATAAAACAAACAAACAGACACAACTATAAATAAAAAAAAAACAAAATAGTATCCTCAGTATCAGTCCCAAACCCGTGTCGCCTAAGCCGAAGTCAATGATTGTATCCTGCACACCGCATGGCCAGCTCACATACCCTTCAAAATACACAAATCACAGACATGGAAACTCAGCGCTCCTGTTGTTTTTAATTTTTTTTATTTTAGTCTTTGGTAACCAGGTAAGGCCCACTAGGCACAAGTGCCTGTTTTCAGGGACGACCTGGGAGCACTGGGTGGTTAAGTGACTTGCTCAGAGTCACACAGTATGCAAGTGGAGGTTGTGAGAATCAAACCCAGGTCTTGTCTGCTGGATGTACCAATCTCGTTCACAGCTTGTTACTCTAACCTCTAGACTATACAGTTATAACGTGCCATTAACAGCATAGCTATTAACAGCACATTGCCCATTCCTCCTTCGCTATTTTAATGTAGCCCATATTTCCTCACTCAAAAGCAGTCTCTAAACTCACGGGCTATCCTTGCCGAGAGACCAAATGAATGCTGAACACTTTCCCAAAGTGAGTTTAAATCCCTTTGCCTAGGTCTCCTTTGATTCTCGCTGCTTCTATGACCCACCTTCTCTCCTGAAGCAGTCTCCAACCCTGTTATTCTACTACTTCAGGTTAGATTTTCATGGATACAGCACAGAAGCTCCCTCACTTCTGGCACTTGCTGAGAAACCCAATGCACGCTAAAATCTTCCCTGAGTGAGTTTAAATCTAGTTGTCCGTGCTCACTGGTTAGCCCCCACTGGTTCATTCTGCTCCCATGACCCACCATCCCTCCTGAAGCAGCCTCTGACCTCTGACCAAGGGGTTCTGCTCCTGTAAAGAAAAACTACAATTTCAGATTAGATTTTTGTTTATAGAAACATAGAATTTGACAGCAGATAAGGACCACTTGGTCCACCTAGTCTGCTCATTTCCCTACCTACTGTATAAACTCCAGGTCCAATTTAATCTGCAGCCTGCTGTACCTCCTTCTCTTCCATACCACTGGTGTTGCCTTCTGCCTGTCCCATGCATTCTTGAATTCGCCTATCGTTTTTGCCACTGCAACCTCCTCTGGGAGGTTGTTTCATGCATGTACCACCCTTTCTGTGAAAAAAATACTTCCTTACATTGCCCCTGAGTCTTCCCACCTCTAGCCTCATATTGTGACCCACTGTTCTTGCACATCTCCTTTTCTGAAAGATGCTGTCCTCTTAAACTCTGTAAATCCCCTTGAGGTATTTGAATGTCTCTATCACATACCCCCCTCCTTTCCCCCGGTGTATACATATTGAGTTCCCTCAGTCTTTCCTCTTACGGTTTCTGATGTAGTCCCTGAACCATTTTCGTTCTCTTCTCTGGACTGTCTCCACCCTGTCTATGTCCTTTCAGAGATTTCCAGAACTGCACACAATACTCTAGATGAGGTCTCACCAACTGCCTTTACAGTGGTATCACCACCTCCTGTTTTCTACTGGTGATACCTCTCCCTGTGCAACCCTGCATCCCACTGGCTTTTCTCACTGCCTTCTCACATTGTTTGGCTACCTTTAGATCATCTGTTATGACCACCCCAGGTCCCTTTCCCGTTTGGTTGTTGTTAGTACCTCCCCCCAATTGTGTATTCTTCTCCTGGGTTTTTGTTCCGAAAGTGCATGATTTTGCACTTTTTGGCATTGAATCCGAGCTGCCAAATGCTTGACCACTCCTCCAACTTGCCTGTCTCTCCTTAATTTTTCCACACACACCCCTGGAGTGTCAACCCTATTGCAGATCTTGGTGTCATCTACAAAGAGGCATACCTTTTCTTCGAGTCCCTCTGCAATGTCTCTTACAAAAACATTAAAGAGGACTGGCTTCAGCACTGACCCCTGTGGCACCCCGCTGGTTACCCCCCTTTCTTCAAATTGAACTCCATTTACCACCACGCTCTCTATCCCATTGTTAAGCCAATTTCTGACCCAGTTTACCACCTTGGGACCCACTCCCAGGTTGCCCAACTTGTTAACTAACCTCTTTTTGTGGGACTGTGTCAAATGCCTTGCTAAAATCTAGGTAGGCCATGTCCACCATCCTTCCCTGATCTACTGCCCTGGTTACCCAGTCAAAGAAATCTATCAGATTCATTTGACAAGACCTTCCTGTTGTAAATCCATGTTGCCTTGGGCCTTGTGCCCCACTAGCCTCCAGGTATGCCACAATCCTTTCCTTTAACGGTGATTCCATCATCGTTCCTACCACTGAGGTCAAACTGTCTGGTCTATAGATTTTGGCTTCTACATTGCTCCCACATTTGTGAAGGGGTATCATGTCCACCCTCCTCCAGTCCACTGGTACTACTCCCTCCTCCAACGATTTGTTGAATAGGACTGTCAGTGATGTTAGTAGCACCTCTCTGAGTTCTTTTAGGATTCTGGGATGTATCCTGTCTGGCCCCATTGCCTTGTCCACCTTTAGCTTCAAGAGTTGCTTTAGGACTCTCTCTTCTGTGAATGGACTGGTGTCCACCCCTTTTCCCTGTGTGTGTCTACTGACTAATTTCAGTCCCTCCCCCCCTTCTTTTGTGAATAATGAGCAAATGTATTTGTTCAGTATCTCAGTTTATTCCAGGTCCCCCTCCACCCATTCTCCCCCTTCTTTACTTAACCTCACTATACCTCCCTTGGCCTTTCTTCGTTCTCTTATGTATATACCTGAAGAAGGTGTTGTCCCCTCCTTTACTGTCTGGGCTATCATTTCCTCTGTTTCCACCTTTGCACTTCTGCCTGCTTTTCCCCTCCTCCCTCTCTTTTGTCTGATACAGTTCCTTGTCTTCCTTCCTCTGTGTTTCCTTGTACTTCCTAAATGCCATTTTTTCTCTCTAACCTTCCAACCTTCCCTGTCACTTCTTTTGAAAACCATAATGTTTTTTTTTCTCTTCTTGCTTTGTTAACTTGCTTCACACAAAAGTTTGTTGCCTCTGTTATGGCTCTCTTGAGGTTCTCCCTCTGTACCTCTACTTCCCCCTCCCTCACCCTTTGCCAGTGTTTTCTTGAGGCATTCTTCTATTTTTGCAAAGTCGGCCCTTTTGAAGTCTAGGACTCTTGCCTTTGTGTGGCTTGACTCTTCCACTGTCTTTACATTGAACCATACTGTATGGTGGTAGCTGGACTCCCGATGTCTGCCCACCAGTACTTCCTTTATTCTGTCTCCATTTGTGAGCACCAGGTCCCATATTGCCCCTTCATGGGTGGGATTCCACAACCAGTTGCATGAGACATGCCCCCTGCATCGGCATCCAGGATAACTCTGCTCCTGGATGCGACTGTTGCAAATGTGTTCCAGTTAACATCAGGCATATTTAGATCCCCTACCAACAATACTTCTCCTTTCTGTACCATTTTAAGGATATTATCTACCATTATCCTATCAGTTACTTCCCCTTGCACTAGGAGTCTGTAGATAACCCCTGTGTGGATAGTGCTGCCATTTCCTGACTCCAGAGGGACCCACACTGCCTCCTCTCCTCCCTAATTTCCCTTTATCTCAGTTGCTCTAATCCCCTCTTTGATGTAGATAGTTACCCATCCTCCCTTTTTGCCTTCCCTGTCTTTCCTGAAGATTGTTTTCCCAGGTATATTAACCTTTATGTAGCACTATAGCTCCCTTACTACTGGTGCTTGCCAAGAGACCAAATGCCAAGCTTGTTGCCACACTCCAAAATTTGAAGGTTCCCTTTTCAGCATCCACAAAGAAGTATGCTGTCTATAACTTCTACACTGTTGCCATTTCATCCAATTCAGTTCCTGCTGCTGCTCCTATGGCATCTCCAGTGGCAGCTCAAGTTCTCGCTATGTCCCATTTTTCAGAACTCTTTATCTTGTTTCTACATATTAATTAAGCCATATCAAACATGGACTCCAGAGTCACAGCCTTGGAAACACGACCTTCCAGATCAGAAGATCCTGAGCACTCACTGACACAACCAGGCCCTTCCACAACTCTTCTCATAAAAACATGCTACTATATCATCCATTGTATCTTCTTTGCCAATGGTATGACCTTCATTTCACCCAACAGGTTCCAGCCTCACTGTACCTACTACCTCTACAGGTACTGCCTTTTCGTCTCAAATTCCTGTACCAAGTACAGCCTGTCCTACACACCTCATACCAAATCACATTAGGAAAAACATTAACACAGAAACATAGAATCTCTCAGCAGATAAGGACCTAGTCTGCCCTATTTTCCCTACCTATAGTGTTGCCACAGACTCTACTATTATAGAAAAGAATGACATAAAACACATAACTCTTCTTATATCATCTCATGAAACAGTCAAGAACAGGATTGTTTCCCGTGGAGGTATGTCTGTAGTACTAAATGTCACAACACCACTTAGCAGGTCAGGCCCTCTGCTCCCACAGTGCCAACCTACAAGTGCAGTATTGTGAACAGGAACAGAAACAGGGTAACCCTCCTGTCTGTTTTGTGGGTTCAAATCAACCTTTGGTCTCAAGTTCTGGAGGAATTCAAACTGTGAATCTCTTGCTAGTGTACCCAATTGTACAGGCTCAGATAATTCTGCTCTATGGGGAAATGCCCAATACCTTTCACCTACGGGCACCTAACCAGGTGTGCAAAATGAACCATTAAAACTCTATGAAAAGACCTCAGATAAACTCTTACCTTTTCCCAGTTTGGTATTACCATTAAGCTATGCACAGTGTCAACTTTAATCATATATGCTTCACTTGCCAAAGAAAGAATTTCGAAGGCACACCAAGCAGTCTCTTTAAAATAGAGGTCTACTTTAAAATAGATAAAAATAGGTAAAATATAAACACAGAACAATATATCACCAAACATACAATCACTTAAAAGAAAAAAGTATAAAGTGCAAACTCCTACCAACCATACACTTAGACTTATCTATGTAATGTAGTCTTATCTTCTTATAGTGCTGATAGATATCTCTAAAGGTCAGTCACAGAATAATTAAAAAAACTGTCTTGAACCTGCCTTCTCCTTGATGTCACCCAGCTCCTCCTCTGTTTATTAAAAATCATACAACCAGGATGTCTCATCAGTCAGGTTGTAAATTAATTAAGGTGACATCAGCAAAAACTCATTTCCCCATATGACCCTTTTGATCTGGCGTGTCTTCCTGCCCTTCACAGACATCAAAGAGCATTTATGACTCAGCACCAAAGTGACATAACCTGTTTTCTTCCTCTAAACGTCATAAAAAGTTATGTTTTCCATCCAAGCAGCTGGCAGCTACAATTAAGCAAGGTAAACAGGAGATCCTTACTGTATGTCTCTTCTAGCCTTTAATTATCTCATGGCTTTTCGGTTAACATCTTGTAGTTGACCTGGGGGGGGTGTCATCCCAGGAACACAGCATTTCTCATGACAGACAATCACACTGCATTTTTATTTTACAAAAATCATAGAGTAATCAGAACCAGCTGTCCAAGTGTCACAATCCTCCCCACCTAGACTGAATTTGGGAGTGCCATCCCCTGCAGGGGATGAGTTTACCAAATCAGTTCACTCCTCATAGACATGAGACAAACCATCTGAATTCTGATTTTTCTCTCCAGCCTTATGTAAGCTTGTCATGTCATACCCTTGCAAAGAAAGACTCCATCTTAACAATCTACCATTAGTCTTTCCCATTTGCATCAGCCAAACCAGGGGGTTGTGGTCAGTTTGTACCACAAAATGTTGCCCATACAAGTATGGCTCCAACTTCTTTAGGGCCCACACCATGGTAAGACACTCCTTTTCCACGGTAGAGTATGCCTGCTCCCTGGGAAGTAACTTTTTACTCAGGTATGCTACCGGGTGATCTTTCCCTTGGTTGGATGTCTGACTCAGCACTGCCCCAGTACCCATGTCTGAGGCATCAGTCTGAACTATAAAGGGTCTGTTATAGTCAGGACTTGTCAAAACAGAAGCACTGCGCAGTGCCTCCTTCAGTCTGGTAAAGGCTTCTTCACAGGCTGGTCCCCAGGTAATTTTCTTTGGCATCCTTTTCTTTACCAGGTCAGATAGGGGAGCAGCCAAGGCACTGTAATTGGGTACAAATTGTCTATAGCACCCTGCTGTCCCTAAAAAATTCCTGACCTGCTTCTGCATTTCTGGTCTGGGCCATGCCTGGATCACCTCTATTTTTATTTTGTTAGGATGAAGCTGTCCCCAGTCTATCACATGCCCAAGGTATGCTGCTTCTCCCATGGCCACCTGGCACTTCTCAGCTTTGATAGTGAGCCCATCCCTCTGTATCCTGCCCAGCACTTCCCTAAGGTTGGACAGGTGTTCCTCCCAGCTGGCACTAAAGATGGCAATGTCATCCAGGTATGCCACGGCGTACTCCTCAGCACCATTTAACACCTGGTTCACCAACCATTGGAAAGTGGCCGGGGCATTCTTCATTCCGGAAGGCATTACTTTAAATTCAAATAAGCCTATTGGTGTGATGAAGGCTAACCTCTCCCTAGTTCTGTCTATTAACTCTACCTGCCAATACCCCTTGGTCAGGTCAATGGTTGTAAGGTAGGTTGCTCCTCCCAACTTTTCCAGGAGTTTGTCTGTCCGGGGCATCGGGTGGGCTTCTGACTTCGTAACTGCATTCAGTCCATGATAGTCCACACAGAAATGAGTAGAGCCATCTGGCTTGGGCACAAGAACTATAGGGGAGGCCCAGGGGCTGTGGAATCTCTGGATTACCCCTAAATCCAGCATCTCCTCCACTTCCCTCCTAATGTCCTTTTGGACAGCCTCTGACACCCGATATGCTGTCTGCCTTATAGGCATCTGTGTCCCTGTCTCCACATCGTGCTTCACTAAGGGGGTTAGTCCGAGCTTGGTGCTAAACAATGGGGAAAAGTCTGCTAAAACCTCCTTTACTTCCTGGATCTTGTTCGGGGCCAGCTGGGGAGACAGTTTTACTGCCTCCACAGAGGACTCCTGCTTGCTTTCTTCCAGCAAGTCCAGAAGTGGGTCTCCTTCATCCATCCCCTCTGCAGGACTACACACTGCAAGCACCATGTCAGCCCTATTAGCATATGGCATCATCAAGTTGACATGGTACATCTTTTCTGTCTGTCTTCGGTCAGGTAACTCTATAATATAGTTCACGTCATTTACCTTCCTAACTACTTTGTATGGTCCTGCCCACTCAGCCTGCAGCTTGTCTTTCTGGACCAAAATAAGGACCATGACTTCCTGACCCACCGTGTACGAATGAGCTCTGGTTTTGTGGTCATACCACACTTTTTGTTTCAGTTCAGCAGCTGCCAGGTTGCTCTGGGCTGTCCCCATAAGCTCCTTCAGCCTCTCCCTAAACCTAAGGATGTAATACACTATGGGAGTTCCCTGGGTGGCGTGCTTGCCTTCCCAGTCCTCACAGATCAAGTCTAGGGGCTCACATACCAGGCGTCCATATAAGATTTTGAAGGGGGAAAATCCTGTTGACTCTTGGGGCACCTCCCTGTATGCAAACAACAGATGGGGAAGGTATTTCTCCCAGTCCCTCCCATGCTGTTCAGCAAATGCCCAGAGCATAGACTTCAGGGTATCATTAAATCTTTCCACAAGCCCATTGGCTTGTGGGGGATACGGTGTCCTGGATCTCTGTACCACCCCACACTTCTCCCAAAAACATTTCATCAGGTCCAACATGAAGGAACTCCCTCAATTGGTGATAACCTCCTGCAGAAGCCCAACACTGGAGAAAATCCCAAGTAAGGCATCTGCCACCTTGTCTGTCCTCAATGAGGATAGGGCAACTGCCTCTAGGTACTGGGTGGCATAATCCACCACAGTCAGGATGAATCTTTTCCCTGAGGAGCTGGGGGTACTTAAAGGCCCCACAATATCCATTCCCACCCTCTGGAATGGCTCCTCCACTATGGACAATGGAATCAAGGTAGCTTGGGTTTTCTTGACCACCTTCTCTATTTCTTGGCACCGGTGACAAAACCTGCAATACTCCTTCACCTGCTGGGTGAAGTTAGGCTAATAGAAATTCTGGTCCAACCACTGCATAGTGCGTGCAATTCCCAGATGACCAGACAAGGGAATATCATGTGCAATCTTGAGCAACTGCTCACGATACCCTGGGGAGTGACAAGTGACCTGCCTAGCACCTCTCCCTCTGTCTGCACAGCCTGAGTATACATAAGTCCATTTTCCTAATAAACCTTATGTCTGCTGTCACCTCCCTGTTCTCTGTCTGAGTCTGCCCAAGCCCTCAGCTTCTCTAGACTAGGATCACCTCTCTGAGCAGCTGAAAACTCCTCACAGATTCCCAAGGCATGGGACAGGTCCCCTTCTGTCTCTAAACTAGGGTCTCTAGAACTAGTGTCAGGCACTCAGGATTACTGTAATTCTTAACCCTCTGACCATGGGTCACCCCTCCCTCTTTGGAGTAACCCTCTATAGCTGTGAGGTTAACTGCTACTGGGGAAATTTCTACCCCCTTTACATAAGTCTCCATATCAGGAGACACAGGCTGGGGAACCAGCCTGCCAATGGTTTCCACAATGGCTTCTGTGGGATTCAAGGAACTACAATTTTCCCTTGCCACTTGACTATGGGTATTTCCACATACCATGCCCTGTTGGAGATTGTTGCCAAGGATGACGTCCCCTGCTAACATTTTGGCTACAGTCACTTGTTGCACAGTTCCCCCTGTTTCACCTCAGTCTAGGAGAACACTAGTGAGGGGCAATGTTTTCTCCCCACCAGTAAAGTCTCGTACAGTGACATATTTATTGGGTATAAGCTGATCAGGCTGTACCAGATCCCCTTTTACCAATGTCAGGGATGCCCCTGTGTCCCTTAACCCTTGCGTCTGTACACCATTCACCATGACTGGGTGCATATGTTCCCTCATGTTCACAAGTATGCTTCCAGGGACACACAAACAACCCACTTCCTTCCTAGCACCACCTTGTGTATTTATCATCTGTTTGGGACACTGTCTGGCAATATGTCCAGTTTCTTTACACAACCAACATTCATTCCTTTTCTCAGAGAAATATTTTCTCTGAAACCTGGGGCTAACTGGTTTTGGTGGAGGCAGTGAGGGTTTTAGCTGCTCTGAAGGTGTGCTTTTCCCTTTCTGCACTGCCACGCTCACCCCATTCACTCTCAGAGCAGGTCTGCTCTTGGCATAGCGATCCAAGAGTTCAGCAGCCTCTTGCGCTGTTTTGGGATCTCGGTTCACCAGACAGGTTTTTAGCTCGGCTGGGCATGCCCAGAAGAACTGTTCTAACAGAATCACATTTTCAATTTTATCAACAGAGTTTACTTCAATTCCTTCCTATCAACATTTTAAAAACTGACGTTGTTTCATGGCTAGCTCCTCGTAGCTCATGTCAGGGCTTCTCCTGAGCTTATGGAATTTAGCTCTGTATGATTCAGCAGTTAATTCAATTTTTTTTTAACAGTACAGCTTTAAGTTTGCTGAAATCATTACTGTCCTCATTGTCCATTTGACCCACTGCATCCTGAGCTTTCCTGGGAAGTAGTGGGGATAGCTGGAAGCTCCAGGACTCCCTAGGAATTTTAGCCTTTATACAAACTTTTTCAATAGAATTTAAAAAAGCATCCACATCCTCCCCCTCTTTAAATTTATCTATTAATTTGGAATTCAATTTGTAACCCAGTCCTGTAGCCCCAGTAAAACCCAAGCCACTTACCTGCTCTGGTGCTGGTGGTTGGAATCGTACTGTAGCTTCTCCTGTTCATGTCGCCTCTGGCACTCACGCTCCTCACAGTCTGCCTCCCACTGTTCACAGTCTGCCTCTCAGCATTCTCGCTCTCTCTTCTCCTCTGCAGCTCGCTGGTGCTCATGCTCCTCATGCTCAGCCTCCCGCTGTTCCTGCTCTGTCTTTTGGTGTTCTCGCTCCCTCTTCTCCTGGAACTGCAGCTCCATTCTGCGGAACTCAGTTTGCAGCCTGAGTATTTCTGGATCCAGAATACTGGTGACCTTCCTCTGCTGCTGTGGCCCTTTGCTTTCACTGGCCCTGCTGCCCTCCTCATCGGATCTGGACACTGCACTGGCCGCTAGCCCTTCCACACTCAAGGTTTTTTTACAGTCACTGTCTGTGACTCGATGCTCTGGGTAGTTGCTACCATCAGGGCATCCACAAGGTTCTGTTTGGTGGTTTTCATCTTATATGGGACTCCTCTGTCCCTGCACAACTGCTTTAAGTAGCCTACAGTGTGCCCGCTGTAGTTGGAAGCCATCTTCTTCCCTAACTACAGCTATTCAATACCCCATACTCTGCCACACTCATAAACTACTCAACCCATCCCCTCCTCCCAGCCTCACTGGACTCATTGCCCAAAAGAGAAACCCTAGGCTCCTCAGAACATCGGACAGAACCCTCCTCACAGTGCCAAGGGTTAGAACCAAAGTGGGGGGTAAGTCGTTCACCATCACAGCACCCACCCTATGGAACTCCCTGCCCCCTGGTGTTAAGACTGAAGGCTCATATGATGGTCACCTCCATATGCAACTGCTAAAGTGAGAAGCTCCTAAGTGGAAGCCCAACCCTCTCCCACATATGGAAATAGCGACTGTCACTGCACCCCATCTATATAGCACTACACCCCATCAGTAGAGCTTGCCCAGGAAATCTTAACTGCTAAAAAGCTACTATGTCTTGCCTCTTAAATGTAACTGCTGAAAAACTACTATGTATTTTGTTCCTCGCTGTCTAGTGTAATGTACCTGTGCTGTATTCTGCCCCATGTATTATTCCATGTAATTCCCCAGTTCGCCCCTGAAAAAGGGACCTTCAGGGCCCAGCGAGCTTACCCAGTTATCACAATTTAATAAATAAATATTCTAACTAGCACTTTAGAAAAAGAAAAAGAAAACAGGTAGGAACTTGACTGTAAGCCAAGTGATATAGTTCTGTTTCCTTTTCAAAAATAAATAACTGCCCTTTCTTGGCAAGTGAGCTGTACAGTATCAAGCTGACACAGTGAACAATAAAAGCTTGTAATACCAAAATTATCCACACCACTGCCAACCAATCTGTCACAAACCTACTCAGCTGGTCAGGCCCTCTGCTCCCACAGTGCCAACTTCCAAGCGCAGTATTGTGAACAGGAACAGAAACAGGGTAACACTCCTGTCTGTCTTGTGGGTTCAGATCAACTTTTGGTCTCAAGTTCTGGAGGGATTCAAACTGTGAACCTCTTGCTAGTATACCCAATTGTACAGGCTCAGATAATTCTGCTCTTCAGGGAAATGCCAGATATCTTTCACCTATGGGCACCTAACCAGGTGTGCAAAATAAACCATTAAAACTCTGAAAAGACCTCAGATAAATTCTTACCTTTTCCCAGTTTGGTATTACCATTAAGCTATGCACAATGTCAACTTTAACCATATATGCTTCACTTGTCAAATAAAGAATTTTGAAGGCACACCAAGCAGTCTCTTTAAAATACAGGTTTACTTTAAAATATATAAAAATAGGTAAAATATAAACACAGAACAATGTATCACCAAACATACAATCACTTAAAAGAACAAAGTTTAAAGTGCAAACCCCTACCAACCATACACTTAGACTTGTCTATGTAATGTATTCTTATTTTCTTATAGTGCTGATAGATGTTGTAGCTCAGAGAGTCCAAACAAAAATGTGTGTCTAAAGGTCAGTCACAGCATAATTAACCAACTGTCTTTAACCTGCCTTCTCCATGATGTCACCCAGCTCCTCCTCTGTTTAATCAATCAGGATGTAAATTAATTAAGGTACATTAGCTAAAACTCATTTCCCCATATCAGCCTTTTCATCTGGCATGTCTTTCTGCCCTTCACAGACATCAAAGAGCATTTATAACTCAGCACCAAAGTGACATAACCTGTTTTCTTCCTCTAAACATCATAAAAGTTTATGATTTCTATCCTAGCAGCTGGCATCTACAATTAAGCTAGATAAACAGGAGATCCTTAATTTATGTCTCTTCTAGCCTTTAATTATCTCCTGTCTTTTAGGTTAACATCTTGTAGCTAATCTGTGGGGGGATCTTCCCAGGAACACAGCATTTCTTATGACAGATAATCACACTACATTTCTATTTTACACAAATCATAGAGTAATCAGAATCAGCTGTCTAAGTGTCACACTAAACACCAAAGATCCTCACCTACTAAAGAAGTTAAGTGTAGCAAAATTTGTTGCAGCTGTTAGTATTTATCATGAAGTTATGTACAAAGTTTCTCCATCCAGGTATGAGAAGTGGGATTCATACCTCTATCTCGTAGTTGACCATGCAATTCGCTTTAGTGGTACCTTCTTTTCTGATTACCATAAGTCAGTTTTAGCCAAGGCAGCTGCATACCTATCGAAGTTCAACTTGTTCTTTTCCTGAGCATCTCTGGACAATGAGCTGTTCTGTAGGCATTTGAATTGCCAAAGAGCCACTACTTGTTCCATCTGTGGATCACTCTCTTATTTTTCTGTCTTGTGTCCCCTCGCTGTGAACGATTCCCACCAGCACTGCTCCTACTCACTCTGCATCTTCTTAACATGTTTTCTATGCTCATAAAAATCTTTGGGATGGATGAGGATGTCAGATCATCTTTTCTGCTGAGAAAGCCATTTGTAACAATTACATTGAAACAGCATACTTTGCACTCTCTTGTACCCTTTTACATTGTAGTAGTTATTGTGGAGAGGCACATTTTAAACTTGTCTGTCACCATAAACCAACCTCCACTCCTACCCAAGGCACAAAGGGTATTTGACTCATCCATCAACCCCTGTTCATACTACTCGACTCCAGCAGTTGTTATCAACCAGTCCATTAGAATTGCTTGTTCAGTTTCTTATCACATGATATTCAAACAGTGTCTGTTCTGGTCATCATGCAGTTTTACCTACTCAGTTCTTTGTCCAAATGTCAAATCCACTACTACAGAACTCAAAGTCTTGGAGTGCTGAAAAAGATGATGAAAAAGAGATGACTTCTTTACTGACAAAAAAACTTCAAAGGTTTCCTTATTGGTCCCTTTGCATCTCCCCATTTTCTATCTTTCTGAATCAGTCCAGTTGGATTAGGAACCCAAAAATATTCTGGGAAGAAATGCACTATTATTGATTTATCAGCCCCACATTCTACTATATATCTCTGCATCAACTCTTTAAAGAGCCCCAGACAGCATTAAGAAAACTTTGAAAAAAGTAAAATTTATATTCAGCTCCATCCTATTTTTATTATTACTTCATATATTTTCAGTAATTCATTCCTCCTTTTCTTTATTACTAAACACAGCTGCAAAGATCCCTATCCCCAAGACTATTATCTATATTTGTGCTTGTCTACACATGACATCACAATCCCCTGTTTATGATATCATCATTATCACCACAGCAACATATTTTGATGTCATAAACAGAATTATGATGTCAGGTGTAGGCAGGCAGCCAGAGCTAAAAGGGTAGAGATACTGTATTGATGCAAATACCCTTAGTAATAAGGATATATGGCTGAAAACTACAGAATAAAATACAAAATATAAGCTACATTTATGCCTGAATATTACATTTTGTTCAAAGTTGTCTCAGTTATGTCAAGAGCTCTTTAATTATATCTGAAGAGCATTCTCTAACTTATTAATGAATCAATGATGCCATAAAATTCATTAAGCTTGCTATACCTGGGGTCTGATTAACCAAACCAGACATCACAGATTCTTTCAAAATGTTATCTATATATCCGTCCCTTAGACAGAGAGTTCCTGGGAAAAGCAGTACTGTATTACTTTGCAGTGTGCTTAATGTGTGGTTATAAAAGCAGCCCTAGCCTGTTCATCACCTTTTACAGCTCCTTATGTTGGATTCTTTTTAAACATTTTCAGATGTTCGTTCATGTGGCATCTCCTGGATAAAGTTCTTCTTGTCAACATTCCAGATTCTCCACCTGCTGCCAGTATCATTTGCCTTTGATGCTTATTCTTAACACTTAATACTCTGCTAGTGTAACCCCTAGGTGGTGCAATCCCAAGGTATACTACCCCTGCCTGCATGACTTGGCACAGGTTGAGGGGCCTGAGTTCTAAAAATGGGATTCTCCATCTGGAAGACAGGATTAATGGTAATGCAGCTGCTCTGGGTACAGCCCTCCAGGACACTGATACCCCTCTGTCCCCTCTAGTGGCCTATACTGATCAGCAAATACACAGTCACAATTAACACCAGAATGCAATGTTAACCCCATGTTTGGCACACTTACCATCAGGACTGGATCAGCTGCCCTAGAGAAGCCCTGTAAAATAATACCAGCAATGGAGAAAGGCAAGAGAAATGCAGTATCCCCACCACAAAAGTATACCACAGTCAGTTTAAATGCAAAAAAATTTAGATTTGATTTATTTGGGGGACATGAACGAGAGAGGGGCAGTAATCTGATGATTGACTTTAGATCTGAATTAGTCAGGTGATAAGGCATGCACTCAAGAGTCCGTCTAACACAGTTACACACACTCTGGGTACCCAGTTGTTAGTGCAGGCTAGCCTGAAGCATTTCCCAGGATAGGCTGGCATTGCAGCTGTTGTTGGGGCACTTAGGAAGAAAGAAAACAACATGCACTTTAACCCTTAATTTGTATTCTGGAGTTGGATATCTCAGTCCCTAAAGATTAGCAATAACCATTAAATCAGGTGACTCACTTTGATTTGAGCATTGTTGCAGGGAGATACCCTGAAGTTTACTCAAGCTATCCAGATCAGGATGCAGGATGGACGAAATGGAGACCTCAGGATGAAATGCTGGTTTGCCAGGAGAAGCAGGACCCACACAACGCACCATGGTGGTTGTTTCTGTTCATTGGTGTTGAGCAGGGAGCTGAATCCCCAGACAGGTCTCTCATCGGGTGTAACTCTGCAGCATGAATAGAAACACAGAAACATAGAATTTGATGGCAGATAAGGACCGCATGGCCCACCCAGTCTTCCCATTTCCCTGCCTACTGGATAAGCTGCAGATCCTAGTTAACCAGCAGCCTACTTCTTCCTACCCCCACCCCCTAGAATTGCCTTATGACTGTCCCATGCATGCTTGAATTCCACCACTGTTTTTGACTCCACGATCTCCTACAGAAGGCCGTTCCATGCATCCACAACCCTCTCTGTGAAAATGCTTCCTTAAATTACCTCTGCGCCCCTCTATCTTCAAATTGTGCCTCCTTGTTCTTGCACATCTCTTTTTGAAAGATGCTACCCTCTTGGACTTTGTTGATTCCCTTGAGGTACTTGAAAGTTTCTATCATGTCCCCCCTCTCCCTCCTTTCCTCGAGGCTATACATATTAAGTTCCTTAAGTCTCTCTTCATATGTCTTCCGGTGCAGACCCTGCACCATTTCAGTTGCCCTCCTCTGGACAGCTTCCTTCCTGTCTATGTCTTTGCGGAGACTGGGTCTCCAGAACTGCATGCAGTATTCCAGATGGGGTCTGACCAGCTGTCTGTACAGAGGGATAATAACTTCCTGTTTTCTGCTGGTGATGCCTCTTCCTATGCATCCCAGTATCCCCCCAGCCCTCCTTGCTGCCCTTTCACATTGCTTGCCCACCTTTAGGTCATCTGATATGACTACCCCCAGGTCCCTTTCCATTTTGTTGTTGTTAGTATCTCACCCCAATGTGTACTCTTCCCTGGGTTTTTGTTTCCAAGGTGCATTACCTTACACTTCTTAGCATTGAATCTAAGTTTGCCATGCATTTTGACCATTCCTCTAACCTTGCCCAAGTCCCTTTTCATCCTTTCACCACCTTGTGCATCAACTCTGTTGCAGATCTTTGTGTCATCTGCAAAGGGCGATTTTCCTTCAGTCCCTCTGCAATGTAACGCATAAAGACATTGAAGAGCCCAGTCCTAATACTGAACCTTGCGGTACCCCAATAGTAACCCCCCTTTCTTCAGAATGGACTCCATTTACTATTACTTTCTGTGTCCTATTCTCCAGCCAATTTTTTACCCAGGCTGTCATCTTGGGACCCACTCCCAGGCTAGCTAACTTGCATATTAATCTTTTGTGTGGGACTGTGTCAAATGCCTTGCTAAAGTCTAGGTAGGCCATGTCCACAGCCACTCCCTAATCTACTACTTTGGTCACCCAGTCAAAGAAATCTGTCAGATTTGTCTGGCATGACCTTCCTGCTGTGAATCCAGGCTGCCTTGGGTCCTGTGCCCCTCTGGCCTCTAGATACTTGACAATTCTTTCCTTCAGAAGTGATTCAATCATTTTCGCTACCACAGGTTAAACTAACAGGTCTGTAGTTTCCTGCTCTGCCTTGCTCCCACTTTTGTGAAGGGGAATCACATCTGCCCTCCTCCAGTCCTCGGGTACCACCTATCCTCCCATGATTTGTTAAACAGGGTAGTCAGTGGTGTCACTAGTTCTACCCTTAGTTCTTTTAGAATTCTGGGATGAATCCCATCAGGCCCCCTGCTTTGCCACCTTCAGTTTTAAGAGTTCTTTCAGAACCCTTTCTTCTGTAAATGGACTGGTATCAACTTCTGTATCTGAGTGTTTCTACTGTTTGTTTTAGGTACCTCTCCTCTTCCTTTGTAAATACTGAGCAAAAATATTTGTTTAGTATCTCTGCCTTTCTGAGTCACCTCTGCCCACCCTCCCCTTTATTAAATCTCACTTCCCTCCCTTGGTCTTCCTTCGCTCCCTGATGTACCTATAAAAGGTTGTATCCCTTTCTTAACTGAGTTGGCTATCTTTTCCTCGGTTTGGGCCTTTGCTGTTCTGACTGCCTTCCCAGCTTCCTTTTGCTTGAACTGATACAGTTCTCTGTCCTGCTTGTTCTGTGATTCCTTGTACTTCTTGAAAGCTTTCTTTCTCTCTTGAACCTTCACTGCCACTTCCTTTGAGAACCATAGTGGTTTCTTACATCGTTTCATTTTGTTTATTTACTTCACACAAAGGCTTGTTACCTCTGTGATGGCACTTTTTATTATTCTCCATTGTTCTTCCACCCTCCTTCCTGCCCATTTGCTAGTGCATTACTTAGGCACTCACCCATTTTGGCAAAGTCAGCCCTCCTAAAGTCCAGTACCTTTGCCTTTGTATGGCTTGAGCTCTATTGCTGTGTTGTGTGAACCATACTGTTCGATGGTCGCTAGTTCCCAGATGGCTACCGCTTCTACATCTGTGATCCTCTCTTCATCTCCATTTGAGAGAACCAGGTCTAAGATTGCTCCTCTCGAGTGGGCCCAATACTAGTTGTCTAAGGCATGCCCTTGTAGGGCATCTAGAATAACCCCACTCTTTGAAGTGGCTGCTGCAACTGCACTCCAGCTAACATCTGGCATATTCAGATCACCCATCAGCAATATCTCCCTTTTCTGCCATACTAAGTATACTTTCTATCATTTCTTGTCCATTTCTCCCCCTGAGAAGGGGTCTGTATACAACCCTGTGCGGATTTTATAGTGCCATTGCCGGTCTCCACATTTACGCACAGTCCTTCTTCTCCTCCCTGTTTTCCCTTTTGTTCTGTTGCTTTGATTTCTTCCCTTATGTAAAGAGCTACTCTTCCTCCTCTTTTACCCTCTCTGTTCCTCCTGTAGATAGTGTATCCTGGTATGTTTACATCCCAGTCATGGTTTTGTCTGAACCATGTTTCTGTGACTGCCATGATATCCAGTTGTTCCTCCTCCATCAAGGCCACTAATTCAGGAAGCTTGTTACTCAGACTACGGGCATTGGTACTCATTGTTTTCCATTTTTTGATGGCTTTACCTTCTGTTGCAGCATCCCCCACCGACCTTTCTACTTGGTCTTTTCTCATTTAGTACCCTGTTTTGTAGGAGAGGCTGGGATTTTCTCTGCTTATCAGTGCCTCCTTGACTAGTTTAAAAGCTTGCCAATGAAGCATTTAAACTGATTGCTCAAAGACTTGTTCCTTCCTGGACAGATGCAGACCATCCTGCCAGTATAGGCTGGTGTACCTCCAGGTGGAACCCCAGTCTCCAATGAAGCCAAACCCCTGTGCTCCACACCATTTTTTCAACCATTCATTAAACTGCATGGTACAAAGTACCCTTGCCTCACTCATGCCATTGACAGGCAGCACCTCTGAGAAGTATACTGTGTGTACTACTTGTCTTAGTCCCCTTCCCAGTTCTACAAAGTCCTTCTGCACTGATCTAATCTCATGTTGAGCCAAGTCATTTGTCCCTAGGTGGACAATGACGTCCAGCTCAGGCTCCCGTGAAGCTGTTCTCATCATCCTGAGGATGTGCTTCCTGTCCCTCCAAGCCATAGCACCAGGCAGGCACCTTACTTCAGTTTTCCCTGCTCCCCCCAGTTCTATCCCCCTAATAATTGAGTCCCCCACCAGGAGCTGCTTCCTTTCCTTGTGTCCTCTGCCTCCTTCCTGTGGGCCTCCTTGAGACAGGTGTCCTCAGCCTCCTTAATCTCCTCTGTGGTGCATCCATGGGGAGCTGTGCTCCCCAGAATGGTGTATGGTTGTGGAGGAACAACTGACTGGTGTGCCTCTGTTCCACCATCCTCACCCTCCTGAGCCCACTGTGGTCCAACTGCTGTGCTTTCTTTGCAAACTCTGGGTAGTAGTGGTGGCTCTGGTGCTCCCTGGATGGGGGAAGTTCCTTCCTACCATCCAGTCTGGCCTGGGGGAAGGTTCTCTTACTGCTGTCCAGTGTGGCCTGAAGATGGGCAAATTCCTCCCTCAGGGCAGAGAGTTGTCTGCAAATAGGGCAGCATCTCAGCCTCCAGAAAGACTCCCGGAAGACTCCTGCCCCACAGCCATTACATTGCACTACTCCCCACATTAAGTACTTTTTTTGTGTGTGTGTGTGTGTGTGTGATTGGTTTGTTATATTGAAATATATATCTTATACAATGTGTATGCTTATATTTTCAGTGCTGTGTGCTAGAGAGGATATGACATTGATATGCACCTTGCACTCTTGAGGAAATGATGTCAGGACCCCAGGTATAAAGGAACTATTTCCAGGGGTGAGTGGGGTGAGGGGTGGGAAGGGGTTCGGCCTAAACTGTGCCCTCACAAAGCAGTCAGCTAAGAGCTCTGACCCACTGCTGCAATGAGTGCCTTCCTGTCAGCAAGATACCATACACAACAATTTGACAGAGAAAATCCCCTGATAATCAAACAGAAAAATCCAGACATCCAAGTCAGACACAGGTAAACCTTCCCAGCCCCAAAACAGCCTGGTGGTTTGTGCTCTGAAAGCAGTCAGCCCCAAAATAAGTCAGCTGTGCTTTAAACTCTTCCTGCACTGAAAATCTTAAGAACTGTAACAAAACTATCTTTTCCTGATAATTCTAAGTTCCTTATTTCACCTTTCAGTTAGAAGTAGCCTCCACCTGCAGAATATCTGCTACAAACCAAAGACAATTGTAAGGTTCACTTCCTCTGTTGTGAGCATAACTCGCTTTCTTTCTTGTAAATCCTATGTTCAGTATTGCAGCCTCAAAGAGGTAGTTTGACTTGAAAAATATTAGCTGTTCTGATGAGTTTGCTATAAAACACTTGCTTATAATACTATTGTACTCAGGTCTGTTACCAAAGCTATTGGCTGATAAGTATCTATGATGTAATCACTTCCTGAGAAAGTCTGGAATTTCCTTTAAAGGCACACAAAGGTAAACACAAAAAACAGTTTACTGTCTGGGTCAAATACACAACCTGTACCTGCACTTATTTCAGGATTTGTGACAAATGTTTAGCCCAGGGTTTAAACTCTTCCTGCACTGAAAATCTTAAGAATTGTAACAAGACTGTCTTTTTCTGATAATTCTAAGTTCCTTATTTCACCTTTCAGTTAGAAGTAGCCTCCACCTGCAGAATATCTGCTACAAACCAAAGACAATTGTAAGGTTCACCTCCCTCTGTTGTGAGCACAACTCGCTTTCTTGCAAATCTTATGTTCAGTATTGCAGCTTCCAGCAAGAGGTAGCTTGCCTTGAAAAATATTAGCTGTTTGGCTGTTAGCTGAATGGCAATCTATGCCAAGAGGGTGAGGCCCAGACCAGGTGAACACTTTCGGATACAGTCCGGTAGCTTGCTGGATGCAGTCTGCAGCCAGCATGACACAGTCAGCAATATGAGGAACCAAATCGTTACCCACACTCCACATTCAGCACAGTTATAGTAAAGGCAGGTAAATACCACAGTTCGAATGACAGTCTAGTTGCAATTAACAGTGCCTCTGTGCAAACCGTACACTCTGCGGTTACTTCAGGTCCTGACAGGATGATCGTTAACAGGCAAATCTTCAGTCTACACCAGGCAAGGTTCATTCTGTCACAATTCAGGTTCTTATTGCAATAACTGCAATTTTGGCTAAAGTCTAAGTTTTAAACTCCAAGCTTCTTCACTCAGGAAGATGGTAGAAGGCAGGTCAGACACAGTCTTCATGCCTATTCCCCCATGCTACTACGCAGAAGCAGCTGCTGGAATTGCTCAAGCTGTTCACTTTGTCAACTCCAACTCTACACTGACACTCTGCTGCAAGTAGCTCTTTGACCTCCCAGTGATTCAAAAGGTTCAGTTGGTTGATCCATCTGTCTGTCACAGCAAGGGCTCCCCCATAGGTCCATTTAGGCACCAAACAGTAAAAGCTACAATTCCTACAGAAATTCAGTCCCACAAGACCCCTGGGAACAGTCTCCATTTTAGGGTCCCCAAAGGTACTGATTGGTCCAAACTGGCAGTCCAGAACCATGATGGTGGAGATTAACAGAAAGTCCATGCTACAAAGGAAGGCAGGTTAGAAAAACTACAATATTATTATTGTTAAAGCAGATAACCTGTAAACAATTACAGATCTTAATAGAGCTTCCTCTGTGCAATTAGCAATGGCAGAATGACATGGCTGTTTTGCAGACCGGGCAGGACTCGAGCCTAAAACCACTTGGCCCCCACCCAGAATAATTATAACCTGTGAAAATGATGCCTTTTAAAGAGACAGGTATGGAGGCTAACAGGGCACTCGCATGCAAGCACATTCAAGCTGTCAGAACACAGAACATCAACCTGACAGTAGGCATTCGGGCAAGCCCAGGAAGACAATTTAGGAACCCTCATTTGTGGGGTGGATTACACTAGCAAATGATAAACAAGCATTTGTCAATGCTGAATGTTGTCTTGCTGGCATTGGCATTGGTAGTACAGGAGTTAGAGAGATTCACAATAGGAATGGCAGTGAAGTATGGAATCGACGTCAACCCCACTCCACCCTGCAGAGACTGACAGGCATTGAGGTGTGCCTTTGGGTCATTGGCCATAACTTTCATACTATTACACCTCACCCCATTCTGCAGACTCTGGCAAGTGTCACATTGTGCCTGGGGGTCATCGGGTCTTACGCTCATCCCATTCCATATGGAAGTACATTGAGATGGGTGGAGTATAGGAGAATGGAGTGAACTTTGGGGCTGAAGAGTCCAAGGCACACCTTAATGCTCACACCACGGCTCCTGTTCTGTGGAACTGCCTACCAACTATGGTCAGAGAAGCTTCCTCAGTTGATGTTTTTAAGGCCCAGCTTAAAGCTTTTTTTCCTTTCTAAAGCTTTTAATGTCTAGATGTATATTCATAGTTATGGTTTGATTTCTGTAAGCTTTGTATTTATTATGTGTAACGTTTATATTTATTATATTTTAAATGTTTGTTCTAAATTTTGTATGGGGCCCAGAGCCTCTGGGATTGGGCATCTTTTAAATAAATTTTGCCTTGCCTTGCCTTAATGCCTGTCAGTGGCTGCAGGGTGGGGGCTGGGGGTGGAATGGTGTGAGCATTACAGCTGACAGTCCAAAGGCACACCTCTGATGCCTGTTAGTCTGTAGAGGATGGGACGTTATGGTTAGAAACCCTAATGCCCTGAGCGTTTGTTGGTATTTGCACTTCAAATTTTTAACATGGCCTTTTTGTGAACCCACCTCATGAAAGCATTTGGGATCTCTGCTCATGAACAGTGGCACTGTGATTTTGTTAATCTGTCCCAAACATTAATTTCCCACAGCGACCATGCTATTCTGCACCACGTGTGCGAAAACACAGTTTGGGCAGGATGTGAAAAATGACAGTTGCACCATCCATAAGGAGGTGTGAAGAGATGGCAATGTTGAAAATCTGGAGTGAAAATGTTAAAAATTCTCGAAGTTACCAGTGTGCATGAAAACTGCACAATGCACGCTCGTAACACAGTTATTGTTTAGAATTCTTTCACCAAATTTTTAACATAGGCATTTTGGGACCTCTGCTCATGAACAGTGGCACTATGATTTTCTTAATCTGTCCCAAATGTTGATTTCCCACAGTGACTGTGTCATTGTGTGCCAGATATGTGAAACCACATTTCAGGCAGGATGTGTAAAATGACAGTTGTACTGTTCATAAAGAGGTGTGCAAAAATGGCAATGTTGACTGTGTGTACACTATGCAATGCACGCTCGTACCATAGTCACTTTGTGGAATTTTGTCACCAAATTTTCAACATAGTCAAGGTACCTCTGCACATGAACAGTGTCACTGTGATTTTCTTAATCTGTCCCAAACATTTATTTCCTACAGTGACTGCGCCATTGTGCACCGGATGTACAAAGACACATTTTGGGCAGGATCTGGAAAATGGCAGCTGTACTGTTCATAAGGAGGTGTGAAAAAATGCCAATGTTGAAAATCTGGAGTATTCTCGAAGTTACAAGTGTGCTTGAAAACTGTGCAATGCATGCTCATAACAGTAATATTTTGGAATTTTTTCACCAAATTTGCAACATAGGCTTTTTGGGAGCCCACCTCATGAACAATGACACTGTCATTTCATTAGTCAGTCCTGAAAGGTCATGCCACACAATGAACATGGAATCACCTTTTGGGACAAAATAATGAGATGACAGTGACTGAATTCATGAGGTGGCATCCCAAGAACCCAATGGTGAAAATTTGGTGCCAAAAGTTGTAAAAATGACCGAGATATCTACCTAAGTTGAAAAGCCCCCATTGATGCCATCATACCACTTACCTGCATTTCTTCAGTTCGTGGTTGGCTTTGAAGAGTGCAGATGTGTTCCCGGTCCACCGAAGATCATTGCACCAGGAGCCGGAAGTAAGTATGGGGTGAGGGTGTGTGTGGGAAGGTGGGGTATGCAGAGGGTGGGTGCAGTTTGGCGGAGGGGCACCAGACACGCCATTGGACTGTTTTCTCATTTTTCAGGGGGAAAAAAAGACAATGTGGGTCAGTTTTCTTTTTTTGCAGGTGTGTTTTGGCACCCTGGGGTGGGCTCCCAGTGTGTCTCCTGTATTTTTGGGGAAGGAGACTAAAGCCGAAGGGGATTGGACCCCCCCATTGGCACAGAAATGTATCTGTTTGGGAGGGCATGATGCCAAGGGGGATTGGGCACCCCCTCGGCACACAAATTACATTAGTAGGGGGCAATTATGCTGAAGGGGATTGGGCTCCCCCCGATGTCGGCTTGTTGGGGAGTGTGAGAGGCGGACGGCGACAGCCACTGCCATGTTTTACTGAAATTTTACACCAGGGATGACACGCCCTGCAATGAGGGGTCGCTCCCTGATTGTAGCAGCAAAACTGTTTCAAGTTGGTGGCACACTTTGCAACTGCTGTCATAGACAGCATGCAGTCTAATTCGTGCCACAGAGCCTCACCAGAAAAAGCAGTGGCACCACTGGCTGCAACACGACTGCACCTCCAAAAGCTGCTATTCCAAGCTACTGCAATATGTTGCTTATGCGTGCGCAAGACAACATAAAAACAAGCACCTGTAACAGCACTGGATTAGATATTGACCTAGATTCCCTCAGAATAGAAGCCTACCTTTTCTCTGGAGAACAAAACATTCCTGGTAAAAGCAAAAATTGTGATCCTTATTGGGTTATCTTAGATTTGCAGTGAGGATTATTTCTCAAGACAATAACTTCACTTCTTATCTTTTAATTCTAGCTCATTCAGTCATTCCTTCGGACCATCACAACTTCATCACAGCTTCTGTGCAGTCAGATGAAGCCATGTGGTCCCTCTTTCTCTCAAGCTGGAATGGCATATCCATGTTTTATAAGCATCCTTCTGCCAACACCTACATCTAAGTCTTTACTAATGCCACTCCATTATTTACTGTAGATTCGTTGCTGTCCATCATACATCCTGGTTCACCTGTGCCTGGCCATCCAAAATTGAGGGTCTTCCACATTTTCATTCTGTGTCCTCCTTTTTTGAAATATGTTGCAGCCACTTTTACTTGGAGACAGCCAATCAATCAATCAATCAATCTTTATTTATCCAGGCGAAACACCATTGAGACAACTCATTTGCAAGGTGGACCTGGGTCATTTGACAACTTCCTGACAAAAAAGACAACAATGGAAATATGTACTGCACATTCATGGAACAATCTACTCACCACTATATATTTGTAAAACCAAGCAGCAGTAGCCTTTGTTAATAAAGGGTAATAATCCTCCCGTTTCATAATTAACTTCCTCAGATGATCAACATGGACATCTTTAACCTGCCATTTCAGACTCCACTGCATGTATATTACTGATCCTCTAATTTCCTAGTTGATTTGTCTGTCCCATTTCTATTTGCAGCAATTCAGAGCTGCTTTCCAAGATGCTGAAAAAGAGATGAGTCTTCCACCATCTTTCCAAGAGCTCCAAATGACAAAACACAGTTTTCTCAACTACGCTTCCTCTTCTGTTTTGAATTCATAAGCTGCAACAACTTAGTCAGCCTACAGAGTAGCATGGAAGAACTTCACCACCTTCTTTGTTTTACAAACTTGGACCCTTTGAAATTTTCTTTTTCTCACATCCAAGCATTTGCATCCTACTGTTCTCAAACTTGTGGGTTATCAGCCACAACCATCAAACTACATATCTCATGAACCATGATATCTATTCATTCTGACATAACATGATCAAACTTATGCAACAATCAAAGCCTTTCTCCAAGGTTTAAGAAAAAATGGCTGCCCAAGATCCTTCAACAAGGAAACGGATAGATTCTAACCTATATTCCAACTGATGCACTTCTTAACTTTTTGGACCAATCACCAATTTCAACTTATGAGTAGCCATAACCTTGGCCTTCTTTGGTTTCCTCAGACCTGGAGAATTTACATCTTCTTCTTCTTCTATCTTAATCCCGTAATACACTTTAAAAATAACTGTCTAAAGAAACTGTCAGCAGATCATTTTATACTTACCTTATCAAGATCAAAAACAGACAGAAGCAACAGAGGGGTCCATGTGTCTTATTTTGCAATAAAATTAACTTGGTGTCCAATCCAAATCCTCAACCTACTGCAATCTTCAGCCAGAAATTCTGATTCTACTTGTCTCATCCTGTATATTGAGACCTTCTCTATCATGACTACTTCTTGGTTTGTCCTTCAGTGATTTTGCAGATGAGGATCAGTAAAAATCAGATATCCTGAACAAATACTTTAGTTAGTCTTCACAGTGAAAGGAGATGGGGATGCACCACATAGAAGTAGCAGCAACAGTGAAGGGAGGGAGGTGGACACAATTCCTTCACAGAGAAAAGAATCCTGAGAGGGATTGCAAATCTGAAAAGTGGGCAAGACTATGGGGCCAGATGAGGTGCATCTAAGGGTGCTGAGGGAGCTCAGGGAGATACTGGCTGCACATCTGACAGTCCCACTCAGCAACTCGGTGGAAACAGGATTGTCCCAAGAGAACTGGAGGAGGGCAAAATGTAGTCATGTTCCACAAGAGTGTCAGCAGCAAGGAGGCTGCTAATTACAGGCCAGTCAGTCTGACATCGGTGGTGTAGAAGTTAATGGAAATGCTATTAAAAGAAAGGCTAGTGGAGTATCTTGAATCTCATGAGTAACAAGACTCAAGCCAGCATGGATTCATTTGGGGGGTTCATGTCAAACAAACATGATTGATTTATTTGTCTGTGTGATTGGGGAACTAGAGCATGGTGAGGGTGGTGGACGTGACCCACTCAGTCTTCAACAAGTCCTTCAACATCATACCAAATAGGCTGCTTATAAGGCAACTGGGCATTTTAGTGGTTGGACCCAAGGTAGTAAACTGTTTAAGGAACTGGTTGATGTCTAGGTGACAGAGGGTAGTGGTAAATGGCACACACTCTAATGAGGGAAGAGTGACCAGAGCTCAATGCTGGGGCCAGTCCTTTTTAATGTCTCCATAGGTGACATTGCAGAAGAGCTGGAAGGGAAGTTATGCCTCTTTGCAGATGACACCAAAATCTGAAATAGGGCAGATACATCTGGAGGCAGGAGATTTAGAACAGTCCTGAGAAAACTTGAGGAGTGCCCAAGGGTATGACAACTGGATTTCAATGCAAAAAAGTGTAAAATCATGCACCTAGGATTCAGAAACCCAAGGGGGGTGTATAAATGGGGGACAGGTACTGACAGTCACAAAGAAGGAAACAGACTTTGTGGTTATCATATCTGATAACCTCAAGGTAGGTAGCAGGGCAGTACAACAGAGCCTTAGGTAGGACCAGTGAGATGCTGGTATGCATAGGGAGGAGAATCACCAGCAGAATTAGAGGGGTGATGTTGCCACTGTAACAGTTATTGGTGAGGCCCCACCTGAGGTATTGTATCCAGTTCTCTGATCAGCTGGTTTTACTGTTTACAGTAGGCAAGCATGGGAGTGTCTTCTTTTAGAAGAAAGGAGCCAGCTGTGGGCTGAAGAGGATGGGCTATGCTGGTCACCTTCTTCCCTTCTTACATGCTGCTGTGGCAGGGATGTGCTATGAGGGTCCAATCTGCCAATGAGTGTCTGGCTTCTACAATGGTGGTGGTGTTACCAGGGTGGGGGAAAGGAGACTATCAATAACTAAATACAAAGTGCTAATGAAAGTCGTTGGTAAGCCATGGATGGGGGTGGGTTGTGCCAGCCTCCCACTGTTGGAATAAAGTCAAATTTGATCAAAATATCTCAAGCCTGGTGGTGCTGAGGGTTGAGGTTCTGGATGACACACCTTGTACCATGCTGGTGACCTTTGTTTCTGGAACGAGCATGGGCCACCGGGAGTCAGGAGGGGAGAGAGAGGATTGAGCGTCCGGAGGACAGCTCTCCTCTCCTGGGGAGGGAGGACTGGTACTCCCACTGAATGACTGACTCCAGGTGGAGGCTGGATGGTAGTGCAGGTCAGAGGGGCCAGAAGAAGGGAGGAAGCTGCAGGACTTCTGCGGATATGCGCATGCCTCCATGTATGCACATCCTGCATGTGCACCCCAGCAATGGAAAGGGAGAAAATGGAGGAAAAAGCACCTCCAGCTGTGGATGATGATTGACCTCTCACAGGCTCTGCACCCAGCAACTGGGCAGGGGTAAGTCCTAGTGACACCGGGGTGACGGGGCTGTGGAGGTCAGTAAGAAGGGGGCAGCTGGGGGTAGTTAAGAAGCATAAAGTACATATATATAAAAAAATTGATCAAAATGGATGCTGAGCCAGGCTGGTGTCATTGAGGGTTGAGGAGCTGGACACCACATCTCGCTCCATGCTGGTGACCCGGGTTTGGGAACAAGCCCAGGTCGCACTGTCAGTGGGGGGGGGAGAGATTGAGCATCCGTAAGACTGCTCTCTCTTCTCTGGGGAAGGTGAGGGGCACGATCACTCTTGGAGCAACTTCTGGTGGCATCAGGGGTGCCCAATGTGAAGCCGCTGCAAATGTTGGGGCCGATTCGGCATGATGTTGCCTTGACGATCAGTCACCTCATGAGGATCAAGGAACACTCATACACTAAGAAAAAAATCCATTTCCTGGGGAGAGATGAGAGATACCATGACCTTCAAGCCCACACACCTCCAATCCTGGGCTGATTCCCTCTCCACGAGCCACCTCATGCGCTGGGCACTTTGCCTATAGATAGAGCACCCTGGTAGGATAGGGCGGCCCTACCTCTGAAGGGTTCAGACCCAGAGGTGGTGCTCGGTAGTGTGAGGGGAGAAGAGCAGTCACAGGGGAGGGTAGAGGCTGGGAGCTAGTGGATGCTGGAAGGAGTTCTCCAGGAGATGGAGATAAAAAAATGGGTGCTGGGTCAAGGGGGCATTTGGGTGCTAACTGAGGGTAGGGGATGGGGGCTTCTATATTTAAAGTATGCGGGTTAGGGAGAAGGATAGGGCCTGTTTCTTTTCCCATTATTTTAGACAGTATTTCCAGAATAGGCATGACTAATGCTACTATTCATTATTTGGAATCTGAATAATGAACAGCGCATTACTCCTGGTATTTGGGAACTAATATTCGTTGAGTGCACACCCTTAGTATTTACCAGAGAAAGGGTTCAGAAGGGGCTTGAAGCTCTAAGGATAGATACAGCCCTAGGGCTAGATGAATGTACTCAAGGGTGCTTAAGGAAATGGCTGCAGAATTGGCTGAACCTCTAGTAGAGCTATTCAATAGCTCAATTCAGACAGGATGTATATCTGAAAGACTGGAGGGTAGCGGACATAGTACCGGTATGCAAGGGAGGGACAAAGAGCAGGCGGTGGATTGTGGACCTGTCAGCCTTACCTCTGTAGTAGGTAAACTGTTGGATAGGATCAGGAGGGATAAAATCCCATATAGAGATTAGGGTCTGGGGCAGATAGGGAACTCTGGGCAGACTAGATGGACCTTTGGTAATTTTCTGTCATCATTGTCTATGTTTCTGTTTATACCATGTTTCCCATATTTTAAATATTATGTTTAACCATGTTCAATGATTTTAACCTTGTTGTGATGAAAATTCCTCATCAGTGACTTCAAGGTCACTGCCACCACCTTGGGGTTTGCCAACAAGACCCCAAGGAAACCTGTTCCTCCTCCTTTGCACTTGGTCATGAAGATCAACATAGTAACTATGGGTAGAATGCCCCTTCAGAGACAGGCTGCAAACAGAGTCTGGCAGAAATAGTATAATTGCCCTTTAAAATGAAACAAGCAGTCACTGATTCTATAAAAATAGAAGCTTTACTAGAATATTACAAGTATTTACAACAGGATGTATTTACAGGAAAACAACAGGATTGTACATTTACTAAGAAGTAGAAAATAAAACCACATTGAACAGATAGTGTACAGCAGAATTCTGAGCTATTCTCACCTAAAATCCTTCACCTGCCCTAGCTACAGAGAAGCACTGTCCCTTACTGTGCTATTTTACCAGTCAGCTAGTCTTTATATGGCAGGGGCCCTGGTCTTCAGATATTTCACATCCAAGAGAGAGAAAATAATCTCATTTCTCTGTTATAGTCGTTTCTGATTGTGGGAGGTGATTTCTCTCCTTTGAATGACTACCCCTGTCCATTCCCAGATGAGTGGGTGTATAGGGGGATGCCCTAATTGCCCACTTTTATGGTTCTGCCTTGAAAACAGTCCAAGATGTGTAGCCCCACGCTTCTTGCCTTTTAAGCTGGTTGAGGCATTCAGCCTGGCACTCTCTCAGCTGCCTTACAGAATCTCTGGTGTCAAGGATGTCTGAGGAGTTCGAAGTTGCACCTTCACATCTTCCAGGGTGTGCAGCCTGGATTAGCTCATGGGAAAATTCTACAGAGCAGTTCTCAGTATTCCCTTAAGATTTGCCTGGACATGTGACTCTGAAAGCCATGTTTTTTGTGTCCCCTTTGCAAATAGCAGCAGCGATGACAGAAGCATAGTCACATTAGCAAAATACATTAGCGGAAATAAATTAATACATTACACTGGTCACATGTCCGTCACACTTATTATTGACATATTTGACAGGGAAACTCTGACCTGGGTCTTCTCATTGTTTTTAGGGCCACAGTGAGAAGAGTCCTGCAGACCTCTTGTGAGCTAAAAAGGACTCACACTCCGACCGAACAACAATTTAGGAGCTGCATCACAGTCACCTGCATGGTCTGTGAAGCAGTCCACTGTGTCAATATAATCTTCTCATAGGTAGCATTTTGCTGCCATCCAGAGGACTTGAAGCCACACTGAGAATGTGGGAACTGGCAGTCCTTGCATGTGCGTTGACTTGCATCTGTTTTCTTGCTAGGATAGCAGTATATCAGGAGCTTCCTGGTGCCCATGGACCCAAGATCACTTAGTTGGGGTCCAGATATATGATGGCCACTGTGCAGAAGCCACAAAATGATTTGTTCAAAGAGTGACAATGACCGCTCTGGGACTGAATACATACATAATAATGAGCTGATCATGAATATTAATTAATAGTATTAATGAGCAGCTCATTATTATGTATATATTCAGTGCCAGAGTGGTCATTGGTGCTCATTAAACAAATAGTTTTTCGGCTTCTGCACCATAGCTCTTGTGTATCTGAACCCCAGCTAAATGAACTTGGGGTCTGGGAGCACAGGAGAAGCTTCTGTTGTGCCTCTGTCATAGCAAGAAAATAAATGTGCACCAGTGCGCATGCACAGACCATCAGCTCACACATTCTCAGTGTGGATGCAAACAGTTCTGAGTCTCTGCTTCTCTGGCCACTCGTCCACGAAATCAGCTGTAGCCCTATCGGCTTTGTCCAGAGGTTGTTTAACATGATCATTGAAAGGCAACTGTTATGTTCATAACATAGTCAAACATAAAATGGACATGGAACATAGTAAACATGGCAGCATTGGGGTAGGGACAAGGAGCCTTCCGATTATTGTGACACTTGTTCTGAAGTAACAGGGGCTTACAATGATGCAGTTTACTTATGTGCAAAGTACTGTGAACCTTTGTGAATTATTTAGGTGGCACATAACTTTTCTGTCTGTACAACCAGGGACTTGAAACTTGGTTTGCATACATCTTGGGTATGTTCCCTGCTAATATGATGAATATCTACCAAGTAGATTTCAGAAACAGAGGGAAAAAACTGCATGACTATACATATCCTAGCTGATGTACCCCTCCACCAAGCTGCCCCGACTGCACCACCACTTATAGTAGCAGTAGTAGATTTTATTTATTTAAGGCGCCCTTCCCCAAAGGCCCAGGGTGACCTTACAGCATATAGACATCATAAGCATTATAATAATATCAATTCCTACACCTAACATCCATAAACATAATAAATAATCTTATATATAATATGCTCCCTTACTGTAAGAAACAGTAACACTAACTATTGCTATTATTCCCCAAAGGCTTATCAAAACAAGAATGTTTTCAGCTCTCTAAGAAGCAGTATAGAGCAGTAGTTGCAAATCTGGTGACATCCAGCAGACCAGACCTGGATTTGAATCCCACAGCTTCCACTTGCATACTGTGAGACCCTGAGCAAGTCACTTAACTTCCCTGTACTCCCAGGTCACTCCTGTAAAAAAACTTTCAGCTTAGTGTGCTACTCCTGGTTAAACAACTAAAAAAAGAAAAAAAATATTTCTACAGAGGTGGCCTCCCTCAGGTACCTGGATACCTGGGTAACGAATTCCAGAAGATTGGTGCCACCACCTCAAAAGACCAGTCCCCTGAAGATTTCAGTCTGGCCCTGGGCTTCTCCAGGAGGCCCTTCCCTGCTGATCGGAGAGAGCATCCTGGAATGTAGGGATACAGGAGCTCCACCAGGTAACCAGGACCCAGCCCATGCAAGGCCTTATAGGTCAGCAGACCTATTCTAAAGGAGATGCACCAGTGCACTGGCAGCCAATGCAGTGCTGCACCAGTGAAATATGACCCTCAATAGCCATACTGCAGTGTTGTGCAGCACTTGCAGGCACTGCAGCATACCCCCTTGACCCTGAGGTAGAGCGCATTACAGTAATCGAGCCTTGAGGTAATAAATGTGTTTATCAGTGTGACAAGATCACCAGGAGGGACAAAGGATTTTATCCTCTAGATGGCAGTATGGAGCAGAGCCTGCTGCCCTCTCTACATCCCTAGAGGACAGCATTCTCTGGGATGCTTGAACCTCCTTCTCCAAGCCTGGGTTACTGGCGCCATGACCAACAGCCCTAAAAGTCCTGTATACAGCAAAGGGTAGAAGGACCTTCTAATTGAATTTTATTTTATTTCTTAACTATTTAAAATGTGCTGGGCCAAAAGCCCATTTTTAAAAATGACCCGGGCTATTGAGATTCACCAATCAAGACAGTGAAACACAACATTAAATTACAATATGTAAGTACAAAGTCCAAATTGCAGTAGATGATGAAGTAAGCAGCAAGCCATGGCAAGGTGTTGATTAAAGGATGTAAAGTCACATGACTCCCTGGGAAGTGCATTCAAATCCTTCAATACGCAACCTGGAGTGGCTTATTGTGCTTATGCAATGGATAGTTACTCTTATGTATTATATGCAAAGTGAGACTTATTTTTTTTTACATAAACCATTTATTTAGATACATTTTAAATAAAATATATACTATAATCAGTGCCTGATTTTGTAAGTAATGAGTCTTTTTTCACCTGAGCAATGAGATCTGGCACCTGATGCTGAGGTGCTAGGAATTTAGTGAATGGTCAGACGATGACCAATGCAGTTTTTAGATTTATTCTTCCCATTTTATTACATGTGTTAAAGCACAGACATACGTGTTGACTTATTAAGTGTTGTACTTATTAAGCCTTTTTTTAAAGCAGATGTTTGGGTAAGATCTTAGTGAGCAATGGAAAATATTTCAACATTTGGGCATATCAGTGGACAATGCCTTAGAACCCATCATGGAGGTAAATTGGGACAGAGTAAGGAGACCCTGAGCTGAGGACCTATGTTCCCTTTGACCAGTCCCAAGCTTTGACATTCCAGGTAGTGGGGAATAATTAAAATCACAAAGAGATTTCCTCAGTCAAACAACCAGAAAAATAAGACACACTTGTGAAAAAAAAAAACAGTTCAGCTGGATATATGCATGACAGTGTTGCACTTTAAAAGGGACAGATAATGCAAAATGACCGTTGGAGTTGTAATCTGTATACTTTGATAAGGATATCCGAAAGCAGGTATCAAGTGCAAAATGTATTACTGCCCAGCAAACAGCGATGAGAACCCCCAAAGCAGGGGACTCGCTAAATGTGCCTTATTGGAAGGCAGATTTAGTGAGGTACTAACCCATACATGAGTGGCACTAATGAATGCCAGTGCACCCATGCAAAGTTGCTGACTGTGCTTGCATATAGGTGCACTGGCATGCCACCCCAAACCTGGCCTGTGCCGCAGCACCCTCGCCCGATCACCCATGTGTTTGTACACACCATGCATGGTAGTCTAGTTGGTTCCCCCACCCTGATTACCTATTTGTTTGTGTACACAACCATGCCCAGGTAATCTAGTGGCCCCCCAGATCACCCCTTTGTTTGTATACAACCATGCTTTGGTAGTCAAGTGGTCCCCCCCCCCCCAGTTTCCCATCTATTTGTTCACACCATGCCTTGGTAGTCAAGTGGTCTCCCCAACCCCAATCACTGATCCATGTATATACCTCTCTCCCTCATTGGAGACCAAGAAGAATGCTGGGGACAGCCACAAGGGAGACCCACAAAAGAGTGGCAAGGGACAACACAAGGGAAAGAAACAGCTTCTGATAGGGGACTCAATTGTTAGGGGTGTAGACCTGGGGAAGGGAGAGGAGAGGGAAGTAAGGTGCCTGCCTGGTGCCATGGCTTGAAGGGACAGGAAGAGAATCCTCAGGATTGCAGAAGCAGCATCACAGGAGAGGAAACTAGATATCATTGTCCACCTCGGGACAAATGACCTAGCTAGGCATGAGATCAGTGCAGTGCAGGATGAATTTGTGGAGTTGGGGAGGGGCCTTAGACAGGTAGCAAGCACGGTAACCTTCTCAGAGGTGCTGCCAGTCCATGGCAGGGGTGAGGCTAGGGTACTGCTCACCATGCGGTTTAATGAATGGTTGCAAAACTGGTGCAGAGCACAGGGCTTTGGCTTCATTGGGGACTGGGGGTCCACCTGGAGAGATGAAGGTATACTGGCATGATGGTCTGCATCTGTCCAGGAAGGGAAACACGCTCCTAGGTGACAGGTTTAAAGGCTTCCTTGGCAAGCTTTTAAACTAGCCAAGGGGGGAGGTGCTGATAGGAAACAGGAAAGTTCAAGCCTCCCCCCACAAAGCATGGCAGGTAGTAGGGTAAACACTGAGGTACAGAGCTTGACAGAGGGCAGGACAGGAGTAAATGGAAAAATGGACAAGGGCAATAAGAGCAGGGATGGGGTAAAACAAGCTAAAGCCAACATTAAATGGAGGGCAATGAGTACCAATGCCCGTAGTCTGGGAAACAAGCTTCCAGAGCTAGTAGCCCTGATGGAAGTGGAACACTTGGATATTGTGGCAGTCACAGAAACATGGTACACGGAGAACCATGACTGGGATGTCAACATACCAGGGTACACAATCTACAGAAGGGACAGGGAGGGTAAAAGAGGAGGTGGAGTTGCTCTCTACATAAGGGAAGGGATCAAAGTAACAGAACTAAAGAAAAGGGGAGGACAAGAGGAACTCTGGGTCACATTGGAGACAGGGAATGGCATCACAATCCGCACAGGGGTTGTTTACAGACCCCGTCTCAAGGAGGAAATGGACAAGAAAATGATAGAGGCATTCTCAAAATGGCTGAAAAGGGAGATACTGTTGATGGGGACCTGAATATGCCAGATGTTAACTGGGCAACATGGACTGCAGCCACATCCAAGAACAGGGTCATTCTCGATGCCCTACAGGGAGCATGCCTTAGACAGCTAGTGGTGGAACCCACTCGGGAAGGAGCAATATTAGACCTGGTACTCTCAAAGGGAGAGAGGATCACAAACTTAGAAGTAAGTAGACACCTGGGAACAAGCGACCACTGCACAGTGTGCTTCACAATAAACACAACCATGGAGACAAGCCATACAAATACAAGGATACTGGACTTTAGAAGGGCTGACTTTGGCAAAATGGATGAATACCTGAGGAATGCATTAGCAAATGACCAGAAAGGAGGGGTGGAAGAACAATGGAGAAAAATCAAAACTGCCATCATGGAGGCAACAAGCCTTTGTGTGAAACAAATAAAAAAAACAAAGCGGAATAAAAAACCACTATGGCTCTCAAAAGAAGTGTCAGGGAAGGTTAAGGAGAAAAAGGCTGCATTCAAAAAGTATAAGGAATCACAGACAGAGCACGACAGGGAACTGTATCAATTAAAGCAGAAACAAGTGGGGAAGGCAGTCAGAAAAGCAAAGGCCCAAACCGAGGAAAGGATAGCCAACTCAGTTAAGAAGGGGGATAAAACCTCTTATAGGTACATTAGGGAACATAGAAAGGTTAAGGGAGGGATAGGGAAGATTAATAACAGAGAGGGGAGGTGGGCAGAGGGAGACAGTGAAAAGGGAGAGATAATGAATGAATACTTTTGCTCTGTATTCACAAAAGAAGAAGAGGCGGAGTTACCTAAACCAAACAGTAGAAGCACTCTGGATAGTGGGGTTGATACCAGTCTATTTAAAGAAGAAAGAGTACTGAAAGAACTTCTAAAACTCAAGGTGGACAAAGCAACGGGGCCTGACGGGATTCACCATAGAATCCTAAAAGAGATAAGGGAGGACCTAGTGACACTACTAACCACACTTTTTAAAAAATCATGGGAAGATAGGGTGGTACCTGAGGACTGGAGGAGGGCAGATGTGATTTCCCTTCACAAAAGTGGGAGCAAGGCAGAAGCAGGAAACTACAGACCTGTTAGTTTGACCTCAGTGGTGGGGAAAATGATGGAATCACTTCTGAAAGAAAGAATTGTTGAGTACCTAGATGCCAGCGGGCACTGGACCCAAAGCAGCATGGATTCACAGCAGGAAGGTCATGTCAGACAAATCTAATCGATTTCTTTGACTGGGTGACCAAAGTAATAGACCAGGGAGGGCTGTGGATATGGCCTACCTAGACTTTAGCAAGGCATTTGACACAGTCTTGCACAAAAGATTAATAATCAAGCTAGCCATCCTGGGAGTGGGTCCCAGGGTGGTAGCCTGGGTTGAAAACTGGCTGCACAACAGGACACAGAAAGTAATAGTGAATGGAACACATTCTGAAGAAAGGGGGTTACTAGTGGAGTACCTCAGGGCTCAGTACTGGGTCCAGTCCTCTTTAACGTCTTTATAGGTGACATTGCAGAGGGTCTGGAAGGAAAGGTATGCCTCTTTGTGGATGACACAAGGATCTGTAACAGAGCTGATATACAGGGGGGGTAGAAAGGATGAGAAGGGACTTGGCAAGGTTGGAGGAATGGTCAGACATATGGCAACTTAGATTCAATACAAAGAAGTGCAAAGTAATGCACCTGGGAAATAAAAATCCAGGAGAAGAGTACACAATAGCGGGGGAGGTACTAACAACAACAATAATGGAAAGGGATCTGGGTGTAGTCATATCAGATGACCTAAAGGTGGGAAGGCAATGTGAGAAGTCAGTAGGGAAAGCCAGGGGGATACTGGGATGCATAGGGAGGGGCATCACAAGTAGAAAAAGGGAAGTGGTTATCCCTCTATACAGACAGTTGGTGAGACCCCATCTGGAGTACTGCGTGCAGTTTTGGAGACCTCATCTACACAAGGACATAGACAGGATGGAAGCAGTCCAGAGGAGAGCAACTAAAATGGTGCAGGGTCTACATCAGAAACCATATGAAGAGAGACTGAGAGAGCTTAATATGTATACCCTTGATGAAAGGAGGGACAGGGGGACATGATAGAAACCTTTAAGTACCTCAAGGGAATCAACAAAGTCCATGATGGTAGCATCTTTCAGATAAAGAGATGTGTAAGAACAAGGGGGCACAATTTAAAGTTAGAGGGGGGACGGCTCAGGGGTAATGTGAGGAAATTATTTTTCACGGAGAGAGTGGTGGACGCATGAAACCGCCTTCCTGGAGAGGTTGTGGGGTCTAAAACAGTGGAGGAATTCAAACATGCATGGGACAGACATAAGGCAATTATAGTGGGGGGGGGGTTGCAGGAAATAGGCTGTTGATTAACTAGAATCTGCAGCTTATCCAGTAGGTAGGGAAATGGGCAGACTGGGTGGGCCAAGTGGTCCTTATCTGCCGTCAAAGTCTATGTTTCTATGTTTCTATATAGTACCTTCATTTCCTGAAAGTCTGTTGGCCCCCCAGCCCCTGATTGCTCATCCATAGTAATCACCCCACCTTTTGGCAATCCAACTGCAGTGCCCCTACCACAACCCATAAGGCAACCTCAATCAATCAATCAATCAATCAATCAATCAATCAATCAATCTTTATTTGTTTAAAAGGCACCTTTCCAATGATCCAGGCACCTATTCATAACTTAAGACCATCAACATTATCATATTAAAACCATACACATAAAAATCCTAATCAATCCATAAACAAATCCCAATCATTACCATGTTAACCCGCTTCTAAAAATGCAAGACTAAAAAGATGTGTGTTAAGTTCTGACTTAAAACTTTGGCCGGTCAGGTAATCCCTTATCCTCACTGTGGCCAGCAGTCCGCCACCTCTCAGCACCACTGCTAGCCACTGTCTGCTTTACATAGCCATACGCAGTAGTCTGCTAGTGTACATTTAGGAAAGCAGAGATGGGAAGGTGCTGGGGATGCAATTGCTATTTGCTCCTGGCTTGTATTCTGATGAAGCCTTATTGGGATGCAAATTACCCTCTAGTGTCTTGCCTGTGCTATGAGGTCATTTGCATAGGGAAGTACGAACATGGCTGATTGCTCCAGAGGAGCATTCAACATTTACCGCCTGGTAGTATAAGCTAGAGGTTAAACTAATCAGCTGTTAATGAACATGGTACATCTAGTAGAGTAGGGTTTGATTCCCACAACCTCCACTTGCATACTGCGTGACTCTGAACAAGTCACTTAACTACCCAGTACTCCTAGGTCACCCCTGAAAACAAACACTTGTGCCTAGTGGGCCTTACTCGGTTACAGAAGATTAAAAAAAAAAAACTGCTCTTTTGCTCCTGTCAGCCCTATATTCCCCTGTAGGCACATACCTTGTGTCACCAGTAGGTGGTTGTGATTTGCAGGATCATCTGGGACAGTGCTTGTCTCACTTGAATGGTATATTGGAACATTAGAGTTCACTCTGTGTTTGGGCCAGCTCCAATATATCAGTAGTTAGGCAGTAATTTACTCCTGGTGCAAACAGTTTGTGAGCACAAACCAGGATCTTTGAATATGTTGGCCATTTTGTCTTATACAGGTAAGATAACAACTTCTCCACTGACCTCAGCACATACACATTTCAATTCAGCAAGCCCTAACTCTACCACCTCTTACCTGACACCCAACCCCTCAATACCACTACTGAGCTTTTCCACATTAAATTAACTTCCTACAAAGAGATTTTTAAATTATTGTGTAACCTTAAGGAACATGGTTCCCCTGGCCACAACTCTCTAGAGCCCTGGTTTTTATAATGGGAAGCCCCTGCATTGCCCACTCTGATCAGAGATCTGATCAACAGATCCTTCACTGAAGGTACATTCTCCACTAAATGGAAGTCAGCCTTAGTCATCTCTGTTCATAAGGGGGGATCAGCCTCACCTGTTGAAAATTATAGGCCCATCTCAATCCTTTGTCACCTCACTCAAGTACAGGAACAAATTCTTCACAATCAATTCTATGACTACCTAGAACAATACCAACGTCTGTCCCCTGCCAACATGGATTCTGTAAAAATCACAGCACCATCTCTGTTCTCATCAAGGTCACCTCGAACAGTCAACATACCTTCGGCTGTGGCCAGACAACTTGGGCCATCTTTGTGGAACTCACCAAAGCCTTTGACTTGGTGAACCATGTACAGCTTATCCTGAAATTAAAATTGATGGGGCTTGATCAACACTCCACTGCCTGGATTCAAAACTACCTCACTGGCTGCTCCCAAAGTGTTAGATGTGCCAACTGCCAATCTCCCTTTAGAACTTTTTCCTTTGGCATTCCCCAGGGTTCTATCTTGGGGCCACTACTCTTCTCACTATTCATTAACTAGCTGTCTTGCTCCAGTGGAAGGGCAGCCATTCAGCTTTATACAGATGATGCCACCATATAAAGGTCTTCCACTGATTTCTCATAGCTCAGTCATCACTTGGATTCCAACTTCCATCAACTGGAGACATGGTTCCTAGCAAATACCCTGCTCCTGAACACTAAAAAAAATAAAACAATGCTTTTCCACCCACACACCTGCAGAACTTAACTCACCCTCCCCAACTCACTGTTACCACTCATAATGGAGAACCCTCAAAACAGGTATACTGTTTTAAATATCTAGGCATCCTTCTCAACCCTAGCCTCTCCTTAGAGGCACATATCAACAAAACCATCACTATTGTACTCTTCACCAAAAGCTGGGTTTTATCTACCAGGTCCACCTATTGCTATCCAGAGCATCCTGCTAGAAAATTGCCACATCCTCTCTCCTTCCTCTACTTTCCTATGGCTGCCCCCTATTCCTAACACTTATGTCCTCTCTTCTGAACCAACTAAAGCAAGTATATCATAGGATAGGACACTTTGCCTCAGGAGCTCCCCCCACCTGCATTGTTGCACTATGCCAGCATCTCTGGGTTGGCTTCAACTAGAAGTTAAATTCCAGTACTCTTCCCTTTTCCTGATCTACAAGCTTACACACCTACAGTATACGCTGCTCCAAATCCATCCAGCGTTGCTGTCAGAAGACCTGCTAGCAGGATCCTTTGCTCCTCCTCCTCTCTCCAACTGTTATCTGTGCCATTGGCACATCAAGCTGCTAGTAGAAGATCCTTTGCCTAGGCTGTACCTTTGGCTTGGAACTCCCTCCCTCCCTCCATCTCTCCTCTCTTGCCTTAATCTCCCTAGTTTCAGACTTGCTCTGCACAACTATCTATATGATCTAGGAACTTGCTCCTACCTTACCTAAAAAAAAACCTCTAAAATTCAGCACCCTTGTCCAGTCATCTCAATGAGCCAACCTAAGCTATACCTGGTTTATGGTAATGTATAGCTGACCTACACTATCTAGTATACTTGATGTACTTACAGAGGTCCCATGTGCAAGGAACTGCTTTATATTTTACCCTCTAGTCCACTTGTCTATGAAATCACTGCTTTTACATTGTGTGAATTATGTAGCTCTTCTGTACATGAATTTTTTTACATTTTCTGTATTCCTTTTTATATTAGTATATCATATTGTGGACATTGTATAGTGCTGGTTACCTTTGTATATGGCTTTGTATTACATATTTTGTATTTCTTTATGCTACGTACCTTCTCCGGAGATCGCCCCAGAAAAGGAACTGCATGGTCTCAGTGGACTTACCCAGTTACCAAAATTCAAAATAAAAATAGAAGGTAACTTTTCTAACCACTTCTGATGAGTGTAAGTCATGATTCAGGTTAAGAGTTCTCAGAGGGGATCTTTAAAGCAGAAGATAATCAAGCCATTTTCATATAATTGCATATTGCTAAGTCATGAAGCAGAACAGAGTGAACAGTGAAAACACTGAGTAAGCCAGAAGTAATGTTTCTGACCCTAACTTGTTGAGTTCTCCCAGAAGATACCTTTAAACCCGGGGCTAGAATGAGCCAATCATCATAGGGAGAACCATATGGACAGCAGAAGGCCAGTTAAGTTTAGTTGATAACGTGATGGAATTGTAATTGGTGGATCTACACTAAAGCACTAGGGCTAAATCCAATAGCACTCATATGCCTCTGATTCCTTTTGCACTTTTCAATTTAGCCTTTACTAACTGGGAGGTAAAGGTGGCCACCAGGCTGGGAAGACTATCAGCTTATAAGCTTACTAGTTTTATTTAATGGGAAAAAAACAGAATTCTATTGTTCTCTGGCTATATTGCTATTCAGCTCTTGTTTATTTTATTATTGCATGTATTTTTTTAGAGGAGGGTGTTATTAGAGCAGCTGGGAATGTATCAGTGAGGAAGAGTGAGGATCCTAACTGTATTATTTTTTGTTTATTCATCAAAGTAGGGCATAGTGCACTAAACTTATTTACCACTTCTTGTATGCTGTATTTCTGCCACTTTTTTGCATTGAAACCCAGCTGCAGTATTTCTTTGGTTTGCAGCAGGAGTTGGGGAGTGGAGAGACAGCTTGTTCTACCTTGAGTCAGCTGTTCCATCCTGTGCATTGCAGGGCTTATAGGGAAGAAGTCGGAGATCCCAGGTGCCAATGGTTGTCCTGGTCTGATGAGGCCCTGTGTCTAATGGCAAGCAGTTCCATCTAGCAGGCAATAATTTGGCAGATAGGGCCTGGACCTGATGGCAGCCTAAGCAGGACATGTGCAAGTGGAGCTGGGTGCAAAAGTTATTTCACTGACAAAGAATCTGAGGAGTGAACTTCAGCACTTTGACTGGCAACAAGAATAAAGGGGCCAAGTCAGGGTTTCTAAGGTTGTTTAGTTGGGAACGTTGGTGTCTAAGCCAGGCAAGCTCTGTTTTGGCTGGCATCTGAAGAAAAAGACCCAGAATTATCATTTTTCATTTGTATTTATTTATTTCCTTTGGTTACCGGGTAGGTGGTCTGGGCTGCATAGCCTTTTACAGGCACAACCCGAGAAAAGTGCAGTGAAAACTGCAATAACACCTACAACATTTAATATAACGTACACATAATTACAATGATATATGGCATTCCATATAAATCATGCAAAATACATATACCCAGTGGTATGGACGGCTGAGGCACTCAGTGCCTTACATCCTGCCACACCGGCGACCCAGGTTTTGAAATTAAATTTAAATCATTCATGGGCAGGCTGGGGGAGGGAGGATCAAGCATCCCAAGGATGGTTCTCCTCCATCGGGGGAGGGGGGTTGTGTGACCCACTGTTTGTCTGCCATCTGGAGGTGCCCAGGTGGTAACACAGTCTGGGCACACAAGCAAGCCAATCATGGGCATTTGAAGATGTCTCCATGGAGGTGGAGCTCCTCCATCATGCCATTGCACATCTGCAGCTTCTGGGGAAAAACACAATGAAGGAAACCCCCTCTGGTCACAGGATAAGGTCCAGGCCTTCACAGGCCACACACCAGGCAAGCAGGAGGACATCAGGTGAGAGGGTAAGTCCCACGGAAGTTGGGTGACAGGGCTGAGGGGACCGGACAGAAGGAGCCAGGCCAGAGGAGACAGGATAAAATGCTGCTAAAAAAATAAAACAGTATAAATATTTTGCATCCAACTAATAGATTGATTCATTCAATTAAAAAAGCCTTTGTAACAAGGAATGAGACCTGCATTATCCCATTATATAGAGTGTACAGGAATCCCCACTTGGAGTATGCTTCACCTTTTTGGTCCCCTTACCTTATAAACGGTAATTATTGGTGACCCCTTTTAATAACCAGTTTTGCTAGATCAATAAAATGCCATAATAACATGAAATCAGGTTATTATGGCACTCTCAGAACCACTTTCACTTTCCCCCTGTAGCAAGACAAGCCATAGTCATAGCGCCCCAGCTTTCTAACCATTTGAGAGCAGGCTAAGCATGGTGGCCACAGTTTTCAGTTCCACTATTCCCCCAGAGTAATCTTTGCCACTCCTATTCTCCTCAACATAAGTAATTTACTTTTTTTAACTATCCAGTTGATCCTGCTGTTCCTGCACTTTGGTCGGGGCTTTGTTCCGATCGACTGAGAGGGGAAATAAAACCACCCGAGTCTGTGTGTGTGTGTGTGTGTCTGTCTGTCTGAGTGAGTGTGTGTCTGTGTGAGTGTGTGTATGCTGGCACTCACTCCCTACACCAATAATTATAAAAAATAAAGCATAGGTTAAGTGTGTGTTGATGGAATTTTTTTTTTACACCCAGTCAGTGTGTGATGGACCTCATAAACCTCTCTAGCTTTGCTCTGGAGGTTTATGAGTCATCACACACCTCAGGAGTGTAAAAAGATTTCATCACACACGCACTTACCTATCCATTATTCTCTGTTTAATCTATTGGAAAATATCCAAAGAAGAATTACCTGTTTAAGTCTCAGACTAAGGGGTTTGTCATATCCCGAATGAGTGGCTGAACTGAATTTATTTAATCTAGAAGATAGAAGGATGAGAGGTAATATCTTGCTTCTTAAAATCTTGCATAATGAGCAACTCACCAGTCAATGTACTATCACTCATGCAGAAAGATCAACGAATCTCATATCTCACAAGCAATCAAGAATTCTGAGGGTGTTTACAAATAAAAGGGTCAATTATTTTACAGCAAGAGCTTCAAAAATGTAGAACAATTTACCACAATACCTGGCTGACCAGTCTGTGTTTAATAATTTTAAGACTGAGTTGGTTGCCTATTTGTTTGGAATCAAGGGACTTTACCCCCCACTAGGAGTGGGAGACAGTCACAATGGGCCTGGCGTCTTCTTTTGTCTACAATACGGAGTAATACCAAGTAACTATAGTTAAAAAGAGTATGATTTAACTAACATAGAGGTGGGTGGATGGGTATTGAGGTATGAGCAAAAAATGATGCATCATCACTAGAGGTGTGAGAAGTCCGTGAAATTCTCTCCGTGAGTTAATTTGTGGATTTCGTGGAATTCATGGACCGGTTTCGTGAAATTTGCAGCAGCAAATTTCATGGATTTCGCTGCAGAGCACGACATTTTGCCTATGGAGTTCTCATTCCACCCATGAAATTCATGCTTTGCATTAAAAAAAGGCAAATTTCAGCGAACATTTCGTGCAAATTGCGTGAATCAAAGTTTCAGCGTGTTCCGAAAACTGCAAATTCTACAAAGTGTGAATTTCCAGTGCTTTGCATGAACTTCGTGGATCAAGTTTAACTTTGCAACACCTCTAGTCATCATTATCTTCATCATTGCCTTCAGAACTCTTTTTTTCATATGGACATTAAAACCATGGAATATAAGCTTATTTTGGGGGGTGGGGCAGGTACTGCATCTAAAAGGGAGAGAGAGAGAGAGAGAGAGAGAATATGACATGGGGAGGTACTGGTAATGCTGATGCACCTCTCCTTTGATGTGCTGTAGTTTGTGAAACCTGACAGCATCATTAAACTATCATGACCTTTAAAGATAAAAGGGAAAATGCTGCATTTAGGTGCACTGAGCGTCTACGACAGGGCTGTTTTTTGTAATCTGCTGTTTGTGGTGTGATGATGGTAATGAAGATAGTGTGTGAGGGTGGGGTAGTGCACCCAGGCTCTCACTCTCCCTTCTTCTCTCTCTCTCTCTCTCACTCTCCCTCCCTCCTCCCTCTATCCCTCTATCTTGCTCCTGCTGCATTTTCCATGAGCTATCTAGGTGATTAGCAGTTAATGTATGCAAGACTTGACAAAGCTGATGAGAAGCCAGATGGGCCACTCTCCTTGCTTGCTCTAGCTCTTTTTTTATGGCTAAATAATGACAGCTGACATGTTGCCTTTATAAGAAGGAGAGGAGACGTTTATCAAATGCATCTCTTTCCACTACAATCCAATCCCACATTAATTCTATATCCCATGTCAGATTAATGTATTAGCAGTCATTTTGGCTATGACCAGCATTTGTTAGATATCTGGTAGTGTGTCTACCTATTTGCTTTGGATTTGCAAAGTGTCAACAAGGCTGACCAGTTGTCTAATGCTCGGTTTTGAGGACCAAATATGATTCCCAGTACTTTTGCTGGTGCCCGTGAAATAAGGATATCCCCAATTAAGTATGGATTTTGATACCAGATTTAAGACACAAAATGCTAATTTTATCTATATTTATCTTGGAATCTGAGACTGTCAATATATTCCTGAGATATAAGCTCTGCTACTGTTATACATGTCATGTTGTCAATGTATGCTTGAACAGACACTGGAGGAAATTGTTGAGAAAGAGAAAAACCCTTAACCAGTGAATCAGCGGCAATTTTTCATAGGGCAGGGTCTAAACAAAATACTTGCAAAACAGGACTAAACAGGCATTCTTGTCAGTCCCTTCATTTCCTAGGGTTAGCATTACTCAAGTATCCATTAGCATTAGTTGGAATCGTGGCAGCTGTATACGGTACACAAATACAATTCAGACAAGTACCAAGAAGACCAAAATGGTGTAAAACTGAAACTAAATATATCTGCAGCATGGCATCAAATGCTTTTTCTTGGTCTAATGCCATAATAATGCCTAAAAAGTCCTGTCATCAACCTTCTTCAAACATTTGCTGCAGTAAAAAAACTATTATATTGTACTTTCCTAGAAGGTACAAAGCAGGCCTGGTGCTAGCGTAATAGATGCCCTGCTATGGTGATCCATCTGGTTTATAACATTTTCACTAGTAATTTATGCAGTAGTTGGTATTAAAGAGACTAATGAGCCTCCAGTTGATGACTTTTTCCATGGCTTCTTTCTTGCTTAAATAATTATAAGAGCATGGTAACACCGAAGTGGACAGAAATCCCTTATCACGACTCCATTGTGATACCAAGGAGTAGTCATCTGCTGGTAAATCAGACAGTTTTAAACAAGTGTCAGTGCCGAACATGTTTGCTTGCACACTGTTGCAAGTTTCAACAACAGTATCTTGTGGGAACGGGCAGCTCTTTCCTCAGTAACCACTGTCTTATGGACTTTGGGTTTCACTGAGCCACGAAGTATGGCCACCCCATATTTACAGCCATCCATGTGCGCTGCACTGACAGGAGAGCTGCATGGCAATTACTGCATTTCTGGCGTGGGTGCAATACTCAGATAAGTAGCGTGCTCTGATGGAGGCACACTAATAGTCTGAATATGGGGTCATGTCAGTCATGTGTACAGTGCCTTTACACTGCAGTGACACAGTTCCAGACTGAATATGGACCACAGGAGCCCAATGAAGATATAATGGCCCAAATGGAGTAGTGCCAGGGCTCCTGTGGGCCATATTTATCCCTAACATGCTAATGAGCCCATTGGGGATACAAGGCACTATTGGCCATCTATATAACCATATGGGTTCTGGAGACCCCATCTCTGCAAGGACATAGACATAGACAGGATGAAGGCAGTCCAGAGGAGGGCAACTAAAATGGTGCAGGGTCTGCAACAGAAGCCATATGAAGAAAGACTAAAGGAGCTTAATATTTTTATCCTCGAGGAAAGGAGGGAGAAGGGGGACATGATAAAAACTTTCAAGTACCTCAAGGGAATCAACAAAGTCCAAGAGGTTAGCATCTTTCAGAAAAAGAGATGTGCAAGAACAAGGGGGCACAATTTGAAGATACAGGGGGGATGGCAAGGGGCAATGTGAGGAAGTATTTTTTCACAGAGAGGGTGATGGATGCATGGAATGGCCTTCCTGAGGAGGTCATGAGGTCCAAAACAGTGTGGGAATTCAAGAATGCATGGGACCGACATAAGGCAATTCTGGTGGGGGTAGGAAGAAGTAGGCTGTTGGTTAACTAGGATCTGTAGCTTATCCAATAGGTAGGGAAATGGACAGACTAGGTTGGCCAAGCGGTCCTTATCTGCTGTCAAAGTCTATGTTTCTATGTTCATTAGCATGCTTGCATGCCCTCACCTCCGAGAGTGTACATTTTGTAGCTCTTTTGAATATTCCTGGTGGTCTAGTGGTCACCAAAGCTCCCTTCCATGGATCAGTCATCCTGTAGCTCTCTTGAATATTTCTGGTGATTTTTGGTCCCCCACCTCTGATTGCCCATCCTATACCTGTCTTGACTATTCCTGGTGGTCTAGTGGTTCCTGCATAAGGGCAGCCAACCCCATCCCAACCCACCTGCTCAGAGCCCACCTCTCCACACCACCCCTCACCTTAGTCATCTAAGACAACAGTGACAGAGACTGGCACACCCCTCTGCTCACCACCTCGGTCAGTCACCATCTGACTCTTAGTGAGCGATTGTGAGTGGTGGAGAAATATCTGGCAAAAGACAGACATGGAGAGATAGGAGAGATTAACAGAGAGAGAGACACCTGCCAGCCATTTATAAGAGCAAGCCACTGGAGCCATGGCATCAGATACAAACCCACCCGCTGACTCCCCATCCCTAGCTGTGCAAACAGGCACTCAGTTGAAGCAGGCTGTCACAGCTGAAATAAAGGCTGACTGTGAGATGCATAGCATGGTGATTGTGGTCTTGCTCAGGAGCTTGGGGGCTAGGATTAATATTTCAGCTGGAGTTGACAGGATGATTGATTGGTAGATGCAAGAGCAAGCATGAGGCAGAGAGTGTAAATAACCAGCATAAAGTGGAAATATGGTGGATGCAGTCCTCAAATTTAGCCTTGCATAACACCTATCCCATCCTCCCTCCAACCAATCAGATGTTCATGCTGCATGATCCTTGAGGCCCTACTGTAACCTACAGCTAAACCAATTACCTCTCTGAAGCACACACCACCATTCCTAACCAGAGATAGCAACCAGGTATTGGTTTATTCAATGGGTCTGTGGCTGTCATTTGTTTTCATTTCATGCATGGTGAAATGCATGCTGCACCTCACAATGCTGTAGCATAACTATGTAGACAGATTGGCTAAGGCCTGACCACAGAGAAAAAGGAGTGCAAAGGACTAGAAATGAACGTGCTTCAAGGGAGATCATGGTAGTTATTCCTATGCATGCACACACACACACACACACACACACACACACACACACACACACACACACGCACACACCACACTGCACTCATACACAGACAGAAACATACGTGCTGTGGTGGGAGAGGCTAAGTGAAAAGAATGCTTCTAAGCAGCTCATTCTATTCAGAGTTAGGGACAGAAATCAGGTCTGCCAGTTTCTTGAAGATGCTCAGTTAAATCAAAAATCCTAATACTACAAGTTTAGGCTTGGGCAAGTAGTCCATTCTCTGCTTTGCTGGATTTCTGGTGTCAAAAACAATACACGCACGACTGCACCCCTCAAGGAGTCTCCTGACTGTCATTATCTAATCAGCCAACAGAAGATGCATGTAAGTCAATTGATGTTGCCAGTTGTAGGGACCTCCCCATTCCCAACTTAGAATGTCACCTCCCAGATATCCTCTGATGGAGAAGTTCCAAGTGCTCCTCTGAGCCCTAGGCTTGCACATGATATCATGCAGTCCAGTTGCAGGCAGAGAAATCAGGCTACACCATTCCCCCCCGCCAAAAAAAAAATCAGAGTGTTCAGAAGTCTGCCTCTCATCATTTACAAAATAGTACATGAAGGGTGGCACTAATCCCAGTGGCCTGATCACCAGAGGACAGGTGAACCTCCAACATCCATCACTATTTATGATGCACAGTGAGAGAGAGAGAGAGAGAGAGACTAAGCAGACCGACTGACTGACTGGAAGGGATTGCTGTAAGCCAAGACTCTGGTGCCTGAATACAGAGATTCAGTGACACTGGAATTGTGAGTAAATACTGGGCTTACCCCTGTAACTGGGACACAGGCAATCACTAACTGGATTTGTCCAGCCAGCCGAGAGTTTACAAATATCTTTGTTTGAGATTCTGTCATTTGCAATTACATGACTATTCCCTTACAGAAATATGTGTGCTGTGTGCATGCAGAATGCATGCCACATGCTTAATTGTGCAATGTTTGCACACGGTTCACATACACAAAGTGAACCTAAGTGAACCAGGTCTAAGAAGCACATCGGGTTCACATGCTGCATGCTTGCTATGTGTGCAGCAAACTAAGCTGGTACAAATCTCATCTATGAAAAACACATCAGTTTCTATTTCTCATACTACTTCTAGCAATTAGAGTAATTTAAATACTCTTTTAATTGATTTCCCATTAAAATTAGGTAAACTCATTAATTCTGATCCTTTTGCAAGTTGTTTAATGGCTTTTGATTTCTGTCATTAAATTGCCATTAATCTGTAAAGTATTTTTTGTTTACTGCACTGAATGCCTAGGATATAGTCAGCCAGCATCTCCCATTCCAGTTGTGCGAAGAGGGGCCTCTGTGTTGTGAAGCCTGACCTTTTTGTTTTGGGCCATGCAAATCCTTATGCATATTAAGTGCTACAAATGTGTTTGTCCATGACTGTTTCAGCTCACTTACTTCCCTTTTGTCATTCTGTATGAGTACATATATATATATATATATATATATATATATATATATATACATATATATATATATATATATTATAGTAGTACGGTAGTGCCACTATAGTTAGGGTTGAGGAGCCATTTCTATGTTAAACCCCAAAACTTTGCACCTTAATAACTTTGCAACCATTTCATGGATTTGGCTGAAATTGGGAATACACAATCAAGAACCACAGGCCTTGCGATCTGCCAAGTTTTATACTGGTCGGATATACAGCTGCGGAGTTATTAAGCATGATCTGTGTGCACGTTTACGCTTTTTCTGGAATTCTACGATCGCGCCTACAGGTCGTACGGTTTGCGCGACCGGCCCGAAATCTTCAGGGAATGTGCGGCCAGCATCCCCAATGTGCCTTTTCGAAGATTTTGTGAAAAAATATTAAACAGTTCAAAAGTTATTCAAAAAACAGTTTCCCATTATAAGTCAATGGGAAAAGTTAACAAAAAGTTCGACAGTGTCCCAAATGCATTTTTACTTTCGCAAATGGGCCTGTTACTTTCGCAAATCAGCCATTTTGTTTTCAGTTGGTGATCAGAAAAATGGTTGGCATTTAAATTTGGGACCCTCTAGCAACCTAATTCTTTTTGTATTCACCTAGTCGGACCCTGAGGATGCTTGCCATGTCATTATTTTGTGGTAAAAGACCCCAGAAATATGTTTTTAAAATTTCTGGAAAAAGTACTTTCACAAATTACTTTCATGCTGACGAAAGTGTCGAACTTTTTTGCGAAAGCTTTCGCAAATTGCGACAGTAGTTTTCCATCTGTGGGAAAGTGACAGCGATTCTTTGGCACTGCGCTGCAAAAGAACCGTTGGGAGTTTTGGGCTGAAATTTGGAGGGAACGGAGCCGACATCTCACAGATGTGCCTTTCAGTGTTGCATTGAAAAAATATGACATGGCAGCAAAATTACGGCACTCCAAATTTGACAGTTTTTCCCATAGGATAACATTACGGTGCCCGACGCATTACAGAAATCCTTTGGATCCCTGCTGCAAAATAACGGTTTGGTCTTTTTTCCTGAAATTTGGAGGGAAGACAGCCAACAGCACACAGATGTGCCTTTCAGTGGTTTGGTTAAAAAAATATTACATGGCGGCAAAGTTACAGCACTCCAAAGTTGATGGTTTTTCCCATAGGATAACATTACGGCACCCGACGCATTACAGAAATCCTTTGGATCCCTGCTGCAAAATAACGATTTGGTCTTTTTTCCTGAAATTTGGAGAGAAGACAGCCCACAGCCCACAGATGTGCCTTTCAGTGGTTTGGTGAAAAAACATTACAGGGAGGCAAAGTTATGGTGCTCCGAACTTTTCTTTTTTTCCCATAGGATAACATTACAGCGTTCGCCGCCCCTTTCAGGGCCTGTATCTCGGAAACGGTGCAAGATACGGACTTTTCGTCAGAAAAATTCTTAGCCCCCTTATTGGGGCTAAGTACCAAATTAGCCAGGACAGTTGTAAATAATATGATTTTAAAAAATTTTTCTACGTCATATGGTTCCTGAGATATAACGTATTTAGTATTCCAAGTTCTCATTTTCTGCGCCGATACTCATTATTATGCATACATTATTTGTACTCACTGTCTTTCTCTATGCAGGTTTTGGGGAAAACTAGCCTGTGCGCTTACATTACTGTTACTGTTGCCCTTTCCGCTTGCGGTTTCGTACCCATTTCACTTACTGTTGACGTCTGCGCCACCATGTGCGTTATCCTTTGCATTTTTATTTGCGCTTACGTTTCTGTTATTTTTTGCCATTTCTGTCTACAGTACTGTTTATCTTCCTGTTTCACTTTACGTCACCATGCCCATTGACATTTCTGTTTGCAGGCACCATGTTACTCTGTGACAACACATCACGTGGCAGACCGATCCAGTCAACGCCACCATGTGAGTTAACCTTTCTGTTCTTATTCACACTTGTGTTACCATGTGCACCACTATTAGCATTTCTGTTTGCGTTGCTGTCCCTGTTAGTATACCACAAGACATCATGCAAAGGGCCCCGCGCTTCCGCCACCGCATTACATTCACTACTTCTCGTTATCTTTCTCAAAAAGAAGGGAAATTAGAAGCAAAAAACTCTATTTAATGCATTAGTTAGGGTTGTTCCACAGCGACAAAAGTGAGGAAATTTGCTGTTAGGGTTGAAAACCCCTTGGACCCCCCACCCACCCCAACTGGCATTGGGGTGTGCATTGGGATCATGGGTCCTAGCTCTCACCCATTCTCCTATGCTTCTGCTGCTTTACACATGTCATGGGGTGAGAGTTGGGGCAGCCCAGTCTAATGCACCCAATGCCGGGGACGAGGGTGGCCGAGATCGAAAGGTGCTGTGGTGCCTCATGAGGCTAACTAACTACTCGATAAACAAGTTTTGCCTCTATTATATATATATATATATATATATATATATATATTTATACTATACACACTATGGCAATGCTCAGCACTCTTTGTGCTGAGTAGGGTCTTGGATGCGTGCACCATACCTTACATTTTGTCACTGAAATGAGGGACATGAACACTCAAAATGAGGGACAATGAGGGGTACTAGCCCTCACAACGATCAGAAAACATCCTGAAACATGGAGATACAGTACCTCAGAACACAGTGGAAACCATTGTATTTACTTGTACCGATGTTAGCACCTGTGAGTGTATATCTGCCATAAGGCAGGGGTGCCATTTAGTTAGGGCGGGGGGTAGGGGGCAGTTGCACCCCACCTACATTTGTGCCTAGGTTATTCTTATGGTGTGGCAATAATGGCATTAAATTTGGATTTAATCTTTTGCACAATAAGTGCTGCCCTAGCCTGTGTTGCACTAATGCTGCAGGTGCACTTCTGACTCGACTGTCTCTGTATTGTGTTGTCCACCCTCTCCACCTACTAGTGGCATCACCATTACACATGACATGGAGGAGCTCCAGCCAAGCAAGAACACATGAGTTATGCAAGTGCAACACTTTCTTTTTTTCCCACCACAGAGTAGATAGGCTGCGCACTACAGCTTGGAGTAGTCGGTGAGTGCTGAACTCTCAATAGCAGTGTTTTGGGGTTTTTTTTCAATTTTTTTTCTGGCCCTCCGTCTTGGAACTCTCTCGGGCCACTGCACTCACCGACTCACTCTACCACCCGCTGTGTTCCCCTGTATCTTCAATTTTGTCGCAGTTCCGCAGGATGGGAGGCAGCAACCCAGGGAAACCGCAGGGGCAGTGATGGGGAACCGGCATTGGGCGTGTGGTAGAGGCACTGACAGGGCCTTCGCCTATCCGAGGTGGAGGGTATTTTCTGGATTTAAGCCCACAATGTTGGATGTGCAATGCCACCCAGCTCAGGACGTGAGTGCTCCCACCCAGGTCCAGAAGGCAGCTGCCAACGTCTACCCCATGCTCGTGAGCCCCTAAGCATCGCAGCACCGCCGATCTCTACTGGGGGCCACTGCTGTGCTGGGCTTCCCCTGGATCCCTCCCTGAGAGAAGAGAGCAGTCCTATGGACACTTGACCCTTTCTCTCCCCTGCCGACCCACGGTGACCCAGACTCACTTCCGAACCCAGGTCGCCAGCACGATGCGAAGTGTGGCATCCAGTGCCTCAACCCGGGCCGGTGCTCAATAACAGTGTTGTGATGGCATATTGTTGTTAGTCTATTCTTAGTGAGTCTCTGTCTCCCTTGGTGCCTGAAAGAGCAGGGGATGAGCTAGAAGCTAACTTGAGACTAAGCTCCCTTCGTACTCTACTAGGCTCACCTTGCAAAAAAAAACAGCATGGGCCCCCCGCAGCAGCAAGTTAGGCCTAGCAGCAGCAGTAAGAGTGGTGTGGGCGACCTTCATAGGACTTGATTAGTGCAGCACGGTAGCAGCCATTGCAGCAGAGCAGCAAGAAGCAAGCAACATAGGTTGGGTGGGTTTAGCTGGTGAGGTGATGTGGTTGCAGACCATGTTGGTGACCTGTGATTGTCAGTTCTAGCATCCAGCTTCTGGCAGGCTCTACTATACTGGAATTACAACAGTGCTGTCAAAGTTCAGCATGGTGAGATCCCCAATGTCAACAGGTAAAATTTCACCTGTAAGACATTGTGTTTTTTTTTTTTTTATCGGGGGGCTGTTCCCTCCCCACACCCCCTTCTTAAGATATCTAACTCAGAGTCTGAGTTGTTTCAAAGTGGGAGGGAAAAAGATGCTGAAAGGGTGAACTTTTACCGTCAGGTTCCTCACAGTGACAATCTCAAAACCTGTTGAGATTGTCGCTGTGAGGGATTTCGCCATTGTGCATTCGCTGTGCGAATGGCATACCCTTCTGGCAGAAGGACAGAGGAGGAGCACACTGAAATCTGGGCTGGTGGCACACTGGACCAGGCCGCAGGTTCTGGCCAGATGGCATGGTAAGTAAAAGTAAGTCTTTTTTTTTACATGGGATTGGGGAGGAAGAAAGGACTGAAATATTGATGTGTTTTTCACTTTTCTGCACCTTTGGGTGGCTTCACGACCCATATGGGTTGAGTTTTGAATGGAATGGAGTCAGTGAGAGAAATCAGGACTTTTTTTTGGGGGGGGGGGTCAGAACTCTGGCCAGAAAAAAAAAAAATGGTTAGTAACTGGGTGGGTTTAAGTCAAAATCTGATGCACTGCTCCCAGCTATAGACAGATGAATTTCATACATTTGAATTTTTCCTGATTTACATTTCACTTTTCAGTCACAACATATAAGTTTTACCTTTCAGAGATGTTCCAGACATTCCAGAGCTTGCCGCCTAGGGGCTAACTAGCACCTGGCCTCCACTGGTTGTTGGCTCTCCCCTGCTGAAATCTGAAATGACGCCCCTGCCATAAAGTTTAAATTTACAGGACATCCTCTGTGTGAACAGCATGTTTTCTGTGAGGGATGAATGATGGGCAGAACAGTTTTTGGGCAAAATGAGAGCTGTCCCTTGCATTCCGGGACAGTTGAGTGTTATGTCATGCATATTGAAGTCCCACTATAGTCAAGCTCCCCCCGTGAAGCTGACCCCACATCCCCATACTCAAGCACATTATGACTTAGGACAAAGGAGAGAGCAGGGACGTGCCCAATTAAAATGAATGGATGTATTTATTTATTTATTTTTATTTAATGAATTTTGTTGACCCGGTAGGCCCACTGAGACTAGAAGTCCCTTTTTCAGGGGTGACCGGGGGAGGGGGGAAGGAGATGGATACAGATGGTAACCGACTGAAACTGAATCAGATTAAGCTGTTGGTGGTATTTGTTTAGTGAATGGGGGAAATTTGGCCAGGACACCGGTGAAATTCCCCTACTTTGCTGCAGGGGGCCTTGCTTCCTGTGAGTAGCTGGCTCAGTGTCTGACCAACCTGAAATGGAGCTGGATGTGCGAGAGGTTGGGGAGTTGGTCTCATTCCCTACCTGTATACCCACAGAGACAGAAGAGTTTTTTGATGCAGATGGTGTACTGGACATAGGAATTGGAGAAAAAAGGCAACAGCTTAAGATTACAGAGGAAAGGGGAAATACAGAGAATCCAGTGGAAATCACAACGGCTTCAACATGTTCGGCTCAGACATAGAGAAATTAAACTTTATCTGACTTACTTGTGCTGAAGAAACAAAGTTCCTACAAAGGAAAAAAGACATAGCAGCCACCTTTGCTAGTAGTGTGGCATCTGCTACATCTCAACAGATTGTGGCCCTGGCTAGCAACCGGGCCTGTAACTAAGTAACTTTCATGGATACAGTCAACAAACAAAATGCCATTCAGCAAATGGAGACTCTCAACCCTTTTACGGTCTTCAGTACCAAAAATATAGATCAGAGCATAACCACGGCATTCTCCTTCTTAGCAAGGACAGAAAAAGGAATGGGAAAAACAACAGTAAATAAACAAAAAAAAACCTGGAACCTCAGATTGGGCCTACGCCCCTGCACCAGAGAACCTGTCCTGGTCAGTGGACAAATCTTTGCATGCAGCAGGTTGGGTTCAACAAATAGATACTAAAACATGAATTTCAAATTTGTATCCCAGGGGTCCAGATATCGATCAATAATACAGGAAGTACAAGTACAGAGAAATTTACTACTAATGTTAATTCAGACCAAAGTGTTGATTCCCCATTGCAGTTGCCCACATAACTTGAACTTACTCAAACTCCAATGTTGAATATTCAGGAACAGCCAGCTGTAATCATGAATAATAGTTTAGACCCACTGAGAGAAGAAGCAATGCCTCACATAGAAGATTCTGACACCTCTGAAAATAACACTACAAATGAAAATGGGCAACAAAATAGACAGGATGCATCTTTCTTTCACACCACAACTTACCCAGCAAAAAGGCATAATGCCATAAGACTTGTATATAGGGTATAGACAGATTTCCTGACAGAATTTTTGTAGCCTGCACCTTGTTAAAAGATAGCATGAGCTTCAATACTACAGATATTTACGCACTCATTCATGTCTTGAGGAATCTTCCTTCGACATCAGTTTTAAGCTCCACAGCAGCTTACAAAAATTCTGAAATTTGTACCACCAGTTAAAAAATATAGCTTTATGGTCTCCATTTATTGACATCCCTTTGACTAAACCAGTGCATAAAGTCATTACAGTACTATTTTGCAGTGAAGGAGTCAGCGTAACAAATTTGCTTTATTGGTTGAAGCAACAATGTACAGTACTAGGAAACCCTGATGCAGTCTTTGATTCTGAAGATATACGGACTGGGGGCTGGAAAGTCAGAGTACTTTGACATTATAATGACTCAGAATTGCAGCATTTGCCAAATTGCTTTTTTCTGGGGAGGGACCGTTGGGTGCTATTCTATGTGGGCCAGCCCAAGGCCTGTTATAGATGTGACTCACACAGGTCACTTAAGTAGTACATGAGATAGGTTGGAATGCATCCTATGTAACAATTTTGGACATACAAATGCGCATGGTAGAAATGAACAGGTATGTAATTTATGTGAGACTCGAGGCCACTCCTATAACGACTGCAGGTGGGCTGCTCACAATCAAGGAAACCAAGCAGACAGGGAAGGGCAACAGTTATTAATCACAAATGCACAGAGGGCCCAGTCCAGGGTATCACACCCACCCCTCCCCCCAGAACAGCAACTGTTCCATGGGGGAACCATGTACAGAGCAGAGCAAGGGCCCCTAAAGCCCCCGTGCTGAAGAAATGGTAGAAATGGACACTACTGATAATGCACCTCAGGATCCCCCTCCAATAGAGGAGGTAATACCCCCCCAACCCCCCAATGAGACAGGAGTAGGGAAAAGGGAAGGTAGACGCAGACATAGGTTCATAGGTTCAAAGGATTTAAGGACTCAGGAGGCAATACCTTTTGAGAACTCACCACCAATTGGTGGATTATAAGAAAAATTATGTTTTAAGGGTAAGATATTTTCTTGCTACCCATGAAATTATCTAATTGTTTTTTTAAAAAGATTCATACTTTTACTTTCTACAGCTGTTGTTGGTAATGTATTCCACTGGGCTACAGCACATTGAGTGAACCACTGGCTTCTCTAATGGGTTTTGCAGTTATCTCCCTTTAGTTTAAAATTATATGTTCTAGTGTGGACAGTTGAACAGTTCTTTTCCATTTAAAGCTTATTAGTAATTTTAAACATACATGACAGATATCCATGTACAATATCATTATACATTAGCAGTGTACCACAGTCTGAATCTGTCCCCCCCCACCCTCGCCTCCCACATCTAAATACCCCATCCTTCTAATACAGCATTATTATAAGCCTACTTCCTACAAACCCTACAGCACAGACATCTCAATAGTGACAGAATACACTACGTACAAAGACCCTCACAGCGAAAACCTTTAGATCGAGAATAAGGTATATAAGGGGTCCCATATCTTTTTGAACCTTCCTAATCTATTATTTAAGCTTGCTATAGCCTTCTCCGTTCTGAGGTTCGCAAGAAGCTCAGTTAACCATTCTCCATAAGTAATTTCAGATTGGTCTTTCCAGTGTCTTAATATTACTTTCTTAAGTGACATGGATATCATGGCCATATAGTATTTCCTCTTAGGAAACCTGATACTAGAAAAGTCACCTAAGATACATATTTCAGTTTTAAAGAGATCCTCTAGTCCCAAAATGAGGTCAGTCTTATTTTGGATGGTGGTCCAAAGAGGAACCATTTTGGGACAAGTCCAGAAAATATGATATAAAGTGCCCTCATGCTTGGAGCATCTCACGCACTGAGAAGAGGATGTCAATCCAAATTTTAACATTGTTTCTGGGGAAAAGTATAAATTATGTAAAATATGCATCTGCATCAGAATTAATCTATCTTGGGTTACAAATTTGTGACAGTTAAACTAGAGGTAAGCCCAATTTATGTTATGACCAGGAAAGTAGGAGGACCAATAATGGGTCAGACCGAAACACTCTGGATATAACCGATCAAACAAAGCACCATAAATTTTGGAGACAGCTTTTGGCTGGCCCACCAAATGTGACAATTCTATTAATAAGGAAGGGCATATGTTTGAGTCTGTCTTTTTTCCAAAAACTTTTATTAATAGGTGTCTCACTTGAATGATTCTGAAAAAATATTTAATCGGGATCTTAAACTTTTGCATAATACTTTGGCCTGATAGCCACGCTTCATCTTCGCCTATAAAGTTATGCATTGGAATACCCTTTAATTGAGGTAACCAGTTTGAAGGGATACATTTGTCATCGATCTTAAAATTAGGATTTCCAAATAGGGGTTGATTTAAGTCTTCCTTATTGTTATACTTGAGAAAGCGACATAGTTGAGAGTGGACCCTAATTGACAGTGCTGTGGGAGTATTTTTTAATCTGCTGGGAAGGAGGTTCTCCTTGATATGAAGGAGGGCTTTCAAGACTAGACCGCACTCCTGAATCTGAGTCAGCTCTATTTTGAGCCATAACGGAGTATAACTTGTTATTTCGGGTAAGGTCCATCTCAGATATTTATTAATGTGACTAGCCCAGAAATAGAGCCCTAGATGAGGCAGATGCAAACCACCTCTCAGCTTAGGTGCCCCTAATTTATATAACGCGATCCTAGGAATCTTGTTAGACCAGATAAACTTTACAAAGAGACTATGTACCTTCTTGAACCATGATACAGGAAGCCAGACATCAAGCACTAACAGGGGATATAAAAGCTGTGGGAATACATTCATTTTAAGAAGGTTAACTCTCCCCCAAATGGAAACTGGGGGGGAGGCCCACCTGTTGAGATCCTGGGTTATCACATGAAGCAGAGAGTCCAAATTCAATTTGAGAGTACTTCCCATAAGTCTGGACAATTCAATACCCAGATATCTTAGGGAATCCTGTTTCCAGGCAAGTCCTAACTTAAGAATGTCCACTTTGTAAAGTTTATGATTAAGGGGGAAGACAATTGTTTTATTTACATTTTTTATGTGTTAATTTATAATTAGAAACTAGGATAAATGATTTTATAATATTTATTTTTTTTATTTAGTTGTTTAACCAGGTATAGCACACTAAGCTAGAAGCTTTTTTACAGGAATGACCTGGGAGCACAAGGAGGATTAAGTGACTTGCTCAGGGTCACACAGTATGCAAGTGGAAGCTGTGGGATTTAAACCCAGGTCTGGTCTGCTGGATGTCACCAGATTTGCAGTTCAGAGCCTTAGACCACTGCGCTATACTGCCTCCTAACATTGGGGGAATAGAAGAGACAGGATTAGCTACCTGAAGAAGAAGGTCGTCTGCTTAAGCAGAGACTTTGACCTCACAAGGGTGTATTGGGATACCTTGCACTTCTGAGCAAGCCTGCAATTTGTGGATTAATGGCTCTAAATATATGTTGAAAAGTAAAGGGGAAAGGGGCAGCCTTGCCTAGTTCCTGAATAAAGGGTAAATGCGTCTGAAGTGACCCCATTCCCTGATACTCTTGCAATAGGGGATTGATAAAGGGATCTAATCCAAATATGGAATGTTTTAGGAAATTTAAAGGCCTTTAAAGTCTAAAATAAGAACTGCCAGTTGACCCTGTCAAATGCCTTCTCAGCATACAGGGAGATTAAGGCCACAGGATAGGTAGCATCTCTGGGCGCCAAGAAGACATGAGCCAGGATATGGAGGTGGTCCGAAGAAGATCTGCCCTTCATAAAGCCCACCTGTTCAAGACCAATAATAGAAGGGAGGATTAAATTAAGATGGCATTCTATTAATTTAGACACTATTTTAACATCCTGATTCAGGAGAGAGAGATTGGCTGGTAGTTGGTGACCAATTCCGGTGCCTTACCCGGTTTAAGGATAAGTACAATTAAAGCTTCAAAGCGAGAAGTATCTATCTGTGCTCCTGAAAGCATATACTGGTAGAAGGGGAGCAACAAAGGGATAATGAAGGTCTTAAATCATTGGTAAAAATAAGCTGAGTAACCATCTATCCCTGGGGTTTTATTTAAGGGTAACGCACTTATTACATCAGATATCTCTCTACTTGTAATAGGCAAGATTAATGCATTCTGCTGATCTTCGGTAAGACTAGGTAAGTTAGCCTCCCTTAAATAATTGTCCAGTTGAATCCAGGTTGGGGAATCCGGCATGGGACCATATAAGTCTGTATAGTAATTGGAGAATTCAGTTATAATTTCATTCGGGGCAGTCTTCAGAAGACCATCTGTTTGAGACTGAATAGATGTTATATACCCAGAGGATTCTATTTGCTTAATTGTATGAGCCAAAAGGCGTCCTGCTTTCTTCCCCAGTCAGTAAATGATGCTTGCATCTTTAAAATAGCATGCTCTGCTTTTTCTCAAAGCAGTTCAAGATAAGCCGCCCTTAATTTAATGAGTTTATGAACTGTAGATTCAGGTGTGGCTGGGGACAGGTCTTTTTCCACGGACCTTATTTGAGACAATAGCTGGGGCATTTGATGCTCTATTAGAGGCTCAACTGATAAATTCTCCTCTTCAATAGGCCTTAAAGGCACACTACTCAATATCCCGCCTTTGAGTTGTGCCATGATTGAGCTCAATATACTCATCTATACGATCCTGAATTGTGTGAACCAATTTAGGGTCTTTAAGGAGTTGATCATTAAGTTTCCATCTTCCTCCACCACTGAGCGGAGGGTCTATTGATAACTGACAACATACAAGGGAGTGGTCCAACGGAGGCCCCGGCTGTATCAAAGAATCAATAACTTGTGGAACATAAGCATAAGAAATAAGTACATAGTTTGTTCTGGATGGTGATTTATGAACCGGGGAAGTGAAAGTATATTCCCTATCTGATGAGTGTAATACCCTCCAGATATCACAAAGTCCAACCTGATCCATTAGATCTCTAAGAGCTCGTTGAGCCGGGGAAAGCCCCTTCCTACAATACTCGGTCTTATCTAACACCGAGTCATACACCAGATTGAGGTCTCCTCCCAGTATCATTAGTATTGAGAGAAAAGGAAGTAAGGATGTAATGATTTGTGTAAAAAATCTAGGAGAAATCCTGGTTTGGTCCATAGATACTCCCTAAAAGTATTTATTTAGCAAATAAGTTACCTATAACAAAAATAAATCTGCCCTTGGGGTCTTTGATTGATTTAGTCAGAGTAAAGGGGAGCTTCCTGTAAACCAAAACCATCATACCACCACTATTTGTGGAAAACTAGGCTGAAAAGACCTGGCCCATTTGTTGTCTACGTAACTTTGTGGCATCAACATCTAATAAATGTGTCTCCTGCAAGCACTTAAGTTAGCAAGTTTAAGTACTTCAAAATCAAATATTGCTTAGTTTTATGTTTAACCCCTTTCACATTCCACAATATGACTTTCAATAACTTAGCCATTAGCCCTTCTCTGTATAACCCAGCAAAAGTATATGAATGGCAAAATCTCCTCGAGTAGTGCTGTTATAGAGTTTAGATGTATTGTGCTGTACCCTACTCCCTTCCCTACCCCCTGCCCTCTACGAAATCCCCTTAATGTCACCCATCTGTCTAATGAACTGGACCACATGTCAGATAGTGATGTGCCTGGAAATTAACCCATTCTACCCCCCATTCTATTCTTCCAACGTTGTGCAGAACCACTTTTCAACTTCTCTCCCAGCTACCCATCCCTGTCGCCCGACTCTCTAGGAAGAGTAAATAAAGAACAAGAATAATTATATTAGAAGCCCAACTTAGTATTTTAGGGAGATCTGGATGTACATATGGTGAAATAAACCCTAACATAGTAACACAAACCTATACATTCTATTTTCTTTCTCAGTATTGGAGGGAAATAACAATAGTTATAAACTGAAAACCCTGGTTACAGGTTCATACTCTAGTAATGTAATAAAAACATACTGAAGGGCTAACTGTAGCATGACCTAGAAATAGGAGACTGCATTTATCCATGTCTAAGAAATAAATCTGAAAAGCATTATTATGCCCCAACTGAAAAAAAGTATTCCTTTTATTCACACTTAACCACAGTCAGAGAATAAAACATGCAAATGTTTTCCTTATAGAGTACTGGCAATAATCCCATGCAAATACTTTTATTCCAATGTAGCAACTGGCAAGTACCCCTCTTATAAACAAAACATATCATGCTTTAGTTCAGATAAACACTTTACCTCTACTTCGGAGCAGCATTTAACATAAAACCGAAAAAGGCTCTCTCCTTAATTAGTACGCTGTATATTTTCCTTTAATAACACAATGGGATGAAGCACGCAGCAAACTTCAAGTCAAGGAACTGCACTGTAAAAAACAAGAAAATATACTGAGCACCTACATTAGCTCTAGAAGTCTGTGAAAAAACACTGTATAACCCAAACAATCTATCCTTATTTCGGATAGTGAACAAACGAGAGTCCAAGTTTTAACTCACTGTGCAATACAAAGTAACGTCCAATAATCTTGCCTTGAGGGGCCTCTTGTGGTGGCAGATCGCAACCGCATCTTTTACCTCCTCCAACAAACAACAGCAAACTCTTTGTAGATGAAATGAGATACTTAAAAAGTCAGGATCCCGTCTTTCAGCAACAGTTTACTGTCCAATATATGAGGGCTCCTCCTTAAACTGAGAATCATTAAGCCACAATATTCATCACATCTATACTGGGATCGTGAATCTCTTGAACCAAAAGAAAGAGGGGGGGGGAGGCTGCCCTCTGTATAATGTTTTTCAAGATCACTTTTAACAACTATATTATTTCTTCCTCTAGGATTTTAGGACACAGCTGCCCAGACTTTTACCTCTTGCAGTCAGCGATTGCGTAATAAATCAGGCAGAGACTTTGAAGGGTAGTTTTGGCAACCTCCGCCTCCTCAAATGTAGACCAGAACCCTTCTAGCAGCACTTGCAGTCTGGCAGGATATCCCATGTTAAACTTTATGCCAGCTGCGATTAGCTTCTAAACAAATGGATGAAATTGTGTGTGATGAAGCCTAACGGAGGCAGGGAGATCTTGAGTTATCCTTATTTTTGCTCCCTCCCACTGGGTTTCTTGCAGCTCTCTTATTTTCCCCAACAAATATTGTCTTTCTTGAAAATTCAGAAACCTGCATATAATGGGTCACGGCAAGGCTCCAGGTGGCGGCATGGGTCTAAGAGCTCTATGGGCTCACTCTATTGTATAGACATTTCCAAAAGGTGAGGGGCCAGCTAATTTTTCAACCAGCTTCTGGACGAAAATAATGGTATTTGGGACTTCTTCCTTTTCTGTAATGCTGAAAATGACCGCGTTATTTCTGCGGCTCCTTCCTTCCAAATCCTCTAATTTGGCCTCCAGTTTTTTAATCCTTTGCTGATTATCTACTGCCTCCTCACTAAAATGATCAGCTCTTTTCTCTAACGATGTAGTACGGGCTTCATTGTCGGTCATCCTTGTAGATAGGTTTTCCAGCGCCGAGGTCATTTGTTTAACTTTCATTGTTAGGGACTTTACATCTTCTCTAAATGGCATACATTTAGAAAGAAACCATTCTAGTGTAAGGGGAGTCACTTTGGTTTCTTTGGCAGCGATGGAACTGATAGCTGTTAACTTGCTGCTATGGCCTTGATGGGCCTTAGGATGTTTGCTCTGTTTCTCTGGGGAAACCAGCGGGGTATGTTTTGGGGGCGCCGAACGCATCTCTGCTTCCATTCCAGCGAACCTGATTCCTCCTCTGGCAACAATCAAGCGTTTAGCCCAAAGATAATGAACTTATACTTAGTTAATTACTACTTTTGGGCTCTTATAAGATGCCGGATGACGGGAGCTGAACTGGAGAGCTGCTACTCAGCGTGCTGCATCACGTGGTCCTGTCCAGTTGAACAATTCTTAACTAACCCTAGAGTTTCCATAAGGGGAGGAACGTGCATTGCCTTGTATGTTAAACAAAGAGCTCCAAAACGTTGTCTGTATTCCATTGAATAAAGGTCGAGTTTTTTGAGCCTATCCCCGTATTCTAAGGTATTTGTATCTTTCATTCACTTAGTTAGTTTCCTTTGAACTCCTTCTATTAATTTTTTCCCCTTAATTGTAGCAGGTGCACAAAATGGAGAACAATATATTTTTTTTCTTATCATGTAAAATTTTATTGTGTTTTATCTTTTTCGAAGAAAAACAGCCAGGGTTAGAACAACAGGTGTCAAATATACATAAATATTTAACCATTAGTACAAGAGCTATCAATTAGCTGTCAATTACCAAATAGCCGTATTATCACATCCATATGTTGGTGTGTATTAACCACAGGTATATTATATAGTTGATATCTATTCATCATACATTCAGATTACAACTATGAGTATCTGGCAAAAGGAAATATGTAAGCTCTAAACTAGATTAGAGTAAAATACTGCAATAAAGCAGCTTTACAACTGACAGGGCTCCCCCGTGTCCTTATTAATAAGCACATTGGTTGTTACAGCAGAAATTAAAGAAGAGGTCAGGCAGGGAAAACAGGCAGAGTAAAAGAATACTTATGAAGAGGTCTGATGAGGACTATATTTCTGACAGGAGGTGGTGGAGATGGCGGGGAAGAAAAAGGGGGGGCAGTAGGAGAGGTCACAATATTGGAGGGTTCAGCATTGGCACAAGCTGCAGCTGTCCCTCAAGGGCAAAGCAGAGGCAGTGCGTATGTTTGTACTTCCAAGTTTCCTACTTACTGAACAATCTCCCGTCCCCCTGTCCCACAAATCATTTTCCTCTCTGGACAAACTAGTTTCCTCTTTTCTATGGGAAGGCAAAGCAGCCCACTGGTGATGCACGAAATTAAGAGCCCACCAGTCCATAGGTGGGCTTGGGCTCCCCTGGTTGGTGGGCTATCACCTAGCTTTTTGCATGGCACAAGCTACTGCTTGGTTCATCCCGAGTCCAGCCCCTGCTCTGCAATGGGTCCATTTGGAATCTGCTCTCATACCAGAGAACTCTTTCTTCTCTTTGCTAACCAGTAAAAAACTCCCAGGGAACCAGCTTACCCCTATCATGACTGAAACTTGTAAAGCATTGCGTCAGGCTATGTCCCTCACTGGCGTCCCGAGCACAGCCTGCTCTACCCCAATTCTATATGCTCCCCTCTGGAATAACAGTTTTATTATGGTGGATCACAAACCCCTCTCCTGGAAGTATTGGGCCACCAAAAGGATTCACACTGTGGGAGATCTTCTCCTTCCGGATAACAAAACACTGATATCATTTGAACAACTGCAGGATCGCTTTGAGCTGAAAGCCCAAGACTTTTGGAGATATCTCCAAATAAGAAGTGTGCTTCATCCCCTCCTGTCCAAATACACAAATGAGAATGGGTGGAGCAGCCTGTCTTCACTCCACGAACCCAGACAGGGTCATGGACTTGTGGGAGTTATTTACAAGACATTGAGAGACTCTCAGCTGGATACCACCTCCAAATGCCAGCTGGCATGGGAGGTTGAACTCCAACACCCTCTTCCCCAACAACAATGGTCCACTTGTTTAAGGGCAGCACATGTAGTATACGAAGATGCCAAGAGCCAGCTGATACAGCTGAAAATTCTTCTACGATGGTATAGGATGCCTGTCAAGCTTTGCAAACTCAAAGTGCTGACTCATGACAGATGCTGGAGGTGTCAGGCCTCCCCAGCCCATCTCCTTCATATTCTCTGGACCTGCCCCACCCTTCATAAATTCTGGTCAGGGCTGATAACAGAGGAGAAAAATTACATAGATACTCAGACGGTGTTGGCAGATAGTCTGCCCATTTGAGATTGTAACTTCAGTTTATGTTTTCCTAGAACTCTGTCACCCCTTACCCCTGACTTCCAGAATTCCTTTGTGTCTATCACATGCATTCCTAAATCCCCTGATTGTTTCAGCTCCCACCACTTCCTCTGGCAGGGTGTTCCACTTGTCCACCACTCGTTCTTGCACTTCTTTGCATTGAATTTCAACTGCCAAACCCCTGACCATTCTACAAGTTTCAGCAGGTCCTTTCTCATTCTGTCTACAACCTCTGGTGTGTCTACTCTGTTACAGAGCTTTGTGTCATCAGCAAACAGTGAAATTTTGCCTTCTAGGTCCTGCACAATGTCACTGATGAAGATGTTGAATAGGACAGGTCCCAGCACTGATCCCTGTAGTACCCCACTATTCACTCTTCCCTCTGTGGAGTGACAGCCATTTACCACCACCCTCTGTGTCCTGCCACCCAGCCAGTTACCTACCTACCACACTACTGTCCTGCCCACACCCATATTCCCTAATTTGTGCAATAGTCTTCTATGTGGCACAGTGTCAAAGGCCTTGTTGAAGTCCAGATATGCCATGTCCACTGCCCTCCCCTGAGCCACCTCCCTAGTCACCCAGTCAAAAAATTCAAAGAGGCTGGTCTGACATGACCTCCCCCTGGTGAAACCATGCTGCCTTGGGTCCTGCAGTCCATTGACAACCAGATGTTCCACCAATCTCTCCTTCAGTAGTGCTTCCATGATCTTCCCCACTACTGAGGTGAAGCTGACTGGTCTGTAGTTCCCTGCTTCCTCTTTGTTCCCACTTTTGTATAAGGGAATTACATCTGCTGTCCTCCAGTCTTTGAGTACCTCCCCTGCTTACAGTGATCGGCTAAACAGGATAGCCAGAGGTTCAGCCACCACCTCTCCTAGTTTTTTAAGGACCCTGGGATGCACCCCATCTGGCCTCATTGCTTTATCAACTCTTACTACTTCCTGTTCCTTCAGGACCCTTTCTCATGTAAAGGGACTTATTTCCATTTCTGCACCATTCTTGTCCCTTGTACTCCCTTGAGAGCCATTACCCTCCTCTTCCTCAGTAAAGACTGAGTAGAAATACCTGTTCAGTATGTCAGCTTTACTGTTGTCATCCTCCACATGGCCCCCATCCTCCCCCTTCAGTCTCACTATACCTCCATTTGCCTTTCTTTTTTCACTTATGTACCTGTAAAAGATTGTGTCCCCTCTACCCACTGATTTTGCAATGTGCTCTTCTGTCTGAGCTTTGGCTTCCCTTACCAATCTCCCTGCCTCCCATTGCTTCTCCTGGTACTTCTCCCTATCCCCTTCTGCCTGTGTCTTTTTGTATTGCCTGAATGCAATCTTTCTGGCTTTCACTTTCTTTGCTACCTCTTTGGGAAACCATAATGGCCTCCTCTTCCTTTTCCTCTTGCTAACCTGCTTAATGCATAATTCTGTTGCTCTTGTAATCCACCTTTCAAGATCATTCCACATCGAGGAGAAAAAAAGCCCTAGGTATGGGAAACCCTGAGGGGCCCAGGTAATGTCAGTGCCTGCCAAGCAATTTCTATCACACCTTGAATTCAGCAGAGAGTGAATTGTTTTCTTTTGGTTAATTAATAAGCCAGAGAGAGAGAGAGAGAGAGAGGTGAACTCTTGTAATACTGGCAACACTACAGATAAAGAGAGATCAGGATTAGACAATGTAAGTAGCATGTCAACAGCATAGGCATTAACCAGGAAAGACCTGCTGTTGACAGGGATCCAGGTGATACCAGGAGTCTTCAAGAACTTCCTGATCAAAGGGTCAAGGGCTATGAGGAAAAGGAGAGTTGAGAGGGGGCATCCTTGCCTGGTGCCCTTTTGTAAAGGAAATGGAGAGGAGATATCCCGGTTGGTGACAGTTCTGGCTGTTGAAAGGTGATATAGGGTGGATACCCAAGAGCGGAAGTGGGCACCGAATCCATAGAGGTGGAGGACACTATGTAGATAGTTCCACTCTAGGGAATCAAAGGCCTTAGAGAAGTCGATTTTTAAGGCTGCCATGGGGGTTAAGGAGTGGAGTGCCAGCCACTTTAAATTGAGGACTAAGCACAAATTGTCTGCCCCAGACTCACCCTTTGAAAAAGCAGACTGTGAGGGATGAATTAAGGTAGGGAGAACCTGTGTCAATCTATTCGCCATGGCTTTAGCTAACAGTTTAGTGTCCACTGATAGAAGTGAGATAGGTCAAAAGTTGGTGCAATCCATCGTATCAGAGGACTTTTGGGGAATTAAAGTTATAAGTGCTTCCCACATAGTGGGTGGGAGTGAAACTGTGCTCTGGACCTCTTGCAGGGCTCGCAACAGAGGGACTGTGATGTCAGCTTTGAGAAGTTGGTAGAGCTCTACCATCATCCCATCTGGTCCCAGAGCCTTGCCCTCCGCCATTTGGGAGAGAGCGGTCTGGAGTTCTTCAGCAGTAATGGGGGCCACCAGATCATTACAGGCTGATTGACAAAGTTTAGGGAAAGAAACCCCTTTGCAGAACTCTAACATATGTGCAGAGAGTTCAGCAGAATAGACCTCAGAATGGGTCCGGTAAAGAGCTTGGTAAAAGAGCTGCATCATTTTGTTAATATCTTTAGGCGTCAAGATCACCTTGTCCTCTTTGTTCTTAAGTGCACGTATACTGGATGAGGCTTGCTGCTTGCACAGATCGTAGGCTAATAACTTACCCCCTTTATCCCCGCCTTCCCACGCTTTATGTTTGGAGTGGAGAAGCTGCCACTCTGCTTTTCTGCTTAACAATGAGTTTATTTGGTATTTCAGGCCTATAATATTGGGCAGAAGGGGGGAATTAAGGGGGTGCTGAGTCGAGACCTTAAATTGCTTTGCTAGGGTTGCGAGCTCGGATTGAAGCAGTTGCATTGTTTTTGCATGGGCTTTGTTCTTGGCCACTGTATAGGAGATAATCCTCCCCCTGATGACTGCTTTATAGGCTTCCCAGAGTGTGGAGGCTGAGATCTCATCCGATGTGTTGATAGAGAAGTAGGAGTGAGTCTTTTCTTTTATAAATGCCTGAAAGTCTCTATCCTGCAACAATAAGGGGTTACACCTCCATCTCATGGAGGGAGCCCCTTGTACTGGAGGGGAGAACAAAATAGACATGGGGGCATGGTCAGAAACTATAATATTTCTGATGGAGGCTTCTGAAATTCTTGGTGCGGCTACATAGTTGGCCAGCCAGAAATCTAGCCTGCTATGGGTATGATGGACCACTGAATAGAAAGAGTAGTCGCGTCCTTGTGGATTATCCCTCCTCCAGGGGTCACAGAGGTTCCACTCTGTCATAAGTTCATTAAGGTTTGCCAGGTCCTTAAGGTGGGTCTGTGGGGTAGGGAGAGACTTGTCAAGGAAGATATCGAGGACCAGGTTGTGGTCACCTCCCAGCAAAATTGGGATATCTGAGTACCCATTAATGAGATCGGTGAAGGCTTGGCTCATTGCAGGATATATCTCTCCCAAGTCATTATTATGGCCATCTATGTTGGCTAGCAGCACCCTGCCCCCTGGGTATGAAAATATGATCGCAACCCACCTTTCCTGAGAATCTGTACATTTATCTTCTACCACCCATGGTGATGCTTTATGCAGTAATATAGCAACCCTTCTAGACTTGCTTGAGGCACAACTAGCAATAACAGAGCCTACCCACAATTTACTAAGCCATTGTACAGTTCTATCAACCCATATTGAAGCTAGTAACCATGTTATCACACAAAATAGTGTGGCACGACACTGTTCAGCTGCATGAACACAGCTGACTGCTTCAATTAGCATTAGCAGAGTGATTGCACTTCACCTCCAATTTTGTCTAGTCCGTTCAGAATCTGAAGTGCTCTGTTTTTCTACTGTGATAGCAAGACATCTGCAGAGCACTGCCCCTGCAGCCATAAAATGGAAAATAAAATGAGACAAGCTAACCCCATCATCACCACACACAACTCATAAACACTGGCATACACAGATTCACCCAAGGTATTTAAATTACTGTAAATGTTAGTAAATACAGGAATATAAGAATAGCATGACATCAGTTTCCTTTAAAGTGTTAGGCAAAGTGAAGGAAGTAGTGCAGAATCTAATGATTAAACAAGCCTAATCATAATGTATAGTTAGAGCATATTAAAAAATGCAGACATTAGCAAATTGACCGGTTATGACGAAGACATGGAGAGACAGGGGAAAAAAAGGAGAAAGTCTAAGCTTACAGTAATAAAAGTCATCAGTTCAAAATCCAAGTAGTAGTGTAGATATCAGTGCAGTTGAGAAACGATTACCCAGTGGGAAGCTATGCTGGGTAGGAGTCTTGTGCTCAAGGAGGAAGAGCCAACAAGACCTCTGAAGCTTCTTGGCTTTTGGTTCCAACCTCCTGTGAAATTGTTAGTAGTGCATGGTCAGAAAAGACTTCAGTATACATTGGTTCTACATCCAGATCAGGGGATATTCAAGAAGGAGGGTCTGAGGAGGAGCGATGACTATCTTTACTCTGGCTTCTTTTCCTGGGGTTAATAACTTGATGAGGATTCCTGGCAATGTGAGAAAATCTTACTGGAGACTAAGATTTCCAGGAGATTCCTGTTGATGAGGAGTTCCTGTTTTCAGACTTGGTTGCTGCCACGTACTGTAGGGGACAGGAGTGGAAATAATTGGGGCATGGTGGTGAAAGGGAAGTTTCTGTGAAGCTTCTAAGTCTGAGATGTGAGTCTGGCCAGAATTAATGGAGTACTGTGTGCAGTTTTGGAGACCTCATCTACGCAAGGACATAGACAGGATGGAAGCAGTCCAGAGGAGGGCAACTAAAATGGTGCAGGGTCTACATCAGAAACCATATGAAGAGAGACTGAGAGAGCTTAATATGTATGCCCTTGATGAAAGGAGGGACAGGGGGGACATGATAGAAATGTTCAAGTACCTCAAGGTAATCAACAAAGTCCAGGAGGGTAGCATCTTTCAGAAAAAGAGATGTGTAAGAACAAGGGGGCACAGTTTAAACATAGAGAGGGGACGGCTCAGGGGTAATGTGAGAAATTCTTTTCATGGAGAGAGTGGTGGATACATGGAACAGCCTTCCTGAGGAGGTCGTTGGGTCTAAAACAGTGGGGGAATTCAAACATGCTTGGGACAGACACAAAGCAATTATAGTGTGGGGTTGCAGGAAGCAGGCTGTTGGTTAACTAGAATCTGCAGCTTATCCAGTAGGTAGGGAAATGGGCAGACTGGGTGGGCCAAGTGGTCCTTTTCTGCCATCAAGTCTATGTTTCTATGTTTGTTATTTATTAGTAATTTGTTAACCGGGAAAGGCACACTAAGGCCAGGCTCATTTCCAGGTGCAACCCGGGGGTATAAACAAAGAGAGGAGGTACAAGCAGTAGTACAATTCAAAAATAAAAATGCAGTACAATATCAAAAAAATACAATACAGTACAAACAATTAAAAAAACAAAGTGCAACAATAAAACAGGAAGTACAAACAAGCCAGTAAAATTACTGTGCACAGTGTGCCATGTGTGATAGGCCCCAGAACTGTATAAAGAAAATAAAGAACTTAGGTCAGAACTGCATACCAGGACAAAGGTACAGAAAGGGCACAGTTTGAGCTGCATGCTGGTGAGAGAGGGGAAACACAGAGATTGGTCCAGGCAGACTAGAGGGTGAAGAGAGAAGGGTAGGGGGACAAAAACCCCTGGGTGGTCCTCAGGGGGCTAGAGCATTAGGAAGGGTGGGAGTGGTAGAAGGAAACACTGAATGGATGAGGAGCAATTGCAGTGGGCAGTGGGAGGGGTATGAAGCAGGGATTTGAGGGCCGGGAGGGAGGGAGGGGCATGATGGGTGGCACAAGGTAGCTGATTCCAGAGGTGAGGGAGGCAGTATGAGAAGGCCACTAGGCCTGAGCAAGGGCAACAGAAAAGAAGGGAGAATATTTGGGCATCCCTGGAACATTGGGAGTACTCAGAAGGGCTGACAGGAGAAAGGCACGAGCTAAAATAGGAGGGAAGAAACCCAAACCAGAATTTACCAATGAAGATGAGGCTGTGCAGTGAGCACCTTGTGGGAAGGGGCATGAGGGAGAGAGAAGAGTAGAGGGCACAGTGGTGAGTGAGAGGGGGAGAGGAGGTAGCAAAGTGGAAGAAAGAACTGAGCAGAGTATCCAGTCTGGCAATAGAGGTTGCCGGGACTGAACAGTAGACAATGTCAACACAGTCAAATACAGGGAGAACAGTGTTCATGACCAGTTCATGGTGGGTTGCCAGAGGGAGGCAGTCTTTGTGCCGGTAAAGGGCACCAAGTTTGGGGCAGAGCTTCAAGCAGATGTAGTCTATATGTACAGAAAAGTCAAGACTACAGTCAAGCCAAACACCCAGGTATTTAAAGGAGTCAACTGATTGGAGGGGTGAGCTGTCGAGGGTGGGGAAGGTGGGGGGCTTGTGGATTTGAGCAGCTTTTGCCTGGAACCAAAGATCATAGAAACTGTCTTTTTAGAGTTGAGTTTTATCTGGTTCTGTAAAGACCAAGACTGCACCTTGTAGAACTCTCTCTGAAGAGGGGAAGTGACATCGAGGGCAGAGGGACCAGAGTAGAATAACACAGTGTAGTCTGCGTACATATGAATCCTGGACAGGGAGCAGATGGACAGTAGATCATTAATGAAAATGGAGAAAAGGATGGGGCCCAGAATGGATCCTTGAGGGACACTGGCATGGATAAGGAGGGGGGAAGAGAGGGAAGGGTGGAAGAACAATGGGGAATAATAAAAACTGCCATCACAGAGGTAACAAGCCTTTGTGTAAAGCAAATAAACAAAACAAAACGAGGAAAGAAACCACTATGGTTCTCAAAGGAAGTGGCAGTGAAGGTTCAAGAGAAAAAGAAAGCATTCAGGAAGTACAAGGAATCGCAGAAGGAACAGGACAGAGAACTGTATCAGTTAAAGCAAAAGGAAGATGGAAAGGCAGTCAGAACAGCAAAGGCCCAAACCGAGGAAAAGATAGCCAACTCAGTTAAGAAGGGGATAAAACCACATAGGTACATCAGGGGCGAAGGAAGACCAAGGGAGGGATAGTGAGGCTTAATAAAGGGAGGGAGGGAGGTGGGCAGAGGTGACTGTGAAAAGGCAGAGATACTGAACAAATATTTTTGCTCAGTATTTACAAAGGAAGAGGGGTGGTACCTAAACCAAACAGTAGAAACACTCTGGATACAGAAGTTGATACCAGCCCATTTACAGAAGAAAGGGTTCTGAAACAGCTCTTAAAACTGAAGGTGGACAAAGCAATGGGGCCTGATGGGATTCATCCCAGAATTTAAAAGAACTAAGGGTAGAACTAGTGACACCACTGACTACCCTCTTTAACAAATCATGGGAGGATGGGGTGGTACCTGAGGACTGGAGGAGGGCAGATGTGATTCCCCTTCACAAAAGTGGGAGCAAGGCAGAAGCAGGAAACTACAGACCTGTTAATTTAACCTCAGTGGTAGGGAAAATGATGGAATCACTTCTGAAGGAAAGAATTGTTGAGTATCTAGAGGCCAGAGGGGCACAGGACCCAAGGCAGCATGGATTCACAGCGAGAAGGTCATGCCAGACAAATCTGATAGATTTCTTTGACTGGGTGACCAAAGTAGTTGATCAGGGAGGGGCTGTGGACATGGCCTACCTAGACTTTAGCAAGGCATTTGACACAGTCCCACACAAAAGATTAATATACAAGTTAGCCAGCCTGGGAGTGGGTCCCAAGATGACAGTAGGGTAAAGAATTGTCTGGAGAATAGGACACAGAGAGTAATAGTAAATGGAGTCCACTCTAAAAAAAGGGGGGTTAGTAGTGGGGTCCCACAGGGTTCAGTATTAGGAGCAGTCCTCTTCAATGTCTTTATAAGTGACATTGCAGAGGGACTGGAAGGAAAGTATGTCTCTTTGCAGATGACACAAAGATCTGCAACAGAGTTGATGCACAAGGTGGGGTGGAAAGGAAGAAAAGGGACTTGGCAAGGTTAGAGGAATGGTCAAATGTATGACAGCTTAGATTCAATGCTAAGAAGTGCAAGGTAATACACCTGGGAAACAAAAACCCAGGGGAAGAGTACACAATGGGGGGTGAGATACTAACAACAACAAAAATGGAAAGGGACCTGGGGGTAGTCATATCAGATGATCTAAAGGCGGGCAAGCAATGTGAGAGGGCAGCAAGGAGGGCTGGGGGGATACTGGAATGCATAGGGAGAGGCATCACCAGTAGAAAACAAGAAGTTATTATCCCTCTGTACAGACAGCTGGTGAGACCACATCTGGAGTACTGTGTGCAGTTCTGGAGACCCAATCTCCGCAAAGACATAGACAGGATGGAAGCTGTCCAGAGGAGGGCAACTAAAATGGTGCAGGGTCTGCACCAGAAGACATATGAAGAGTGACTTAAGGAGCTTAATATGTATAGCCTCGAGGAAAGGAGGGAGAGGAGGGACATGATAGAAACTTTCAAGTACCTCAAGGGAATCAACAAAGTCCAAGAGGGTAGCATCTTTCAAAAAAAGAGGTGTGCAAGAACAAGGGGGCACAATTTAAAGATAGAAGGGGGCGGCTCAGAGGTAATTTAAGGAAGTATTTTTTCACAGAGAGGGTTGTGGATGTATGGAATGGCCTTCCAGAGGAGGTTGTGGAGTCAAAAACAGTGGTGGAATTCAAGCATGCATGGGACAGTCATAAGGCAATTCTAGGGGGTGGGGGTAGGAAGAAGTAGGCTGCTGGTTAACTAGGATCTGCAGCTTATCCATCAGGTAGGAAAATGGGCAGACTAGGTGGGCCAGAGGTCCTTATCTGCTGTCAAATTCCATGTTTCTATGAGGTGCCTACAAGGACAGACTGCTGCCTGTGCTGAAGATAAGAACTAAACCACTGGGTTGCATCAGGAGCTAGCCCAATGGAGTTTAGTTTATGGAGAAGAAGGGTGTGGGAGACAGAGTCAAATGCCTTTGCCAAGTCCACGAAGAAGGCTGCTGTGACATGGCCATCCATTTATCTCTGTTGGTCTTTATCCATTGCAGACTGGGTTGAGTCAGTTACCCATAAAAGGGAGGAGACAGCAGAGTGCTGTTTCCTAAACCCAGACTGGTAAGGAGAGAAAAAGTCAGTGGCAGATTGGTGTTACAGTAGCCTGGTGTAGATAAGGGATTCCTGGAGCTTTGAGAGAGCCAGGAGGATAGATAAAGGTCTGTAGTTGCTGGTAGAGGATGGGTCCCCACCTTTTGTGAAGGAGATCACTTTGGTGTGTTTCCAAGCTAGGGGGTTGGTGCTTGTGACAATGGAGAGGTTGAGGAGGTGAACAAGAGGAGCAGCTATGGCAGGGGGAGAGATGCGGAGAAACATGTGGAGGAGACCATTGGGGCCGGATTTAGGGGTATTACGGGCCATTAACGCCTTGTAGACTTCTTGGGGGGAGGGCACAAGACATAAAGAATTTATTGATGGCTTCAGCAATAGCGGCTGAGTCACAGGCTGATTCACCCTCAATGTTTAGCAATTTATAGGTTTGAGCAGAGGTGTGACCTAGGAGGTTACAGAGGGTTTGCTAGACGTTTGCAGGAGAATCTGACCAGGATTGAAGTTTGGATTTAAAGTAGGTGGATTTCACCTTTCTGACTGCTTGAGTGCAGGCATTTCTGAGTGACCTATAGAGCTGGAAGTCTGAAGAAAGGTGGGAAGCCTTAAATTTTGCCCAGCTTTTGTCACAAGATTTACATAGGGATAGGAGGTTAGATGTGAAGGAGGGGGCGGTGCGAGGTTTAGAAAGAAACTATTCTAATGACATTGAGCCTTGTGCACCATTTGACTTGATTTAACAGTTGTAGTTTTTTGCAGTGTTGACTGAGGAGAGATTATTGTGTATAAACTGTAAATAATCCCAAGCGTCGTTAACTGATTTGCTAGTAAAATAGCTGCCCTTGGATACTTGCATAATTAATGAGGCAGGGTATTTAAAGTGATACTGTATACCCAGTTTTTGAAGCTGCAGGCTGTTTTACCTCAAAAAAGACTTGTTTTTTCTGCCATCTCTCCAGAAAGTCTTGGACTAAAAGTATCTTTTAACCTTGCCATATAAGTGATCTCTTCTTCCTGGCAAGTCTCAACATCTCCTCCTTGATAGAGTGGCGCAAAAAATGAGCAATGTTAGGTCTCAGTTTTGAAGTGTGCTGCAGCTGATGCCAAGTGACCTATGTGCTGTCTCAATTTTTAATGGCCAGGACCATTGATAAACCAGAAAGTGAGGGAGAAAGTTCTGTAAGAAAGCAATCATGTTGTTTCCTTCTCAGCCCTCTGGTACCCCAATAATTCTTAAATTGTTCCTCTTTCCCCTGTTTTCTAAATCATCTATTTTTTCTTGGCACTATGAAATTTGCTTGCTTTGATGTTCAGCCAGGTTTTCTAAGTATGAAACTCCATTCTGGGCCCCCTCCTAGTCTCCTTATTTATTAACTCAGTTCCCTTGGACAGTGTCAACTGTCACTCCCTCCTCTACGCCAATGATCTTGTACTCTTCTATAGTGACAAATCCACCACCACCATCTCCTTAGCCCTCACTCAAAACTACACTGCAGCACACATCTGGTTTACAAACAATCTCCTCCTGGGAAATGCTAAAAAAACAAAATCCATGTTGTTTGAATCAAAACCCTTCCTTGCCAAATCCAGAACTCACTCCTCCCTAAACATTGTCTCACTGATGGCCTTGTTCTAGAGGATGTCAACACATTAAAATATCTTGAAGTCTTACTGGACTCTTCTCTTACCTTCTCCGATTATGTCAATTCCCTAGTTCATCTGGTTCATCGGAAATTAGCAGCAGACTATAGACTACGGCAATATCTCACCCTCGAGGCTAGACCAGCCATTGTCCAGGGAAATCTACTCCCAATCCTAGACTATTGTTCCCCTATCTATGCCAGGACATCCACTACTGCTACGGCCAAGCTCAACACTGCCTTCAACAGTGCCTGCCAATTTGCCTAACTGACCCCTTTTTCAACCCACCACTGTGTCCTCCGTGATTCCCTTGGATGGCTTCTGCTACAAGGCTGCTTTGACCTTGCCCTCTGCTGCCTGGTGGATACTGTCATCCACACTGGTCAGGTATCCCCCCTTGCTGCTCTCCTCAAGACCCAACCTTTCCACCGCTGCCTCCACTCTAACACCACCCCCCAACTGTTCCCGGAGTATCCACAAATATGGGCAGCAGAGCACTGTCGGCAGCAGCCCCTACTCTGCAGAATAGACTGCCTGCTGAACTCCACTCCACCGACACACAAAGTGGGTTTAAATCCCACTTCAAACTTTGGCTCCTGGCTAATTGCTCCTGCCGCTGTTTCCCTTGGTAGCCCACCTTGCCTGACTGCTCACTCTCCTCCTGAATCTCCCCTCTGCAGTTTTTCCCATTTCTTCCACTTATTACAATATTATATTTGACTGCATGCTTTGCCTCCTGTGTTACCAGCTTTATGTAGCTATGTATATATTATGTATACTGTATGTATTACCTGACTCATGTATTTCACTACCGGTATCTTGTGTGCTATTAATATGTACTGTACTATTTAACCCTGTGCCATTGTAAGTGGCCCAGGTCATGCCTGAAAACAATCCTGGGATCAGTGCACCTACCCGGTTATGAAAGTCATAAATAAATGAGAAACTGTAGATAACAGCTCAAAGATGTGAGAGTCTGATTTGTCAACCCTGCTCACAATCATGTCATTTTCATTGTGGAGCTTGGCAGGCAAAATCTTTACCACAGAGATAGCCAGCTTGTTGCCTGCTAGCAAATATTTTAACAGTTGTATATCATTCTTGCTAGTGCTCCTGTTGCAACCTGACTGGTTAGTCCTGTTGGCCCTGTTTACCGACTTCTGCAGATCAGTTAGTTTCCCAACCATGGTTGGCATATTGGAAATATAGATGAGATGCTGAGTACAGGAAAAAAATAAACTAGGGCATAAAATGTTCCAAAAATAACCAAATTCATTGATGGCCACTAAGGGCTAACAAAATAAATTATTTTGGCAAAGATTGTACAGAAATGAGTGAACAAATTAACTTAAAAAAGGAAGGAATCAGTAGCTCTTGTTCAGTTGTCCATCTTCGTTGGCAGCACACACATGCTCTGAAAAGGTAAAGGCTAAAAGGGTAGCATTCAGAAGGTGTAATGAGATACAGAGGGAGGAGGATAGGGAGGTGTACCGGGAAACAAAGGGAAGCAAAGAATGCAGTAAGGAGTGCAAAGGCACAAACTGAAGAGAGAGAGAATAGCCCAGGAGGTAATGAAAGGGGAAAAGATATTTTTTACATATGTAAGTGGAAAGGGGAAGACCAGGGGAGGGATTGAAAAGTCAAAAAGGGAAGGGGGGAGTGTGCACAGGGGGACCAGGAAAAAGCAGATATCCTAATCAAATACTTTTGCTCAGTTTTCACAGAGGAAGGAGAAGGGGAAGGGCTACAAAAAGTAACAAATGCTTTGGAGGGAGGGAGGGGTGGACACCAGTCCATTTTTGGAGTTGACAGTTCTAAACTGACTTGCTAATCTGAAGGTGTACAAAGGGATTAGTGTAGTGCTGGGACCAGTCCTTTTTAATGTCTTTATAAGTGACATTGCTGAAGATCTGGAAGGGAAGGTCTGCCTCTTTGCATATGACACCAAAATCTGCAGTAGTATAGACACTCCGGGTGTGTGTACATGTGGAAAAGGATGAGCAGAGACCTATGAAAACTGGAGGAGTGGTCAAGGGTATGGCAGCTGGGTTTCAATGTGAAAAGTATAAAATAATTCACTTAGGGCACAGAAACCCAGAGGTGGAGTACAAATTGGGTGGAGAGGTATTGACCACCAAGCAGGAAAAAGACTTGGGGGTAATTATATTGGATGACCTGAAGGTGGCTAGGCAGCGTGACAAGGCAGTAGATAGAGTGAGTGTGATGCAGGGGTGCATAGGGAGGGTATCACCAGCAGAAAGCGTGGGATGTTACTGCCCCATATAGATCACTGGTAAGACCCCACCTTGAGTACTTTGTCCAGTTCTGGAGACCACATCACTGAAAGGACATAGACAGAGTGGAGGCGGTCCCGAGGAGGGCAACTAAAAATTATTTGTTTCTATGTAACTGGATTACTTCACTTATTGTAAATCTGTAGCTCTGGCTGTCATTATCATACTTAAGGTGAGCTTGTTACTTGTGAGAACTTTAAAAAACACAGCATGTGGACCAAATTCAGGTTACATTTTATAGCTTTTTGGTAGTTTTCTTCCATTTACTCTTCATTGATAGAAATGTGAAACCACAATCCTTGTCTCCTTCATTTTATCTCTTTCTGCCGTTGAATCCTTTGCTGAATTATCCACTGCCTGTGAACCTCAGTTTGTTGCTGGGAAAATTATTATCATTTATTAGTTTTCACTCCCCCTTCCCCTCTATGCCACATAACCATAGCCACCCCTTCCCCTCCCCCCTTTCCCTTTTCCTCTTTTTCTTATCTTTCTTTCCTTTTTCTTTATACCTCCTTTTTGTATCTTGGTTTGTGTTCTCCACTTCTCCTTTCTGTTACTGTGATTACCTGGTTTTGCAACCTACTCATGTGGATTGGCAGATATTTTATCTCACAGCTCAGAATGTTGAGCAGGTTAGGAACTGTTACCTACATATCTGACCTTTGGCAAATGAGATTGACCTCCTAGTATAAGTGCACTATTGGCACATAGAATAACACAATGTGAATAAAACATTGAAACATGGAATTAATTTTCTCCCCTCTTTTTTGGATAGTCATTAATTCCCATTAAGCTGAACTAGTCCTTTTAGTAGATGAAAAGGTTTTATAAACATTATACAAAGTTGAAACAGTTACTGTATAAGTTAATTTTTACTTCAAATCAGTTTTGAAATATTGATAAACAGTGGAAACTATTGGTTATGAGTCAATTCTAAAATTAAAAAATTCTTAGTCTGGATAGGAGGCCTTAGATTAATATATGTGACCTTTTGCAGGAGGTGGTGACCTCTGAGTTAATTTTAAGTACAGATGCCAGATGGTTAAAAAATGCCATTGATCAGAATATTTCTAGGAAACGGTAGCCTTATCATCATTTGAGAAGCCAAACAAATGTTTATTAGAAATTTATTTAATTAATGGAAAGAAGAGAATGGAATTAATATTGCAGAAACTATAGAGATATTAGGAGATGATAATATCGTGTAGGCATGAAAGACTGTATGTAAAACATGCACCAATGATGATAGAGATGAGTAGATATTAGAAAAAATATGTTTTGGCTCCATTTATGATTTAATCGAGAGAAATACTCTGTAAACATGAGCAAAGTTAAAAAATATGATCCAATATATATTCTGTCCCAACATCTATATCCCTGAGAAGTGCGATCCTGTATTACAGTGGACTTTTTAAATCATGTTTCTCTAATCCCATAACTGGGAGAGTTAACCGAATACTATGAAAATCCCCTCTTAGAATTTGAAGATGGAAATTAAAAATGGTAAGGGGGACGGCCGATTTGATTCCTCACAGAGTCAGCTGGTAATTTCATAATTGACCTGGCAGGAAAGGGTGCATGCATGGGCATGATCTCATCACACTCTGTACTTACTCCTCAGATAGCCCGGCCCCTTCCATGCCTTTTGGAAGAAGGATTAGCTCACCTGAGCATGGTAGCATTCTGTTCAATGGCATGGGATACATTTTGAAATGTACACTAAAGGATTTTACATCCACTCTTAAGCTGACTCCCCCGAAGTAGCAGTAAGTGTGCCAAGTCACACTATTGTATTGAAACATTTGCATTTGAAAAAGGTTGTGGACATTTTTTTTGAACAGACCTTCAAAGGATTTAAAGTAGAGTTTTCAAAGGCATGAAAAAACATGACATAAAAAGTATGTGGAGTGAAGTTCACAATTTAATTTTAGTATGTTTTGATGGTGAAATTAACCGTGGAGACTAACTGTATTGGCTGATAGTGTGATGTTTGTTTTCAGGGATTGGGTCAGGCAATTTCATTTTGGATCCATTGAGCTGAAACATAGTCAGGATTTTAGTATTTACAGAGGTTTGGCCCCACTTAGAATATTTTAGTAAATTATAAAGTAAAAATTAACAATTACTTTTCAATACAGAGACTATCAGAGACTGAACCAATAATATTTTGCTTTAATTAATTTCACAGCTGGTCTGATGAAGGGACATGATGGTCCTGACACGAAACTCTTTTGAGAAAAATTTAAAGAGAGCTAGAAAACATGAATAGAGGCTGGTTCTATGCAAAACAACTTGAGAAAGTGAGAAATATATATATATATATATATATATATATATATGATACATGATGGGCACAAGTGGAATATGGAAATATTTTCACTCCTGCAGAGTGAGCCTGAATATTTCACAAGTGCCGAAATGTGCACATCATGTGTCCTATTTATACAATGGGGGTGTCTGTTGCAAAATGTACAATTTGCATGGCTTATGCGGGTTTAGTGCAGCTTGCACGGCTTGCATGGTGTTAGAGCGGGTTTAGCACGGGTTTGCGGGGGTGTAATAAATGGTATTAAATAGGCATTGAAAGGGTTAACATAAATCAACTCTTCAGAGAAAATACTGTAAATCATTGCTACACACATACACACATTGGAAGAGATGACCAAGAATGTAATTTGAAACTGCTCTGCAGTTAGATGCTGTTATCTTTTTGAGTCTGTCAGTAAATTATTAGTCTCCAAAGATAGCAAGTTACACTGCAATAATAAGCAAGCTGAAAGAATAGTGTTGGAATTGGTCTACTCAACAGAGATAAGGGAATATTTTATTTAACTGGCAAGTTGGGGAAGAATACACTTAAAACTCCAAAAAATATGTTCCATGATACTCCATGTTTCCAGTTACAGGCAACAAGGTGGCTGTAGGCTCTGCCTGCAGCCATCAAAACTGGATTCACAAAAAGGTTTCCTAGTACTAGTACCTCTATCATTGTTGGACAGGCCACAGTTAAAATCTCCCCCAATACAATGTTTCTGGATGTGTAAAAAAATGGTATTATAGTTGTCAACAGGGCTACATGTGCAGCTTTTGTTTGTGGTGCATAAATGTTAATGAACACAAATGAAATCCTTGAAAACTGCCTTGCAGAATAAGAACTCTGCCAGAGACTAGATGCACAGTTCTTTACCTGGAAAATATGTGCCTTGAAACATATGCCAAGACCTGTACATGTTTCTTCTGAGAGGGACCAAAAAGAAGTGTCTCATGCCCATACATGTGTAGCCATAGTATTTATTTAGTTTTTGTTAACTGGGTAGACACACTAGCCATAAAAATGACTATTTTTAGGCATGACCTAGGAGGTTACAAAGTAGATAATAACAATATGACGTCAGGATACAGAGACATTGGGTACATAAATAACAGTAGATGGCAGAAGCAATGCCATAAAACAAATATATCCAGTAACAAACAATACATTATGTACACAGTATTACAACTAGCATAAACAATGCCATAGAAACAACATTACTCATAGGAAAGCAGTTCAAATTACAAGCAGTGTGTATCTAGCAGTAAGGTCAATTCAGGGTAACTTGGGAGATACTGTACAGGTCCAGAGACCGGGAGAAAGTGCAAACACAGAGGATACGAGTAGAAGATACAACAAGAGGTGGGTAATTAGAGCTACTAGGAATGTGGTGAGACACATGAGAAAATGAAAGGGGCAACCAAAACATGAGTAAGTGCAGTACAAGTTCAGGATGGAGGTGGAAAATACAATAGTGAAGGCAGAAAAAGAGGGAGGGCAAGCCAGTGTGGGATAGAAGGAGACACAGGGTGGGCCAAGGGACTGGTCAGTGAGAAGAAGAGGATGGGGGGGAGAATGAAAGGGGGAATGAGGGAACTGTGCAACTGGCAGAGGGAAGAGTGGAGTGTTAATCAGGCATGGGTGAGTTAAAAGGGATTGAAAAAAAAAGCAAACGTTGGAAGAAGATAGGAACTTACAAAGCTCATTTTTAAAGATAGGATGATGGATAGCCAGAGGAAGAGAGTTCCAGTGCAGCGGGGCAGAGTGAGAGAAAGCACAGGTACCATTGGAGGTCCTGCATCTTGGAACACATAGCAGAGATTTGTCAGTAGAGTGCAAGCCATAAGAGGAAGACTGGGGTAGCAGCATGGAGGTGAGTGATGAAGGGGTTTGAGATCTAATAACTGAGTCCAACAAAGAGTTGAGGGAGAAAAGTCTGTTGGCGGAAGGAGAGAGACAATTAAGGTCAGCATAGAGCTGACAGTGATGTTTACAGTGTAGGGATAATGAGGTATATTGGCAAATATTATTATGTGTCCGATTTGTAAAGAGTGGTTTTAAAAATGAAAGCATAGGTAGCAGTGCCATAGGTGAGCGCAGGAAGTAGGATGATTCAGGCAATGGCTATTTTTGCAGACAGGGTCAGAACATAGCTAGTTTTATAGGCAATTCTGAGTTTGGCATTTACTGATTTGCAGCTGGCTTGGATATGGAGGTCAAAATCAAGGGACTGGTCCAGTAGTACACCCAGGTATTGGAAAGATGACACACTACCTATGATGGAGCCATCAAAGTAACTCACTTGGAGTAGGTCTTGGCAGGATCTAATTTTCGAGGCAGAGCCAAAGAGCATAGCTTGGGATTTGCATACATTAAGAACAAGCTTATACATGGAGAGCCATGCTTGAATGCTGGCAAAGTCGGTGGAGAGTTTTAGGTAGAGGTCAGAGATATTTTTAGAGTAGTATAGAGGACAAGATCATCCACATAGAGGAGGGAAGAGCAGGAGTGATTGTCTCTAGCAATATTGTTGATAAATATGGAAAAGAGAAGGGGACCCAGGATAGAGCCTTGGAGAACTCCAACATTGATTGTAGTCTGGTCGGATAGGACAGAATTAAACTTGACAACCTGCTTCCTGTTGGACAAATAGTTGTTGTACCAGGCAACAAAAGGCTGAGAGAAGCCCATGGTTTGAAGAGTGGCTAGCAGTGAGGGGTGATCAACCACATCGAAGACCTTCATCACATCAATTAAGACAGCACCAGTCAAGAGACCAGAATCCACAGCAGAGAGGCTATCACTAGTAAACTTAAGTAGGTCAGTAGAGATACTCTGCCCCTTCTGGAAGCCGTGCTGTTTGTCTGAGAAGAGGTTGTTTTTGTGGAGAAATTTGATTGTTTGTGAGGCAACCAGTTTTTCAAGCATTTTACTTAGGACCAAGAGGATGGCTATGGGCCAGTAGTTGGAAATGTCCTTGGGGTCAGCTTTTTTAACAACTGGCATGACACGGGTGATCTTCCAGATGTCAGGTACTTGCCTATTGCAAAGTGATTAAGTGAAGATTTTAGCCAGAGGGGAGGGTATGGAGAGAGCGGCAAGTTTTAGGAGCCTAGGTTCAAGACAGTCAGAGCCGACACTGTTTATTATCAGAGACAGTATTCAGCAGTTTTTAATACCTCAGACCTAGTCATGGCTTTGAAGCAAAAGGGGGACAGGGGTGTCACTACCTCAGGGCTGTGACCAGAGCAAGGGACAGTGGATAGTTAGGAAAAGAATGAGGAGGTGTAGTTGGACAGGTCCGAGAAATGTCAATTAAAGGGTTTGCAGTGATAGTGGGGTTCTTACAGTGAACGCCATTTAGAACTATGTCATTGGCAGTGTTGGAGTGTTTCACACCACCGAAGGTTTTTACATCCAACCAGAATTGCCTCAGTTCCCCTGCATAATTGGTAAGTAGACCTTTACAGTAGGAACTTTTGGCATTTCTAATCTTTTTACATGCTTTATGTTGAGACTTGTAGAGATTGTAGTCAGCTGGAAGACCAGATGACTTGAAATGCCTCCAGGTGTTGTCCCTCTCATGGAGTGAGACAAGCAGTTCCTTATGCAGCCACCTGGATTGTTTACCCCATACTCGGCGTGTGATTAAGGGGGTATGCCTGTCCTGAAGAGCCCCAGATTCAGTAAGGAAGCAAGTTAGAGCAGTCTGAGCATTCTGGATCAGGTATATGCTTGTCCAATCAACTAGGGAGACTTCATGTAGAAACTTGCCCTGGTCCAGACTGGCAAGGTTTCTGAAGGTACTATAACGCTGGGTGGGGGGGTGGGGGTGCAGGACCTTATGAAGACTCCAGACACAAAACATAGGGGAGTGGTCAGTTATAGCAACAGTGAGAGTGCCAGCCATGGAAATGTGATCAGGCAGATTTGTTAAAGGGAAACACTGGAAAAGACAAAGCTTTCCTCAGACACTGCAGAAACTCTCTATTACTGCTGTCAGACAGTAACAACTTTATTTAATGATTTAGAACAGCTACCCACAACGTCCACTTCCTGTTGCTGGCAGCAGCCATTTCATGAGTAGCAGTGAGCTTCCTGAGCTCACTGTATGCTAATATCCTGTTTGACCTCAGCTTTTGGTTGGCAGAATATATTAGCATAAAGTGAGCTCAGGAAGCTCTCTGCTACTCATGAAATGGTGGCTCCCAGCAATAGAAAGTGAAAGTTGAAGGCCACTGTTTAAATCACTAAAAAATCAATTAGAGTTGTTTGTTAAAAAATGTTACTGTCTGAAAACACTAATCAGGCATTTTTGTAGTGCCTGGGTAAAGCTGTGCCTTTAATCAATCAGGGTGCTGAAGTTAGACAAGGAAGTGGCTCTAGTGGGTTCAGTCACAAGTTGGTGTAGAGTATGACTTTGAATCAGGGAGAGAAAGAAGTTCTGGGTTTTGCCAATCCAGTTGAGATTTAGGTCCCCAAGAATGATAACTTTGTTGTGTCCAGTATGTTGAGCGGAATGATCAAGTAACTCTTCCAGGCCTGCAGAGCCACTACGAGGAGGGTTGTAGGCACAAACAATATGTAATTTTTTTCCCCTAGGGTGAGGGTCGCATTTAGGGATTCACAAAGAGAGGAAGCTGGAGTGGGGACAACAGAAAGGTTGAGATGAGTTTTGTGGAATAGAGCCACCCCCCAACCCTGTTTGGAGGAGAGTATATCACATTGTATCAGGTTATAGCTGGGAATAGACCAGACCAAGTCAGGGATGGACGGTTTAAGCCAGGTCTCAGATATACACAGAGAGGATGTCAGGTTCATAAAGGGCAACCCAAGTGTCAAGTTCAGATAGGTTATGGACAAGACTCCTTATGTTTTGGTGAGCAATACGTAGACCGTTACTATTGCTGAGAAATACATTGGTGTAAGCGTGATGTGTCAGAGAGCCAGGGTTTAGTTCAATATCTCCAGACAGAATGAGGGCTAGGAGAGAAAGGTACCATAATCTGTGATGAGCCAAAGGAGTGAGGGATAACAGATAAGGAGCATTTTTTACAGGCATAAGCAGCAAGGTAACCAGAAATTCTGGGGAGTAGGAGGGGAGTAAAATCAAGCCAATCATGAGGGACAAGAAGGAGGTTAGAGAAAGAATGTCAGAGAGAGAGGGAGGAGAGGGTTCAGCAGATAGGGAGCAGGGGACAGATGAGAGCCAAGAGAGAAAAGAGAGCATTAGGACAGCAGACAGCAAAACCGAGAGATAGGGAGCCATCAGTAGAAAGTGGTTTGGGCACTAAAAAGGGATGTGATTAAAAAGAAATTAGGTGAAAATAGCGCAGAAGTGAGACAGGGAGTGGGATAAAAGGGTGAGTTAAGTGATGCAATCGAAAGAAGGATACAGACAGGTGAAACAGGGGTGAGAGTAGGAGAAGGGAAAGTAGGAGTAACAGGAAAAAGAAATCAGAGGCTGACAGAAACTAATCAGCTACAGCCCTTAGTGGTCACACCATGTAAGGAGCAAATGAGAGAATAGACAATTAGCCATAGGACTAAGCATAACTATATAAGGCAGGGTCTGACTAAGCGTAACTATATAAGGCAGGGTCCACCTAGTGCGGGCAGGGGAGGTGGGTGAGTTCAATATTCTGTAAAAAGGTAGTAGAAATCCCCAGTTGCTGTAAGATAGAAAAAGTGGTATCTCATGTCTTATGGTTCTTTATACAGTTAGGGTAGGATTCGCAAAGGAGATGTACTCAGCGCATCTGAGATGTGCTGGCACAACCTGAAATTGCGCCCAAGTGCGATTCACATGGGACAGCAATACACCGGTGCATCTTGGATGTGCTGACGCCTCCTGGTGAGTATCTGCATACATGGTGCACCCCAATCCACAGAACAAAATGATGGCGCATCTATGGCGCATCCCCCAGATGCACACCAATGAGATATGGTTCAAAGGAGTAGTTCTAAGTGCAAGCACCCATCAGGCATCTAGCAGTATAGCAGCAGCAGCAGTAGCAGCAGAGCAGCAGGGAGGACAGCAGAGATGGATTTCTGATGGCAGAGATAATAAGAAAGGTGAGGAGATGGGTAGAACAGCAATGTGGTGGTGGAAGGAACCGTAGACAGCCTGCCCAGAGGCAGTACCATGCCAGACTCACATTTAAACAGCTGAGTGACACTGAAAATGTGAGCCAGTTCTGACTGAATAGGGCAGTTCTGAGGCAGCTCTGTGAGCTGTGCCATGATAAACTGCAGGCACCCACAAGAAGGGGTCATGCTATCTCAGTGGAGACCAAGGTGAAATCAACAATGTACCATGGGCACCTTCCAGAAGCTAGCTGGTGACACCACTGTCATCTCCCAGGCATCCATGTCCTGTATCCTCACCCATTTTCTCAATGCACTGCTGCCACAGGCTTCAGAGTTCATTCGATTCTCAAGTGGCATGATAGGGGCCATTGACTGCATCCATGTAGCAATTCGAGCACTTTCTGGCAAAGAGGCACTCCCATACATGAACTGCAAGGGTTTCTACTCCATCAATTACCAGGTGGTGTGCAGTGCCACAGGGCATACAGTATCACCAATGTCTGAGCTACACACCCTGCGAGTACACACAATGCCTTCATATATCATCAGTTGTCCCTGTGTCACCGGTTTGAGAGTGGAAACATTCCTAGTGGCCACCTAGGGGGTGAGTAGGGCATACAAAAATGCTCAAACAATGCACACTGTGATACAACTGAGGTCAGGAAGTAGTGGTTTGGGGGGGTGGCTGTGACAGGGACAGTGCACAGACCAACAACCATGCTGGACAGTGGAACTGGGCAAACTGCTGGGAAGAGGCAAACAAACACAGTGATAGTATATTGGCAGAGCACAGCACGGGCATTGCTGGGGTGCAGCACAGCAGGCACGTGTGGCAGGGTGGAAGGCAGCACACGCCCCCAGGTATAAGCAACTGCAGGGTAATGGAAGGTAACCATGGCTGGACAGGAGTAGGCAGTCCCAGAGGCAGTGATGGGGAGGTGCAGGGCAGGAGCAGGTCATCCAGGACATGCCAGGCGATGGGTGCAACACAGATGTGTTGTCCCACTGCAGTGGTACGGGGTTTCACAGGGAGGTGGACCACAGGTACAGAGGTGATCAGGCAGTGGCAACAGAGATGGAAAATGGAGGGAGAGGTTTGTGGAACTCAATGCACTTGCATGTGTGAGACTAACATACTGCTCTTTCCCACAGGTGATGCTGTGTACCCCCTCTGCCCATGGCTGCTCACCTCATATGTCGGACTGGCACTGAGGCTAAAGAAAGATACAAAGCAGTGCACACCACTACATGCACTATCATCAAGCGTGTGTTCAGCTTGTTGAAGATGCACTTCAGATGCTTGGACAGGTCTGGCGGTGCCTTACAGTACAGCCCAGAAAAGGCCTTTGGCATATTCCTGGCTTGTTGTATGGTATACAACATGACCATTGACCATGGTATACCTGTCCAGACTGAAGGAGGGCAACAGTACAGGGGACAACGAGAAGGAGGAACCACAGTGTAGGAGTGGGCAGCCTCCCCTGGAGCAGAGGGGCCCACGCCTGACCACTAGGTCCCGGCGGCACAGGGTCACCATAGCGGAGGAGCATTTTGGAGATGGCAGGTGAGTAGTAGAGGAGAGCAACACATGGCAGCCACACATACACACACACACACACACACACAAAACAGGTGGGGGAACACACACACATATGCATGTGTTCGCTACACAGCTGTTGCAGAGTGCAATGTAGAGTGGTGACAGACATTCACAGATGCACATTGCAGGTTTGATATGAACAGAGGGGACTCACCGGTATTGTGGAGAATGATGGAGTTCCCTGATCCTCCCACCCATCTGCCACATCCGCCCTGTTGTTCTTGTACATAGTTTTGAAATTTCACCATACTTTGCTACATTTGCCTGCATGTTGTTGTGTTTTTGTTGTTGTTGTTGCTGTTGTTGATTGGTTTCTGGGTTTTTGAGTAAATGTTTTGCACATGATGCCTGTGTCTGTGGTCATTCCCTTTATCTTGTACTGGTCACCTGTTGTGCTTCTTGGTCGCCCCACTACCCCTGGTTGCCTTGGCCCATTTGGGTCTGTGGCAGTGCATAACCATGTGCTAGGTCCACCTTATCTGCCCACCACAGTGTATGTCCTCGGGGATGTGTGTGGCCTCTTGTGTGGCCTGCTCATGTGCTCACTTGCACATTGCCCCTGTTCTGGGGGAGGGACAGGTTGTTCTGTTGTCGTCACCCTGGTGCAGTGCTATTCTGCTTGCAGTACACAGTGCCTGTGGGCATGTGCCTTTTGTGCAAGCTACGGGCATCAGCCTGTGTGCCATTGTGCCTTTGCTCCACTGTGTCTGTGTTGTGGTGCCCATGTCAACCCTGTAATGTTCCTGCGCACTGGAACATGCATGGCTGCCTATGCCATGCTGACCGTTGCACCTCTGCTGCTGTGCCATCCCATGCCAGCCACCCATGTGCATGACCACTGTGCCTGTTTGTCCCCTGGGTCAGGAGTGTTTGTGTGGTGCTTTCTGCTGTACACGTGTGCTCTGTCTGTGCACATTGTCTGCATTGGGCTGCCACTCTCCAGCCCTTTGGCCTGGGCGCACTCCCTACTTTGGATGTTACCCAGTCCTCATTTCTCTTCTGCAGCCCTCCCCTGTTGCTCCTATGTCCATGGCTGAGATGCTCCTATTGCCATGTTCAGTGGTCCCAGGTGCTCCAAAGCATCTCAGGTTGCGCCATGGTGCATCATTTGTATTCGCAGAGGGGATGTGCTGAGAGCATCTTATGGCGCATCTTCTGTGAATACCAATATTTGGGCTCGGTGCATCTCATTTGCACCGGTGCAACTGAAATGTGCCAAGAGCATCTTCTTTGTGAATCCTACCCTTTATGTTTAGGGTACTACAAGAAAGTGGTGGAAGTAGGCTTGTCATGGTATGAAATTCTGACGGTATGATAACATGTACTGTAATACCACGGTTATCTTCATAACACTGTATTGCAGAACAAGTCATTTTTGTACAAAAAAGAAGCCTCCTCAAACTCTTGCATCAGGAAGAGTTGGCATGGAAGGGACAATTGTCCCTGAAAATGCAAAAAAAAAAAAAAAATACTAGTTGAAAGGGCTCAATACCGCCATATACCGTGAATCACCATTATTGCTGTATTGGAAATTGCCCATGGTGTCAATACCACGATTTCTGATACCACAGTATACTATGAAATCATGAAACCGTGATACCGTGACAACCCTAGATGAAAAATGGGATAACATTACAAAACGTTGTTAAGGAGGACTTAAACTATGAATGGCAACCTAAATCACCTATTGTTCCCTCCTTTAAGAGCCATAGTAGATTTAATTTTTCACTTCTGTGATCTGGCTGAATTGAAAGTGTATTCTGCTTCAGAAGATTGTTACCCTTTGAGAGGAATCCATAGAGGAGGCATCCAAAGGTTCGCCCTAGAAGTCACCCAATTGTTTGCCACTCTGTAAAAGTTCAGATTGGTTCCCTAATAGCAAAGCAACTGTTGTTAGAACATTACTTTTGGGGTAGGATGGCACACCACGTTACCATTTGCATCCCTTCCTCTGGGGTTGAGTGACAGGTGAATCATTTATGGATATATCATCTTCTGAGCCCTAGGCCTCACAAGTGGGAGAAATGGGGGTGCAGTAGTGATCAAAGCAGAAGATCCAGAATGTTCAGGAATTTTGTCATCTGGTATATCAACAGCAAATCAGGAGTCCTCTGCTGATTGACTGGTTTCCATGGGTTGTGGATTCAGAGACACTAGTTAGTAGATGGTAGTGGCATAGGTAAAAGTGTAGAGGATTTTCCCTAGTATCCTGGCCAAATTTTCTGCAAACCCTAAGATATGAACAAAGGCTTACTCTAATTCAATTTCAGTTGGCTTGCAACTGTATCCCTTCTCCCTGGGAGAAAGCTGAAAATAAACGATGTTGTCCAGTCCTCCTTTCCCGGTTAACAAGAAATTAACTAGATAGAGAGTTAGACAGACAGACAGATGGACAGATAGATCGATAGATAAATAGATTTACTTCAGCTCTAGTCACGAAAGGAAAGACAGATAGAGAGAGAGAGATATATACAGTAGGTAGATAGCTAGCTCTAGTCATGAAAAGAAAGACAGATAGAGAGAGAGAGAGAGATATTTCAGTTCTAGTCATGAAAGGAAAGACTGCCAGACCTAGCTTGATATGTGCTGGAACCAATAAAAGCCATTTTTTTAAACCAATCCTAGAATGCATGAGCAGAGACTATATTGCCCCACCCCCGCACAAAATATACAGTAGGTACTGTACACTGTTGGATCATGAGTGGGTCTTCCTTGTTCTGTCCCACAGTGTATGTGACATGTATACAAAGCTTACTTCAATTTTAGTGCTAGCTGTTCCTCACTTTACATGAGCTCTAAAATTCATCGGTTAATTTGATGAGTAAATGCTGGGGAATCAAAAACAAAACCTTGTAAGAGTGAGGGAGGTTACACTGTATGTTTTGTATAATAACATGAAAATCTGGGTTTTGGAATTATTTTATTTTTTTTTAACTTTATTTCTTCACCTTTGGACAGGGCATTTCTCAAAGATACCCTCTCTATCTTCCCTCTACTCCCCACCCAGACCCTCCTTCTAAGTACCCCCCCCACAGGACTTCCCAGCCTCCCAGATCACCCCCTGGGGAAGGGCCCGTCTCACATACCTGGCGGCTTTTTCTCCAAATGAGAGGATCTGTCCTGTGGGTGGCACCTGGGGACATCAGAGAGAGGGTCCAGTGTTTGTGATGTGGAGCTTAGCCCCCTGGGGTCCTCGTCATCTTCCCAGTCCTCCAGGGCTTTTTTCCACATGGTTTCTCCCCTCAGAGCACGGATGTCCAATGGCATCCATAGGGTCAACATGCTGACACCCACTGCTGCTCCGCCTCCTGTATTCACAAGCGCTGTATGTTCCACCACTGCCCCCAGCCACTGCCAGGAGCCACACAGGAGTGGCACTGACCCCAAATCCCTCCCTGGGAAGTAAGAGCTCCTCCCTTGCAATTCCCCAGCAACCCAAGTCCACTTCCGAACATGGGTCACTGGCATGGCGTGAGGTGTGGTGTCCACTGCCTCAACCCTTGGATTCAAGCTAGGATTCAGTGCAAAGAAGTGCAAAATAATGCACCTGGGAAACAAAAACCCAGGGGAAGATTACACAATGGGGGAGTAACAACAACAAAAATGGAAAGAGCCCTGGGGGTAATCATATCAGATGACCTTAAGGTTAGCAAGCAATATGAGAAGGCGGTAGGGAGGGTTGGGGAGATGTATAGGGAGAGGCATCACCAGCAGAAAACAAGAAGTTGTTATCCCTCTGTACAGACAGTTGGTGAGACCCCATCTGGAGTGCTGCATCCAGTTCTGGAGACCCTATCTCCACAAGGACATAGACAGGATAGAGGCAGTCCAGAGGAGGGCAACTAAAATGGTGCAGGGTCTACATCAAAAGCCATATGAAGAGAGACTAAAGGAGCTTAATATGTATACCCTTGAGGAAAGGAGGGAAAGGGGGGACATGATAGAAACTTTTAAGTATCTCAGTGGACTCAACAAAGTCCAAGAGGTAACATCTTTCAGAAAAGAGATGTGCAAGAACAAGGAGATACAATTTGAAGATAGAGGGGGGATGGCTCAAGGGCAATGTGAGGAAGTATTTTTTCACAGAGGTGGACGCATGGAACAGCCTTCCTGAGGAGGCTGTGGGGTCTAAAACTGTGGGAGAATTCAGGAATGCATGGGACAGACATAAAGCAATTTTTGTCGGGGGTAGGAAGAAATAGGCTGTTAACTAGGATCTGCAGCTTATCCTGTAGGTAGGGGAATGAGCAGACTAGGTGGGCCAAGTGGTCCTTATCTGCCGTCAAAGTCTATGTTTCTATGTTTCCAACACTCAGTGCCACTGGGCCGGCTCAGAAAGATTATTTTAACAATTATAACAAGGGCACATTATACAAATACAATTAAATTGCTCAGTCAACTAGCTGTAGGGAGATGCTTGGTTTTAATATTAAAAATAAAGCAATTTTCAACATTCACTTCTTTGAGAATGTCAAGAACACTGACAACATATTGAAATGTTCCCTTTTGTTCTTGACTTGTGCAAGGTGCACCCAAGGTCTTATAGAGCAGTTGAAAATAAAAAAGAAAGTCCTCATTCATATATCTGGCAGTTCCCTTTGGTGTAACCTTGAAACAAAAGCTCCACGGGTTGGAGTAGGACTTAGATGCTGATAAACAGACGTAATTATGAGACTGGTAATATCCCAGATCTGCAATTAACATGCACTTTCAATTACTCACTTTCTAAATTACAGTGGCATTGCAAGTTCATCGAAAGCAATCCAGGAGGTCATGCAATATGTATTTTTACAATAAGAATGATGACCGTGACCACACTAATGCTTTTCACCTGAGACCTTTTATAGTATTCAGAGCGAAATATGGGGGGGGGAGGGCTTTTACATGCAGGGATTCAGAAAAGGCAATGGCATTGTCCATCTTCATGAAAAGCCTGTCATTTCCCAAGCACTGCTACAGTTTAACAGTAATGGGGACATTTTTTCCTGACAACTGGTATTTAATCTACAGCTGTATCAAGGCAGATTTCCATTCATCCTTCCTCCTGTTGAATGAAAGGTCAATTGTCACTTGAAACACTAGCTGCATCCTTAACAAGGAAGTGCTGAGTCTTGGTAATGGGCACAAGTAATGATGTATACATGGTCATTTGGAATCCTGCTCTGACTACGGTTTAAAAGAAAACTGCACACAGCCTGTGAGATCTGTTTGTTATAAATACTGGCTCCCATCCTGGTATTGTTCAGGCTATACTCGTCTTTAATGAACTCAGTGGTTTTTCAGATTTGCATGCTGGTAGTTAGTCCTGTTTTGCAATTGTATTATGGTGTATAGCAGGCCCTTGTTCTGCATTGATTTCCATACTTGCTGTAGTGTTATTGTATAGGCCATGAGATTGCCGGGCTTAGGAAATAGTAATTTAGGGGTTATTGCTTCTGCTAGGTTAAGAAATAATAGCTTTTGTCATACACATTAGTTTGGGTAAATCTTTCTGATATGAGATTGTGAGTATGTACCCTATCTAGTTCAGTAATGAGAACATGCATTAATAATAAAACACACTTAGAAAATGGCAAAGACAATTCTTGAGAGCTGATTGGCTGGCAACATTCCAGAGGTGGGCATCTATTTTTCAATACATTTAATAGAACATTTTGGGCACTCACCACCACAGCAAAAGGCTCCAAGCAGCTTGTAATAGAAGAAATATATATTTACATAATGACAACACAACAGGGGTGTAGGCTAACACTCTAAAAGAACAGCACCCGCCTGACACGTTTTGGACTACCAAATCAGTCCTATATCAAAGGCCTTTGATAAAGGACTGTTTTGATAGTCCAGAATGTGTTAGGTGGGCACTGTGCTTTTAGGGTGTTAGTCTACACCCCTGTTGTGTTGTCATTATGTAAATATATATTTCTTTTATTACAAGCTGCAAGGAACCCTTTACTGTGATGGTGAGTGCCTGAATATTTCTGTTACTTGTACTGGACTGAGTTTTGGTGAGCACCACCTTACCTGTATGCAAAGAATTGTTTGCTTTGATCTACTTTTCAATGGAGCCCAGGTAAAAAAAAAAGTGCCAGTCTCAAGTAACCTGACTACCAGTATCAGTGCACCCATGAAATGTTCACTTTTAAACAGCCATCATTTTTCGTGTCGCTTAACGAAAGATACAGCCCCCCAAACTGCCACAACCTGTGCCACATCCTCATTTTTTACTTTGCTTTAACAGCACCAGAGGTAAACAGCTCTTTTAAAATATCACTGTGTGATCGGTACCACAGACCGTGCTTACCTCTATGCGCAAACACAGCCAGCTGCCAGATCCATTTCAACTGTCACCTGATCCTGGGTTCCACTCACAGTGCCACTGTCCACTGCATCATAGTACACATATCACAAGACCGCTGTACACAGCTGCAGTAGGGAGGGGGATTCAACAGACTATTAAGAACACTACTCTGACCCCCCACAACACTTCTGGATCATGCAGACAGCTTCTAGCAACCTTACTGCGCTACTGTTGCACTATTCTCACTATTCTCCTATTTTGTTGTTTCATTTCAAGAAGAAATGGATTCGGGATGTTTTTAATAAAAAAAATACAATAAAAATTTAACCCCTTCCCCATCTCTATCACATAGCACTACAAATCCCATGAAACAGTGGAGCAGCTACGCATCTGACTCAAACACGGTCTCCTAAACAGCAACACCCTGTACTGGCAAGCATAGCATAGTAGAGGGTCTACTTTACAAGAAAAATGCATTTTTATTATTTTTTTTTACCATTTATTAGACTTCTTTTTAATCTTTTATTTTATTTTATAAAAAGTTCCGTATGTGCCATTTTCTAAGTGTAATAATACCCTCCAGGATGGGCAGTATTTGGCAATAGCTGACCTTCCAGGGGCTATAAGGCCCTCCACCTGCAGTGTCAGGCCTTATTATTACCCCCCCCAGGGTGATACGGTATTGTCCAATACTCTCCCCATCAGGTATTATTGCTTACTTGAACTGTGTCAGTACGCCCCAGGTGTCTTCTATATATACTAAATTTAGTACTCATACTGTGTCATACTTGAACCCATGATAACCTGGTGCCCAAACGGTTGGAACACACTGGAACTTGAGCCAAATAGTTCATAGTGAAATTGGTAGGATTATGCCTTTCAGTGAAAGAGTCCACGATTCCAGAAAGAAGTGAATAATGTTACCCACAACCCCCATTCAATCCTTCAGACCCACTGAGGAAAAGATTCTGGTGGTTATTACTCAGGCACTTAGTATTTTTCATTCCTGGTTACAAGTCAGAGCGGGGATTGCAGTACTTGTTCTGGTCCCTATCCCCAGCATACTCCAATTGAAAACAGGCAAGTTTAAGAAAGCTGTGGGCCAAAGACGGCATCTGTGGGAAACTTTGTTAAAGCAGCAGTGCAACGAAGGAGTGGAAAAATGATGTGCTGTGCAAATGCATACGGCTGTGTCTGGATTGACTTTCAATTTTGTTCTATGTGGTTATGCGAGTTGTTTGATTATTAAATAAATTAATATTTTAAAAAAACTGCAATTATTTTGCTCAGATAAACTCACCAACCTCCATGTTTATTCAAGATTATTCCCATCAAGCTGTTGGTCACATTAAGGTTTACTACAGTGCGTGCGTGTACTTGCGGCGCTGTTGAGACAGGAAGGAAGTGATAAGTTTGGTCTTGTTGGAGAGCGACAGTATCAGGTCTATAAGTGTATGTTTTTTAATTTGTTTCTCTTGTAAATAGCTAAGTGTTCGGCACAAAAGTTTTTGAATACCGCGGGTGTTCTGCTAGACCCTCCAATTGTATCATTTCTCCCTGTTTAATACTGCTTTGTTTTTAAAATTGGTACCAGATTCTGTATACACATACCGTGTACTGAATTCAGTCACCGTCTCATACTTTTAATAGTAATTAATTGTTCCCCATTCTGTGCTGCCCAGAGTGTGTCAGTTGTGTTACTGCCAGCACAGTCCAAAGGGAGCATCCCTTCTCTATGGTGACCACTTTGTATTCAGTGACCGGCACAGCCGCTGGCAGAGGGCTCGACAATGCTGTGTGACATGTAGAAGCTGTTGAGTGATACTGCAGTGAGCTTACCTTTACCCGTGACTGACACTTGACTTTGCTGGAGTCAGGCAGGAGAAAACAGACCCTCCAACTGTATCATTTTTCCAGGTACAATATCGCATTCCTAACACTGGTGCCAGATCCTGCCTACTCCGTACCGTGTACCAAGTTCAGCCTCCTCCTGATACTTTTAAATAATTAATTTTCCCCATTCTGAGGTGCTCAGACAGAGTGTTAGTTCTGTGACTGCCGGCATATGAGGGGAGAGTCTAAAAATAAAATTGAATTGGCCCTCATGTTGACATGACTGAAACACCAGGCCCCTCCCCCCATGGAGCAAACCCCTCTGATCAACTCAGAATCCCTTCCTGGTGGCATTAGCTCTCTTCTGGTGTAGCTAGGACCCCCCCTCCCCATGCTGTGCTATAGCTAGTCCCCTCTCCAGCTCACAGAGTGACCTATACAGTAATGCAGCATACCATGTTATGCTGGCTCTGTCCCAGAGGAAAACTCATGGGGCTGGCTGGTAGTACAGTTTGCTAGATAACAAGCTGCAATGAGCTTGGCACATCTGGCAGACCCGAGTTTGATTCCCACAAGCTCCACTTGCATTCTGTGTGACTCTGAGCAACTCCCTTAGTCACCCCAAAAGTCCTGGGTCACCACTGAAAACAAGCAATTGTGCCTAGTGGGCCACCCGGTTAACAACAGACAAAAAAAAAAGGTTGGGATGTGTCACTCCCCCCCCGCCCCGCTCACTGTGACACGCATACTTATTTTCATTTGTTAAATGTTGGAGGGTCTGGAAGTGATGCATTATCCTGGCTGTCCACTGTCATGCAAGCAATGGTAGCTCTGTGACTGTACAGCCAGTTTCACAGGTTTTAAGTATCTTGCAACACGTAATTGTGTACGACAGCTATACATTCACTGGTGCTGCCTGCAGAGAGATGAGTTGTTGTACTGGGGCGGGGGGGGGCGGTCCAAGTCAGTGGTAAAGCTCCCTTCATAACGATATCCTCTTATGCATTCCCATTGTGGATTATTTGTGTGCAACACGGCAGTTAGTGATTGTGAGTTTACAGCCTGGAAAATCGTGGCTGTCAGAAAATTCATGATCCACTATGATGTGGGGTTACTACGCACTGTACAGCTGCATTTTATTTTAGTTAGGTTAAAGCATAAATTGAGATTTTGATGGTCCATCTGACTGGTGTGCTTCCACACATTTGACTGTACATTATGTATACAGTCTGGACTGCACCTGGGTCTGTCGTGCAAGACCAAAAATGAAAAAATAGAAGTCTATCACCACCAGCTGCTTACTGAAGCTCCTCCAACTGCAAGATGCTGTTGGAAAGATGCTGTGGAGTCACTTTTTTTCATTTGGATGTGTACAACAGTAACGCAAAGCACTTAATTAAGGGAAACAGATACCTTATCATATTTCCAACAGCATCTTGCAATTGGAGGAACTTACATAGAAACATAGAGGTTGCCTATGTAGAAGGCCTGCAAAGTCCAGCAAGTCTGCCCTTTTTTGGTTTTGAACCTTATGAATGTGTCATGTAGTAGTATTCTGTCAAGGATGTGTGCATGTAGTAACCCATCACAGGGTGTGGGGTTACTGGGGATTGGCTTAAAGATGCCAGCAATACCTCACCTCTGAGGCCTGCCATGCCACATGCCCATGGAAATCTGCTACCTATCCTAGACTATTGCTCTCCCGTCTACTTCGGGACTTCCACATCTACCATGGCAATGCTATCCGTGGCATGCAACAATGCCTGCTGCATCTCCCTGCTGGCCCCTTTCTCCACGCATCACTATACATGCTACACTACACTGGGGTGGCTCCCACTACAAGGCCTCTTTGACCTTGCACTGTTCAGTTTTATTGATTATGCCATCCGTATTGTCCTGAAATCCCCTCTTAGAAGTGTAATGGCAGAAAAGGACCCACAGGCCCACTCAGTCTGGCCATTTGTCCAGCTATCTGCTAGGACATGCACCCCCCACTCTCAGCACCCCCCTGTGTTTGTCCCATGCCCTTTTGAATCCCTCCACTGTTGCCTCTCCAACCAATGCCTCCGGGAGCCTATTCCACTTATCCAACACCCTTTCTGTGAAATATTACTTCCTAATGTTACCCCTGAACTGCCCCTCTCCACCTACAGGTCATGCTCCCTCGTCCACTGATTACCCTTCAGATGGAAGATACTTTCCACTGGCACCTGGTTTATACCCTCAAGGTACTTAAAGTTCTCAATCATGTCCCTCCTCTCCCACCTCTGTTCCAGGGAGTACATGTTCAAATCTTTCAAACTTTGTTCATAGGATAGGTGGCTGAGCCCCTTTGCCATCTTCGTTGCTCTCCTCTGAACCTGCTCCAGCCTCCCCACATCCTTTGTGAGGTATGTCATCCAGAACTGGACTCTGTATTCCAAATGTGGTCTAACCAGATGGGTGTAGAAGGGTACTATGACCTCTCTATTTTTACTGGTGAGGCCCCTTCCGATGCATCCCAGCATTCTGCTGCCCCTAGTCTCTGCTCTCCCACAGATCCTTTCCATCTTCAGGTCCCCCAATATAGTAATGCCCAGGTACCTTTCTTGTTCCGTTACCTCCAGATCTCTGCCCCCCCATACGGTATCCTGCCCTCCAGTTCCTGTAACCAAGATGCATGATTTTACACTTTTCTGTGTTGAATGAAAGTTGCCACCTCTTTGATCATGCCTCTAGCCTCCCCAAGTCTCTCTGCATTTTTTCTACCCCTTCCTGAGTGTCTACCCTATTGAACATCTTAATATCATCTGCAAGCAGGCTCACACCACCTTCAAGGCCCTCCATAATGTCTCCTACAAATAGGTTGAATAGTAGGGGCCGAAACACCGATCTCTGAGGGACCCCCCTTGTGACCATGCCCTCTCCAGATGCCACCCCATTTATTATGACCCTCTGCCTCCTGTCCCCCATCCAGCTTCCCACCTATTTAACCACACTCTGCCCCAGCCCCAGGCATGACATTTTATCCAGCAGTCTCCTGTGGGGCATGGAGTCAAATGCCTTTTTGAAATCCAGATAAGCAATATCTGCTGCCCTCTCCTGATCCAGTTCCTTGGTGACCTCATAAAAAACACTCTATCAAATTTGTTTGACAGGATCTGCCCCTTGTAAAACCATGTTGCCTTGGATCCATCAGGCCTCTTTCCTCCAGGTAGCTAGTGATCCTGCCTTTCATTAGTTTCTCCATGAGCTTGCCTACCACCGATGTCAAGCTCACGGACCTGTAATTTCCCACCTCCTCCCTCCCTCAACCCCTTATGCAGTGGGACCACATTTGCCTGCCTCCAGTCTTCCAGTACCACCCCAGTCTCCAGGCACCACCTCCCCCTTCCCCACCACCAAAGAGACCCAGAATCCTTCAGCCTTTCCCCACTTGCCCTGCAATTCTGATGCCCTCATACTCTCCTTTATGTAAAGTGCAACCCCCCCCCCCTTTTACACCCTGTCCTTCCTGAACATTTTGTACCTTGGTATGTCCATGTCCCATCCTTGCTCCTGGTGGCACCATGTTTCTGTTACCCCCACCATGTCAAGGCCCTCCTTGACCATTTTTTGCTGTTAGATCTTGGATCTTCCTACACAGACTTCTGGCATTTGCACACATTAACCTCCACCCTCCTCTTTCCACCAGCCCTATATATTCTTCCCCCCTGCCCCTTGGCTGTGTGGGTAGGGCTTTTAGTCCCCCCTGCCTCTTGCTCCATCAATAGAGCTTCCCTTTGCCCCCTCCAAGTGTAGTTTAAATGGTAGTGTTTATCAACATAATCGTCCAGCTTGCATTTGAGCACTGCATTCCCCTTCCCATTTAGGTGCAGCCTATCCAGGGAATAGAGGCTGTTGTCACTCCATGTTGATCCCCAATCTCCTATCACTCCATATCCTCTGTGAGCACACAAACCTGCCAGTCAACTATTGAACTCCTCTATACTTTGTTTTACCTCCATGCTGGCCCTTGGTACTGGCAGCACCTCAGAGAAAGACAGGGATTTAAAATCCAAGCTGCTGAAGAACCTAGCCAGTGCCATAAACCTTGCCTGCACCTCCATCACAATACTCCTTGCAAGGTCATTTGTGCCTAGGTGAAAGATCAGATGAGTTTTTCTATCCATTTCCCTCCCCCTTGAGGGGATCCAATGCATGACCTTGGCTGCTGTCATAGCCAGCAGGCATTCCACCCATATATTTACACAGGGGGAAGCCATTACTCTTAGCAATGTTTAGACCTTTCACTGCTCCAAATCTCCTCATCCCCCATATTGTTATCTTCCCAGCCTGTGCTACCAATCATCCAACAAATGTGCACAACCTAACACCATGCATTCTGTGTGTAGGGTTAGTGTGTTTGTGGTACTTCTTAGAATGTATGTTCCGTGTACTCATAGCATTCATTTTGATTTAGTATTTCATGTGTGGACACTAGTGTAGTTTTCCATACCCTTGATTAGTAAATAAATAATAAGCAAATGTGCACTAACTGAAGTGACACTCATTTTGATATGTTCTACATGAATGTGGTAATAATTTGTCATACATCTTCTCATCATCTGTGTGTGTTTTTTTTTAGTTTAGGTTTAAGAAATGTCAGCGAAAAGAACAGGTGGGAGGCCGCCCGTATATTCACCATGGTCAGCTAAGCAAAGGAAACTTGATCAGGACCGAAGTGGATGGAGATGTTCAGTTAATATTGGAAGTATGATTAAAATATGGAATGAACTGAGAGATGAAGGACGGTGTAGGACCAATAAAGAATTGGCTTTTTTTCTAATAATGTGTTATCGGTAAGTAACAAAGTTATATGTGGCTATGTTGCTTTTATATCTGTATAAGTTACTTTCCTAACCTCCCAACCCCAGCATTACTGTGTGTGAACTAATCATTTGGTGAAAAATTGCATGGGAGTCGACATGATACATTCCCCCAACCCCCACAAACACAAGTAAATTAGCCCAACCTTATTAATGAATCTGCACTACTGCCATATGATTGTGTAGGAAAGCAATTTATTAGGATTCACTGACTGAATGGCAGTGGTCCAAAGTAGCAACAGGGTTATAATTTCCATCATGCTTGGAGAGTTTGCTAGACTCAAGAAAAGTAAACTGTGACAACTGGAATGTTATTTGAATACTGTCCTGAGACTAACCTATAGGATAGTGCATGGGGAACAGTTGACAACAGGGCTATTCTTTCACCGAGTTGGCACTATGATGATGGATTGATTACCTCGAGAGTGCAGCTCGAGAGGTAATCCGTCGTCATAGTGCCAATGAGGTGAAAGATGCCCTGTTGTCAACTGTTCCCCATGCATTTTTCTTTATAGTGTATGGTGGAACGTCGTTTTTTTTTGGGAAAAAATCAGTTACTAGAAGGAAAAAAGAACTTTACATTTTGAATGTTTTCACGCTTGACATTTTAACTGCTTAAGAACTTTACATTGTGAACGTTTTAATGCTAAACATTAGTACTGCTGCCGACATTGCTGCTTTCCCCATGTGTCCTGTCTGTGGAGTGAGCCCTAACTGTCAAATGCTGTTTGAGGACACAGTGTGACATTCGCAGTGCAGTAGAAAACATCATTCTGTTCCACTGCGAATGTCACTAGTGTGTGACTACAAGGTTTTGAAAACGATGGATTTCGGTGGAGAACGATGTTCCACCATACACTATAGTCACATTCTTGGTATGTAAAATACTAAAGAATAGTGGCATTCTGTCTTGTAAATTCACTGTTATGACATAGATGAGAGGGGTTTATAAGGTTCTGAAATCACAGCAGTGAGATTACAAGGTTGTAAGTAGCCTACTTTCAGTGTGTAATAAGGGCTACCCATACATTATAGAAAAATACAGGATGAGCAACTTTATACACAACCTGTGTGTTCTGTTACCTTGGGGTTCTGATTCCTATGGATCTCTCGAGCTTTACTCTCGAGATCAGAGGGAATCAAAACTCTTATGTGGCAGAACAAACTGGTTGTGCATAGTTGCCCATCCAGTATTCTGTATAGAATGTATGGATAGCCCTTATTACAGAATGCCAGTGTTATTTAGTATTGTGCACACACAGAATGCAATTGTAAGTGTCAGTATAGTATTTGAATAACTTTCCAATTGTTACAGTTTCCTGTTGCTGAGTCTAGCAATCGTTATGTCTAATACAGATTTTAACTCGGGTGCTATTTTGGCCCACTGTTGTTCAGTTTGTGTATCCTAATAAATAGTTTTGCTACACAATCACAATGCCATAGTGCAGATTAATTCATATAGTAAGGCTACATTTCTTTGTTTTTTTTTTGGGGGGGCATCATAGGTTGAGTGCCATGCAATTTAAATGACAATGGCTGATGTACTGCTGATAACCATGGTGTAATCACCTCTCATGATTGGTAGGGCATCAGTAAACCTCTTGAGCTTCACTCATGAGGTTTAGTGATGACCTAGAAACCACTCAAGGTGATTACTCCATGGTTATCACCTCTGCGTCAGGCACTATCTTCTGTATAGTGTATGGTAGACTGCTGTTATGCATGGAATACCATGCATTGAATATGCTTGTGGTCCTGCAGCAGTTACAACTGCATGTTGTTCTGCTGCAGTACTGATGTCTCTTCTGCAGCAGAACAATGTGGAATGCTGCCAAAAAAGTGTTTAAAGTTTGTGCGGTCTGACATATGGTATTGACTTGTGGTGTCCGAACATTTTCCACTTGTGATTGAGTAACTACTGTTGTTTGAAATACAAACAAATCTATTCTCTGTTGTCCTCATGTGCTGATTTATTTTGTGTGATTTTCTTTGCAGCAAGTGCCCATACACTGTAAAAGATTGTGTATGACCAGTCTTACCTAAACAAGGGTATTATTGTATTGAACGGTTTCCATGGTAAATGGGCACTTGTTGAGCTGTTAAGTCGAGGTCATCTGTTGCAAAGGAAACCACTCGATACAGGAATATCTATGTTGTGTACAACTGCTCATATACAATCCTCTATATGTGCATTCATTGTTTGGAGTGATGCAGACATTTTAAATTCTGTTTTACCGTGTATGCAAATTGTGTGAGTAAAAGAATGGAACTTATAGTGCTTTGACTAGTTTAATTTATTTTTTAAAAATCTTGTAATACAGTATTTCTGTAATGTAATGTTGTTCTTTTCTTTTACTTTTAATGTTATTGTCTATCTTTCTGTCAGGACTACTTACCAAGGACATAAGCAGCAGTTGACAGATCATTCCACTTCTTCATACAGCTCTCCTGTGTCTCCATTTGAGAAGCTCCCAGCTCATCTGGCATCGACTCCATTGATTGTGGATTATGGAAGCTTTCCAGATCATACCAAGTATGATAACAATTGCAAGGAAAATAAATATACTTTTTTTTCTGTCTGGGGTATTGTTGCAAGTACCGTCAACTGGGAGCAGCTGTTATGACTGTTGTAGTCCACTGGCCATATTAACTGTCACTGAGCAGCCTCGACATGGTCAGTGTAGTAATTTGTTTAATCACTGACCATTATGTAGGCAATAATACCCAACAGGGTGGGCAGTACTGTGCTATAGCAGACCGTCCAGTGGCGTAATGAGGTGCAATGCAGTAAACAATAAGACATGACTTCGTATTGGTAGTGATGCGATACCCGCACATCCAGAGGCGGAACTCACTCGACCTATGGTCTTGTGCTTAAGTGCACATCTGGGAGTGTGGGTATCTCAGTACTACCAACACCCAGCCATGTCTTATTGCTTACTTAGAATTGGCCAGTTGGCATGGTCTTGAAAAACCCCACAATAGTAATGTCTTACTACAATGGCTGTACCAAATATAAGACATTTTGGGCACATGGATTTTGTGGCTCGATAAATATTGGGAATATTGTATGTTTGTGTTGGATATCCATCCAAACAGGTCATGCACTACTTAGACATAGTTTGTTGATTTGTTTCATGAGGAGTACTGTGAATATCACTGTGATTCACCATGAGCAATTTTTTTATGTGTTTTATCAGTTCAGAGTCTTCCTAGTCAGATACTGAAAGTGAAACCAAGATAGACATGAATCCCATTCACAATGAGACATCATATGATCCATATAATGACAGGTAGTTGCTGGAAGTTGACTTTACGTACACTATTTGCAGAACTGAATTTGTTAGCAAGCAATGTAGTAGTGAACAATACAGTATCATGCTGTGTACATTGATGAGAATAATGTTACTTTTTCCAGCATTTCATATTGAGTCAATCGATAATACCGAAGAAGATGCATCTCCACCAGTGAAGACTGTGTTTGATAAAAATCAAAGTTGTGCTGATGAACAACCTAATGATGCCACTGCAGTAAAGCATGATAGGGGAATACATGCAGTGTCAACTGCTATAATATTTGATAGCTGTCTAATGGAACTGGCTAGCAAGGCTTTTCGAAGGTGCGATGTATGGCGCTGTTTCTGTGATGTTGACCTCTCAATTTGTCAAATGGGCACGCATTCCAACTAAGTATAAAGTGCACCAAAGTACACTTGAAATTTTGGTACTCTCAGCCATTAGTTAAATGGATGGCAGCTGGAAACCTGCTAATGGCTGCTAACATAGTGTTGTCTGGCAACAATTATTGCAAAATAGTAATGCTAATGTGCTTTATGAACATGGCACCATTTTCAAAGACAATCTTTTATGCTGTCCAGTGCCAGTAAGTCTGTCCTAATATTAATAGATATTGGGAGAATATGCAGTCACAAGTAATCAGCAAACTGAAACAGCCTGTCATCATTCTAGGACAAGGGAGGAATGACAGCCCAGGACATTGTGCCAAATATCAAACATATGTAATGATGGGGAATGAAAGCAAGGAAATTATTGATGTGCAGATTGTAGGTGTACGTGAAACTAGTGGAAAGTCCACTAATATGGAGGTTGTTGCCTTCAAGCGTAGCATGAATAAGCTTATTTCCAAAGGAGTTTCTGTTGCTAAAGTAGTCACAGATGTCCATGTGCAGATAATGGCTGTGATGAGTATGTTGATGTAATGTGCAGTAATAATAGTTGTTCAGTAGTACTGTGAAAATGAATGATTGCGAACTGGAGCAAGAAGTTGTACCTAAGTTATGTGTGTCTCATGCAAATACATTTTCTGTCCTTTTGTAGGAAAAAAATATCCAGATGTCAATCATCAGTTGGACCTGTGGCAGGGGAGTAAAGCAGTTCATAAGAGACTTCACAAGGTGAGTATGTAAGCAAAATACAATGACAGTGTGTGGATGATGGCAGGATTTACCAACACCTGGTGTGGTTTGCTCACGAGACACGGATGAATGAGGAAACCACATCAGATGTGGTGAATCTTGCCATTGCCAATGCCCAGTTATGTGGTATGACTATTATACAGTGAAGAAAAGATGGTGAGAGAAGTTTTGACTGTTTTTTCCCCTGTTTATTTTTTCCGTGCATTCCACTTTCAAGGCATATTCAATCAGCTGCATCAAGGTACTGCGGGATCTCAATTATTTTTTTTTGGTTGTCATTTTTGAAACCACCTGATAGTGTGGCGAATGAAATGAATTATGGTAGGCTAGTCATTTATTTACTTATGTATTTATTTATTTTTTTATCCATACTCCGGGACTCCAGAGATTGCGATCATGCCGGTGTCATGGGGCGGGTTAAGCGGAGATTCAAGATGCCATGTTTAATGTGTTTATGTCAGGTTTTGGATTGAATAAGGTGGTGTGCTCCTGGTTGGCATTTTTCCTTTGTGGGATACTTATGCAATATACCATGACAGTGTGTACGTAATGGTAGGATTTACAACAACTAATGTGTTATTTGGTCACATGGTCACAGACCGAGTGAGACAACCACATCATTCGTTATAAATTTTTTCAGGTACCTACATCATGTACTGTTATATAATTACCAGCTCTGCCTTTTTCCCATAGGGAAACCATGGTGTAATTTGCCATTATAAAGGAGCGTTTATAACGGCAAACACACGCACGATTTCCCTTCCTCTGCGCATGCTCATGCAGCAGCGCTACCAGCCATGAGCACTCCTCGCTTTCGTGTTACCGAAACTGAACCACCAGAACAACTTGTCGGTAAGTCCTCTTCTTTTCTCCCCTGTTATACCCTGCACAGAAAGACGTGAAGAAATCGGGGGGAGGAAAAAAACAAAACAATTTAAAATATAAAAATCTCGGCACTGCAGTAAAAGCACCGACCGTGGCATACACTGGCAGGAGACACAGACCTCTTTATTTTATATAATTGCTGAGGCAAAAAAGGCTAACCCAGCAATTATATAAAATAAAAATGAATAAGTGTCAAACTGAATTTTACACACACCCCTCATTGTGGGATGCTTTGTAGCATCCCACAACTCGGGTGTGTGTAAAATCTCGTTACACACCCCGACCCATACTTTATTCTATATATTGTGAATATACATTTGCCGTTCATTTTTTTTTACAGAAATGAAAGCAAAAATATCCAAAAAGCTTACATGCTAAATCTTTGTAATTTTCTCATGCTTGCATCAGTGAGGCCACTGCTGACCTGCATACATGGTTCCATGACATTGTAAACGACTTCAGGTTCTCATGTGCTAATTGAGAGGGACAGGTTTTTTTACTATCTGTAAGTTAAAAAGTTTGCTATACATGTTATGTCTAATTCATTATAAAAAAAATTATGGCTTCATATGTGTTTCTGTTGGTTTGTTGTGTGAAGATACTAATTGACGACACGCCCCCTGGAATGCCTTATTGCTTGGGTGCTGTTGACAGGATAGCGTTCTGTGTGTCAATAATTGTTCCGTAAGTTGATCTCATGTGTTTTTGAGGTCTGTTTACTTTTTTTTCATTGTTAGTCAATGTGGAGAGATATTCTAGATCATGTCGTAGACAAACATTCCTGGCACATGTTTATTCCAGGTGACATCGATCACTGTCAGCATGCAGAAACCGAGATGCCCACCAATGGAAAAGCATAGCTAGTGAAAGGGTTAGCTGCGCATAACGCTTTACGTAACGCTGTGTGTGATAGGTGGTTGAACAATAAATTGAGGTACTTTGTCAATGCCAGGTAATGCTTGATGTTTACCATACGTGATGTGATGTTTCAGACCTTTGATAGCAGTGTTACATAGTGGTGTAGCCATTGCATAACCAGAGTATGCACTGCATGTGATTTGTAGTTGTAGTGCGATTCTTGGCTATGCATTTGAAACAACACATTGAGCATCGTGCCTCACGTCTTATTTAGTATGGTAAGATCATACTGTAAGGTACTTAGTCTGTCATATGTTATTTTTTTATATCCTCTGCTCACATAATGGTTGTATGTTATTTCATCACTGTTTTATATATTTAAATTGGACTTTTAAATGAATTTGCGATTTTGTTATTTTCTGTTTTGTTTTACGTACAACTCTGCCCAACTGTGAAACAAGCAGAACAACAGTAGAACTTTAAAATTGCAATAGTCTCATTTTGATGTACGCTGGGAAACAGTTTGCCTATGAGTAATGTATGAAGTACTGGTAGCAAGCAATTTACTGACTATTAACAGTTTCATGTTAAAAGCACAACACATAACATAAAGGTTTAAGTATGGTGTTTGGTTAGTAACAACGATGTGAACAATTCTTGAAGTTTCCATGACATAATTGTAAACATTTGCAGCATATGTTGCGAGGTTTTCGGATGACATGGCAACATCAAGTAGTGAGATAAGTGAGGTTATTAACTGAAGACCATGCATTATATTTGATGGTGTACTGGTTAACAAGATTGTGTACTTGTACCTTGTCATGGCTGATACGAGATTTGATCGTACTGTATACTCATAATTCCCTTCCCTTCCCCTTTCCATAAGTCAACCCTACTTCCACTTAGGACACCACCTGGTAACTTCACGTGCCTGTCCCTCTTTTTTTCACAACTGCCATAATATTGGCCCCACCATCTCCACATGCAGCCAAGGTTTACTTGGCATTATTAATATTTCAACTGCAGACAACAGGAGCAGATAGTGCATGTGAATGTGATGCAGCTTTTTCTGTGAACCACTTATCTATATGCATTTTATAGTAGTATTTCCCTCTGAGTTGAAGTCGGTGGCCCCTATATGCGTCACTTCATACTGATACCCAGATTTCCATTCCACTCCATTAATGTCCAAGTATGCCCTGAATGCTCTCTGCTATTGTCCCTATTAGAAGTGAATTAGACTTTTAGGAGGTGCAGTGTTGTTGGTCCTTCACCGGTTTCAGGACCAGGCATGTCACTGCCTCCCCAAAGGATGCAGGAAGGCCCTCCCTGTCACACCATTGCATACATTGGCTAACACCTTTGTTACTTGCCCCTGTATAGCTGTTTAAAATTAACATTTTCTGATGGCAAAGGAAAAGTGGGCAGAAGTGTAGCAGTGAACATTAAATGCAAATATTGTGAGTGCAATGACATGATTTGGCAAGTCGTATATCGATGTCATTTTTCATTGCAATTTATCCACAGATTTGAGGGTTACACAGCACGGAATATTTTGGCAGCGATCAACCACAACAGCCATATAGGCAGGAATCTACTGAAGAATAAATCTGGAGAAGTGATGTAAATGTACAATGTTTTGATTTTTTCATTTTTTGTTTCCATGACAGATTTCGCACATCCCCATTTAACAGTGATGTGGTGCCCCAACTCCACTTTTAAATCACTCTAACCAGTTCACAATCGCCAGCATGGACTGGTAAAATGAAGACGTGCAGCAAGGTACTCAGTCACCTGCTGGCCAGCAAAAAACAGCACTCTAACTCCGACTACACCAGAATAATGAGCAGGTATTTTAAATTCCCAATTACATCATTTTTTTTTTCAAATATTGTACCCCAACTGAAAACAACACCCACCTCCTGCCTCACTCTCTTATAAAAAAACAAACAAAAAAAAAACAAGAGAACATTGTTTAATGCCAATATACCCCTCCAGGGAGTGGGTATACTGGTGCATTTACCACGTCTGGTGTGTTTAAGTAACTCTGCTGCTCCTCAATATCAAACCACACCAGCTATGGTGAATCCACAAGTATACCCACACCCCAGAGGGTATATTGTTTAATTTCACCATACGACATGGGCAAGGTGAGGTGCAAGGCCACAGGAAGACTGGAGCCAGGAGAGGTATTAAAGACTGGGGAAATGTCAGGGCTGATTCCGTGGTGGCTGTCATGCAAAACTGAATGAGTGGTGACAGCAGTTTTTCTTGCAGGAAAAAAAAGAAACAGTTTGGCACTTGCAAAACATGCTAATGGATGCTCTCTGATAGTGGTGATTTGGGGGGGGTCTCACTCTATCGCTAAAGGATGGAATAAAATGGCAAGACTCTTTCAAACTGTGTGCCAAGTGCTTCTACCAAGTTTGAAGCCAGCTGAGCACAAGGATAGCTGTTATGAGGCTGACAGGATTGGCATGGCAGACACTTGTTACTTACAGGGCTTTCACTGTAAGTTAATGTACCCCTGTCAGCCAATAAGATTTCTTATATTTGCAAGGCCATGTTCTAAAAAATAAAGGATAGGTAAGTTTGTTGATATGTTTTTTTCCCCACACAAACTTGGTGGGTGATGACCAAATAAAACTTTGGAGTTTTACACTCATGGCTTATGGGGCATCACACACGTCGGGTGTGTGAAAACAAAACCATAACACACACCTACCTATCCATTACTCTCTATGTATAGGGCATTGTTAAAGATGTTTTTTACAGCATAAAGTTAGCAGACATGTTTGTGAGAGAAGCTCAATTCTGGTTGTATGGGACTACCTAAAATGCCAGTGTTCCATGCGCCATTGATCATAGAACTAGACACTTCACTGATAGTCAGAAGTATTGTCTGACCATGGATAAGACATATTTTATACATGGCCAGGAGCCAATCTAATTACTAAATTTTTCCACTTCCATTTCATAAATACCCAATAGGTGAGGTTTCAGTAACTGGTAAACTTGTTGGTGTCTCAATAATTCAAAATCAGATTGTGCTACATCTGTCTCAACTGTATCATATCTCAGAAGTGCTGAATTTTACTTATGTGTATCTACCTTTCTTTTACAGTCATACCAGACACTACTGCAAGCCGACAAAGCAATGGTTGGCCATGCCTTTGCATGAGCCAAAGGACTACAAGTACATAGCTGTTCTGAAGGAAGGCATTCTACAAATGAGATACAGCGATCCGAATCCATTGCTAGTTACATCTGCAATATACAACAGTGCAAGTACAGTCTTCTCCACTGGATGAGCCAGTACATCAAATGAAGCATAAAAAGGATGTGATTGTTTCTCACACACTACCATGTGTAGAGCAGAATGAACTGTGATATGTGGTTTATTTTCTTTTGGGGGGGGGAGACCAATGACAGTTTCATATGTCACTGTCATGTATGACTTTTAATACAGTTATAAAAAAATGTTCTCCCAAAACCAGATGGCCAGTTTCTGTTTGCATAGACATATTATTGGGGTTAAGAAGTAGTTATGAGACCATGCAGGACAAACAAATGTACAGTACAAATGTTATGAAATATCCAGACCCCATCATATTGCATTTGAACTAATCTACTTTGACAACAAACTAAAAAGCATTAAAAAAGAACCATAGAAGTACAACATTACAGTTCCACACTGTTCACTGGCTATCGTTTATATGACTTTAAGTCATCACAATCACTACCTGAGAATAAGTTATGTCTAACTGTATATATTTCTAAGTGACAGTTGTTAATTCAATCATTGCAGTTCACAGTAGATCTGTATTACTTTTCCTGTTGCAATTTGTCTTGAGTTTTTGCTCTCACTACCACATTTATTCTCATTAAAACATAATAGTAGATAAACACATGATTTGTCTTGCGCATTGCTGCAGGCCAATCTGTTGTTGACAATTTCTATGTAATGTGAAAATGCAATACATAGAGTAGTTGAACAAGTAAGTTTCTGTACTGAATATTACAGCAGTTGTGCAACACACTGACCCCTCAAACTGAATTTCTTTCCACCTATTTCAATGAGTTACCATGGAATCATGGCAACCTGCCGCCAAATAAAGGACAACACAGCCCATTGAGTCTGCCCAAAAGATGATAGCCCAGCTCCTCCTCCTCCTCCTCCCTTTTAGTCCCCTCCCCCCTGCCCTTTCTCTCCTCAGCTGCCTAACAGCATGTGTGTATTCCATGTGCTCTTGACTTTATCCACTGTATCAACCTCTGGCACCCATTTTGGCTTTATTTATTCCCTTCATGTATCTGAAAGTTTTCATCATATCCCTTGTCATCTCCAGCATATATAGACTAATCTCTTCCAGTCTCTCCCCATATGGTCTCTCATTTAGCCTCGGATCATTTTATTTGCCTTTCTCTGTACCCTCTCAAGCTTATCATTGTCTCCTTGTAGATGGGGTCTCCAGAATTGTACTCAGTACTCCAGCTGTGGTCTTACCAGTATCTTGTGCAGTGGGCAGACAGAGTAAAATTGGGGGAGGAAAGAGCCTCGCTACTTGTTCAAGCTTACCTAGACCTTGAGAGGAGACCTTAATCACTTCTCATTTGCAGAGAGGCAGGAGTTAACATTTCATAATTACTGGGTTGTGCTTTTTTTCCATTGAAAGAGCCGTGTATTAAATACTGTAATACCTGAGTAGGCAATATGGCATTCACGTGGTTCCTTTCAATGAGAAAATGCTCGATCCAGATCTGCAGTAGCTCGAGACTGTGAAAACCATTGTCCCTCATGACTTCTCTCTCACAGAAACAATCACCTTATGAACAGCTCTTAGTTAGAAAGGCAGACAGTAGTTCTGTTTCTCAGAAGACATACCCGAGGTATGCACAACTTGGCCAAATGACTAAATTGCAGTGGCTCATTACAGTATTTTGAATTTCTGCTGTATCACTCACCTAACTATCTAAATACTTTTCACGCAATCCCTTACTAAACTTCCTCCCCTCAGTTCTCTCATCTTCTACAGGGGCACAGGATCCAAGACAGCATGGGTTTACAAAAGGAAGGTCCTGTCAAACTAATCTCATAGATTTCTTTGACTGGGTAACCAGAGTGGTGGACCAAGGGGGAGCAGTTGATGTCGCCTACCTTGACTTCAGCAAAGCTTTTGACACTGTTCCACATAGAAGATTGATAAATAAGCTAGGTAGGCTCGGGTGGTCAGAAGTTGGTCAACTGGGTGGCAAACTGGTTGACTGGCAGAAAACAGAGAGTGGTGGTAAATGGTATACAGTCAGAAGAGATGCAAGTCACAAGTGGGTACCTCAGGGATCAGTCCTGGGGCCAGTCCTATTCAACATCTTCATTAGTGACCCTGCAGATGGACTAGAGGGTAAGGTTTGTCTGTTTGCAGATGACAACAAGATCTGCAACAGAGTAGATGATCCAGATGGGGTGGGCAGAATGAGAAGAGATCTGGATAAACTAGCAGAATGGTCAGAAGAGTGGCAACTGGAATTTAATGCAAAGAAGTGCAAAATCATGCACATAGGGAAGAGAAACCCTGAAGCCACTTATAGGCTGGGAGGGAGTTGCTAGCAGTCACAAAGGAAGAAAGAGACTTGGGCATCATCATCACTGATGACCCAAAATCATCCAAGCAGACCTCTAAAGCAGTAGGTAAGGCTAGGGGGTGTTAGGTGTATTAGTAGGGGTATCACAAGTCGAAGAGGGAGGTAATAATCTCGTACAAGACATTGGTTAGGCCTCATCTGAGTACTGGTGCAGTATTGGAGGCCACACCTTCACAAGGACATTAACCAAATTGAGGCAGTCCAGAGAAGGGCAACTAAAATGGTGCAGGGACTGCATCAGAAGACATATAAGGACAGATTAACGGAGCTCAATATGTATACCCTTGAGCAAAGGAGGGAGAGAGGTGATATGATCGAGACATTTAAACACCTTAAGGCATAAACAAGGTGAAAGAGTCTAACATATTTAAATATAAGAAAAATAGCAGGACAAGAGGACACAGCATGAGATTAGAGGGAGGCCGATTAAGGGGAATGTGAGGAAATTCTTTTTCACAGAAAGGGTGGTAGATGCATGGAATGGCTTACCACAAGAAGTGGTGGCTATGAATACAGTGCAGGGCTTCAAACAGGCATGGGATAGGCATAAGGGAGCAATACAAATGACTATGAATAGATAGGTCACTGACAGAGCAAAGGCCGATGGCACATTTATAAGGTAGAAAAAGAAATGGGCAGACTGGATGGGCCTTGCGGTCCTTATCTGCTGTCAACTTCTATGTTTCTATGTTTCTATGTTTCTCCCCTGCCCTCTGCAGATCACATGACTCCGCTACCAAGCAACATGTAGTAATGCTCGTAGCAACAAAGAAGATGCCAGTAAGACTGGACTGCCAACTTTCTTCATTGCACTTCCTCTGTGGAAAAAAACACAATGTGGTAATTATATAAAACAAAATATGGGGTGCAATGTGTTTAACTCAAATTTAACACACACCCTCATTGTTGGATGGCTGCCATAAATCCCTCGGGCTTCGCCCTTGGGGTTTATGTGCCATCCAACAACTCAGGTGTGTGTTAAACTCTCATAACACACTGCACCCCATACTTTATCCTATATATAATGCTGTTTTGATTCTTTTATTATTTTTTGAAACCAATATTTTGTTGCCATATTTTGATGTATGTAACTACTTTATTATAATAAAATCAATATGTTCGTTGATATAAATTCTTGATACAATACTGGTATGTTTTATGTCTGATACATAATTGTAAACTGCATAGCAATAAATATATTTTCACTTTACCAGTGTGTTGTTGTTATGGAAGATACCAATGTCAACTGCTTCCTGGTAATAGAGGTCCATGGGTGATTTCATAGTGATACACACTTAAGCAGTATCACATGGTTATAGTAGAATTTATCTTTAAACAGAAAGGCATGCCCAGGGTCTACATTAACAGTCTGTTAATCACCCCTATGGGCATAATGTGCCACGAGATGCAGCCGAGATCCATTTTGTCCCTAGTGGGCGATTACCCGACTGATAATCCAAGTCATGTGACTGCCTTATTAATATTCTAGAAAATGATTTTTTTAAATGTTAAAAGTAAATATTTAAGCAATATACCATGGCAGAAAGTGAGTATATTAGTGGATTTACCTTGCCTGGTGTGGTTCAGACACGAGGCATAGCCGAGTGACTTAACCACACCAGAAGTGATAAATCCACCCATATACCCACTCTCAGTCATGGCATATTGCTATTACACAATGTTCAACTTGATTTTTTGGTTTTATAGTGATATAAAACTTTTACAGTGGGTATACTGGAGGATATATCATGGTCATGTGATGTGTTTTGACCAGTGAGGTTACAGAATTTTCATACCCCACTTTAAAATTCATTTTAATCTCTCTCTTGTTTAACCTTTTTCTCATTTTGTGAGATTGTCAATGAAATAGTACTTCCAACAATAGTTTCAGAATAGTTGTTTAAAATAATAATTCACCAAAAGGAGACACTGACTATGGGGTGGGTAGAAACACAGAAGAAATGCATCCTTCAATTAAATGCTGCACTACATATTAATTTGATTAACTGGGCTTCTTTGTTGAGCAAGATATAGACCAACCCATCCACACATGTTTATTTGGAAAAATCTTTATTATTTAATCTGCAGAACATTGCTATATACCAATTTCTGAACATTGACAATAATTACAAGCTACTATATTCATATCTCTCCATAGTAAAGAAATGCACATTTTTGTGTCGTGAACCTCTTTAATGAGCTGATATTCCATAGGTAGATATGGCATGCATTTGGTACTGTTTCTGTAAATATGTAGTTTTCCAAACTCATACATCTAAACTGCAAAGACAATTTCTTACGGATTGTAGAACACTATGGCCCAGATATTCAAAAGTGATGCACCATGTGCAACAGAGATGTGCTAGCGCAAGTACGGAAATGCGCCATTCTGTGATATTCAGCGGGAGGCAGCTGCGCTGCACAAGTTGCAATGTGCAAGTGCGTAATGGTAATGAATGCATCCACAACCATAGGGGGAGGAACCATGAATAAATGGCGCAGTGCAATATTTAACAGCCTGCACCATGCGCAGTGGGGGCGCAAGCGGACGTTGCGCGATAGCGGAAATGATCCAAAATAAAAAGGAACAAGAGAGAGGTGCCAGAATGCTACAGGGAAGCCAGAGGTGGGAGTGAGATGACAGCCACAGAGAAGAGGGTAGCAGTGAGTTTAACTGGGCAGGAGCAGGACAGGGCACACCTGGAAACAACCAGGAACAGGACAGGAGTGGGGAGCCTGTGCCACTGTGCAGGAGAGATAGGGAAGTGCCACAGTGGACTGAGGGCAGTGGCAGTAGGCAGGACAGCCAAAAGCTGGAGGTGTACCCTGTGCAGGGGGAGCATCACAAAGGACAATGGGGGGAACGGGATAACAACTGCTGGGGGGGAACACCAGCCAGGGACATGGCCAGTGCCACCTTCCAGATGGAGGCGGTAATGAGGGGTGTGAGAAGGGAGGCAGCAGGGGGGAGCGGCCATGGAAGGGCCTGTCGGCAGTACGCCCCCAACAGGCGGTACTAAGCCCACACCACCTTTGAACACTACTCTGACACAGAGATTGTGGGCCGGTACCACCTGAACCAGGCGATCCTGAGGTGGCTCTGTGCAGTGATGAGATGCAGACACCCACACGATGAAACCATGCTCTGTCAGTGTAGACAAAGGTGACAGCTGTCATGTGCCTGCTTGCCATGGCACCTTCCAGAGACCAACAGGGGACACAACAGGCATAACCCAGGTCACTCCTACTCACACAATTCCTCAGCACACTGCTGCCACATGCTGCGGAGTACATCCATTTCCCCAGCACACAGGTGGAGCACACAGCACACATACAAGAGTTCCACAGGGTAGCACGTATGCCTGGCATGCTTGGGGCCATGGACTGCACCCATGTGGCCATCCGCACACCACCTGCCCGGACGGTGTATCATACATTAATTGGAAGGGGTTTGCCAGCATCAAATGCCAGGTGGTGTGCGATGCCAGGGGGTGCATAACCAATGTCTGTGTCACGCATCTGGGGGAGCACATGATGCCTTCATCTGGCACCAGTCTGCACTGTGCTACAAGTTCGAGAGTGGGGACATCCCCACTGGCCACCTAGTGGGTGAGTATGCACATCTCGCAGGACGACATGAGCAGCTGTGTGGGGGGTGAATAGTCAGAGGTGCCATGGGTATCGGCCTTGACAGCCCATGGCAGAGCGATGCAGACCACCATTCTAATGTCCACCTTCTACACACAGGTGACAGTGACTACTCACTCCGCCCCTGACTGCTCACACCATACTGGTGCCCCGCTAGCCCATCGCAGCAACGGTACAATGAGGCACATGCCACCACACGTAATGTCATCGAGTGGGTGTTCGGGATGCTGAAGTCACGTTTCTGGTGCCTGGACACATCTGGCGGTGCCCTACAGTACAGCCTCTCAAAGGCCTGTGGGCTATTCCTGGCCTGCTGCATCCTACACAAAATGGCCAATGACTGTGGGATAGCCATAGAGGTTGAAAAGTGGGATAGTGATGGGGACGATGAGGATGCCGGTCTAGAAGGTGATGGGCAGTCACCTCTTGGGTGAAAGGATCCCCTCCTGATCCAGATGTCACAGCTGCACCTCAACACCATCACAGAGGAGCACTTCAGCCAACACAGGTAGGTCACGGGGCCTTGTGCAACCACCAATGGCAAGGGCACAATCCACAGACTGGCACGGACAAATCCCAGGGGTGGATGGTGGTAAAGGAATGGGTCTGAGCGTGGAACCGCACATGCTGTCAGAGATGGGCAGGCCCTAACACAACACGCAGTCACCACACACACACACACACACACACACACACACACACACCACAAGACATGCACAAGGCACACACACACCCCACAAGACATGCACAAGGGGTAGAAGGCACACCAACCCCGACTGCAGCCCCTAACCACACACAGGTCCACACACAACCATGCCCAGTGCCCATCACTGTGCATGTCTCAGACGCTGGGCACCATTGCACACTGGCGGACAGTACAACGCAGGCATCATCATGCACATGCCACAGTGGCCAGCAGCCAGGAGGATGTGCACATGGACCGCGTGTGTGCAGGGCCGGGTACCTCACTGTGCATCGCACGTTGCACAACACACTGCACACAGGGCAGCATCAGACAGTAGCCATGGTGGGAGACAGGTCAGTCACGCAGCACAGTGCTATGGCTGCCACGGATGCGTGGGCAGCACCGCCGAGACCTGCCAACCATGCCAAGCTGACCATTGGCCTCATGGGGTGGCACCAGCAGTCCCCCAGCGGTGGCACTGCAGAAACGCAACCATGTTCGAGCAGGGGTCTGCAGCTCACCGAACATGTCTGCACCAGGCATGGTCAGTATGCCCACAGCCAAACCCGGAGTTGACATGGAAGGTGTCGCACGACACTGGGAATGGGGGGTGGACATGACACTGCAAGGTGTCTGCGATGCATGGGCAACAAAGTGGGTGCCCAATGTGGCCATGACAGCTGTGAATGCATGTGTCTGCTTGTCAATGGCAGCGGTCATATCCTCCCGCTGCCAGGCCATCTCTGCCAGGAGCAGACTGTGGTCTCTGCTGTGCTGCTCCTCTGCCTGGTGCAGAACCATACTGAGTGTATCCACCACCCTGACAAGCCGCAACTGCTGATCCATGGAAGCCTGGAGTAGGTGGCTGTGCTTATCAAAGAGGTCATCTGCCGGATGTCCCTCATGGTGTACCTGGCCATGCTGGGCATCACCCCTTGACGATGGGCGCTGCACACTAGAGCCATGCTGGGGCACGTCCACACATGGTACACTGATGCCACACCCCGAAACTGTCCCCCCGTCACCATTGGCCGATTGCTGACACTGCCCCTCCAGCCACCGATCGTCAGGGCTCACTGGTGCCACTGCAGTGGCCGCAGCAGCCCCACCAGCCTGTACGCACACCAGTGCTGCCCCACTGGTGCATACAGGCACTCAGGCCTCCCCGGCGGCACCACCCGTGGCTATGCCTGTGCTATTACCTGCTGTGGGACCATCCTGCAGCCGACATGTATCACTGTCCAGGATGTTTGATCCATCATCATTGGTGCTGGATCCGACACCAGTCCATGTCTCAGCACACTGGCATCCATGGCGGCTGTCACGCTGGGACACAGGCAGGGCCTCCTCCGCACCAGCACCACCATCTTCAGTCCAGACAGACATGCGGGTATGCTGTGGACCTGACCCTTGGACACCTGTGGAGGTGGATGGGCACTCCTCCGTGTCCAGGGTATCACCTTCAGTGGACACACACACCACCGCTGACCCATGTAGATGCTCAGGAGCTGTAAGGGAACAAAGTAGCGTTAATGTCTCTGCCCTACCTTGTGGCATTCCCCCCAACCCCCACACAGTGACAGCACAGGATCTACCATGCAGTGATGGGCTGCCACCCATCTGGAAGCTCCACCTGGAACGCCCTCTAGGGCACAACACCGCATGCTGCCAGCCACCCGCTTCTCCTGTGGCATCAGGCATGGCATATCTGGCTGTCCACCACCGGTTGCAACACATGCTGCCCTGATGACAGCCATCTTATCTTTAATCCTCCTCTTGTCCATGCCGACCTTCTTTTTGCACTGCTGCATGGACTGCTGCTGGCTGCCATGCTGGTTGACGGCACGTGCTACCTCATCCCATGCCGCAGCATGGGCCTGTGGTGTTCCCTGTTGTCCGCTGAGCAGCAGTTCCCTGTTGAGGTAGGCCTCGAACAGGGCATTTGATTCTGCCCGGGTGAAGTTGGGCCTCCTCTGTCTCCCACATCTCTGTTCCTCCTCCTCCTCACGTTTGGTCATTATAGAGCCTGTGGGAATGACAGGTGTTACCTTTCACTGTGCAGTCCCATGCATCTCTCACACACCACAGTCCACACTTCCAAACAGCATGCAACCCACCACAATAGACTGCAATACCAAACAATATCCTTTGCAGCCCCATGTCGCATTTATATAGTGCAACGCATGCAAATGAGGTGAGGCACAACTTTAAGTGGATGCTAATGCAGTGGCTGCACCATGGAATTGCTGATGAGCTGATCTGCATATGCTGGCTGAATATCGCGCTGTTGCATCTTGCGCAATTGTGTTGAGCATGCTCAGGCAAAGGCGCAGCTCTGTGATGTGCACAGTAGGCACCGCACGGCGCTTGCCCAGGGTGCTGACGTTGATGCCTGCCATGCTGATGATGTGCTGAGCATGGGAGGCAGTGCAGGGCATGGCCACCACTGTGCCAGTGGCACTAATGCACTGTTCACACTTGTGGCGGTCATGCCCTGGAGTGCCATAGGCACCATGGTGCCACGGTGTGGTAGGCCACTGCAGGACATCACACACAGGCATCCTACCTCACTACTCACAGGGAATCCCAATAGCACTGTGGCAGTCTGTGCGCTACAGACCCTTGACCCTGCAGTCGACCTTTGCCCCTAGACACCATGCATCTGCACGGGTGCACCCCTATCGTGCTGTTCGGTGACAGCACGATGGGGAATGGCAGCGCTGTGCCATGCAGCATCTGCACGAGGGGGACATGCGCTACAGAGTGCCATTTTGTGATCCTGGCTGCATGAAAGATGGCATGGAGGAGAACAGCTATGTGGAGCCCTCTTGAACTGGCCAATCTGGTGGCCATTGTTGAGCCCCATGCTGGGGCCCTGTTTGGGGAAGACCCCTTAGAAAGGCCCAGAAGTGCTGTGTGGGAGGAGGTGGCAGAGGCACTGGAGGAGGCCACTGGGATCACCGCAGTTCAGAGCAGTGTCACCACCTCTATGGGAACCTCTGGCGGAGGGACCCAGATAGGCTGGCTCAGCTATGGGCACGCACCAGGTGAGGTGCAGTGCCACGCCCGGGTAGGTGCTCCATCCATACACTGGTAGCATCTGTCTGTCCAGGTATCGTGGTGTGCATGTGTCCACCATGCAGGGGGGTTGGGGCTGTCCAGTGTGGGTGGTTGTGGTGGGGTTGCGGCATGGCTGGGCTGTGCAGGATCACATACATGGGGGGGGCCTTTGCTACTGGTTTGTACTGATGTTCCCCTCTCCATGTTTGCACCCTAGGCCCTGAGGAGAGGCACTGTGCCCATGAGGCACGGACACGGCATGAATGTGAAGCTGCCCAGCACAACAGGGATGAGCTGGAGGGCCCACGGTGCAGCAGCGCCCGGCTGTTGCAGATGCAGGTGAGTGCCTTTTTTCCAGGAACTTCTGTGCATGCTGTGTTGAGAGGTAGGCGGCGGGGCATGGCCACCAGGCCTTGACACCACCGACATGCACGCCACATGGTACACTCAGCACTGCCCTGTGGCACTGCATGTGTGGGTGTGCATCACTGGTGGTCCATGCGTGCACCAGGTACATGACTGTGACACTGCCTTCTCACCACATAGCCATTTCACTGTACGGCCATGGTGGTACTGTGCAGAACTTGGGCAGTGGGTGTGTGCAGCAGTCCGTGTGGCTGTGTGCACCTGGGTAGGCAGGTCTTGTGGACACGGTCAGTGTGGGTGGTCACACACCATCACAGGGGCATGGCCCAAGGCTGTATGCCATGAATAATGGGTGGGCTGCAGGGGGATGGACAGTCACATGTATTGACTCTGCCCCCTTGCCCTAGGTGGACAGCAATTGATGGCCTTGGAGAGAGGCATGCAGGAGCTGCTGCAGCTGGCAAAGGCCTCCTTTGAAATCCTTCAGAGACTGGAGTGGCATGGGGTCCAAAGGAGAAGGACACATAGGCACCACAGGAGCGGAGAGTGGGGGCAGACAATAGGACCTCCATGTCCCCAGACCCTACTTCCCCCCCTGGACCCACCCTCACACCCATTCTTCCCTCTCCCATTTGTTCACCCCTGTTCCATGCCCGACCCCACCTGGTATGTGGCCCTCCCCCCCCCATTGTAAATACTTGTACATAGTTGTTTGTTACCTCTTTTGAATTAATTTGTTTTGTTATGACAATTGTGGTGATCTCTGATTTGCAGTGGGCTACAGGTGCTCAGCTGCAGTGGTGTGCATGGCATCAGGGGTGGTGCAGGCATGGGTGTGTGTGTGTGTGTGTCTGGCAGGGAACTGCCTATGGTGTGGGTGAGGGAATCGGTCACTGTCTGTGGATTGTGTGTTGTTTTCTGTGCACTGGACACCTGTGTGCAGTGGTCCATGGTGCATGCACTGTGTCCATGGCACCCCTGTCAGACTGTCCATGGCCTGTGCAGCTGACACCCTTGCATGTCTGTGCTACGCACGGTCTGCTGGCATGTCAGAGGTGGCTGTGCATGCTGGGCAACCCCTGTACCTGGCACAATGCTGGGTTGCCTCCTGTCACCAGTATGGTGCACATCTAACTCGGGAGGCACTGTGGCCTCTGCTGTTGTTGTCCCCCCTCCATGCTGTCACTTGTGTCTGTTGCAGGGAATGTGCTCCATTGTCTGTCACTTCTGCTCTGGCCGCATGCTGGTGGCATACAGCTTCATGCTGCATGTGCAGGGTGGCTGGTACACCTGTGCCATGGAGGGGTGTTAGCCGTGGGTACACGGCTGCTGTGGCTGCACGCCAGCGGGTTTGTTGCCCCGCTACTGTGTCCCTGTGTTGGTGTGCCCTTGGGTATGGGTCAGTGTTTGTCCATGCACTGTGTTGCATCCTGTGTGGCACATGCTTCCATGCATCACTGTGGGCATCTGTGCTGGCTGTTGTGGCCAGTGCTGGGATGGGGTGTGTTCTTGGGAGGGTGTTCTGGGTGCTGTACCATTGGTGGAGGGGTTCAGGGTAGGCCCTGTCTCATGCGGGGTACCTCGTGTGCCGACGCATGGTCGGTCTCTCAGCTGTACCTCGGGGGACCATGCAGGGTGGCACTGTGTCTGCAGTTGTTGCATCGGTGACTGCTGCCACCCACTGCAGGGTGCTCACATTGGGGCTGCCTTACATGGCCCCACAGTGCACAGGGATGCATTGTCACAGTGGGGGTGGTGGCATCACTGGGGTGTCATGCACTGTTGGGCGCTGCTGCTGGGCAGGGTGTCTGGGTATCACTGTGCAGGATGTGCTCTGCATTGGTGGGATGGTGTAGCATGGGGTGGCTGGACCTCCTTGTGTGCCGGTCACAGCTAGCCAGATGACGTGCCGGGACACCATGCCCCGGCTTTGGGATTGTTGCTGGTGTCCATGGGCCGGTGGTTCTTCCAGCGCTCCTCTGGTTGTGTGGTTTATGGGGTGTGGGTGGCAATGTCTGTTCTGCTGCGTGCTCTTCTGCCCATATCTTCCATGGGTGGTGGACCCCTGCATCCTGTCCCTGCGCATCCCTGGTTGTGCTCATGTGCTGCTACCCTGCTCCACTGCGCATACCTTGTTGCGCTACTGGGCATCAGACCTGCACCACTGTGTATCACTGGTTGTGCCATGGCGCAGTTGGCATGATATTCAGTTGTGTGGCGCAAGCGCATTTTGGCCTACGCAATGTTTGAATATCGCGCTTGTTGCGCATAGGTGCACTGAACTTGCGCCTGCCCCTAGTATTGCGCTACTTTGTGGTGCAGTTTGATTATTCGGGCCTATAAGTGTAACTGTGACAAAAATATTTTACTACAGCTTATGAATTATACAGTATCATCATTTCTTGTATTCAGTTAATAAAAATGCACTACCCATATTCATATACTTAATACAAAATATAACAGCAAATAAAAAAAACTGTTTAGTTTCACTACCAGTACTCCTGCCCTGATAACCACACACTCTTGAAGAGGTGTTACTTCAACGGACATATTGCTTTCATTGTTGCTTACACATTATGTAAAGATTCTGTAATATAAGTAATAAAGTACATACTTTAAAAAAATTATTACCGAAAGATCTAAATCATATATGTATATACACTTTCGTGGAACATGAAATATAAGTAATGTATTGCCTATTATGATTTGTAAAAAATACATTACACATTAACAAGAAACTATGCCAATCTGCGTGGCAAAAATCCAACATATGCTTAGTTTGGGTCAGGAACTTTTCCCTAATCCTTGACACACAGCAGGAGGGTATTACCATTCTGTTACCATTTCCCAGTCTTCTGTGTTGCCACAAAACAAATTGTCTGTATGCAGTAAACTGCATCTCACAGTTGTGGTCATTTTGCACATAATAATTCAGTCCAAAAATATAATTCCAATATGACACAGCAATTGCTAACATAGTTTCTGACAGGCACAGCAGTTCCATTGTACATGTACGTGAAATGCAGCAACTAGAAGCTTTATCACAGCAAACCTTTTCTAGAACAGTGGGCATTTCCCGGCAGTTCCCACATACACACCACAGTGCTTGTGATGCAGATGAACACATCGCAGCCATTCTTTCATTACTGTCCTCAAGTAAATCCATCATGACATCAGGACGCTGTAATGTGATTCATATTGCGTACTGCCTCAGTCTGTCATTGTTCATATGATGTATCAATTCCTGTAAGTATAAAACATAAATATATTTCTACATTACGCCCCACATATAATATATATATTTTATTATACAATGGTATGAGAAAATCCTGTAACCTCATTGGTCAAAACATGTCACAAGACCATGGGTAAATCCTGCATAACTCACGGCTGAGGAATGGCATTTATAAAAAAACATATTTAAATACATTTTAAATTTATTTTACATATGGGTCCATTGTATAATTGCAATAAGGCACTCCAGGGTGAGAGTTATTGGGTGATTTACCCACTTCTTGTGCTATTAAGTCACTCAACTGTGCCTCGTGACACACCACACAAGGCGTGGGTAAATCCCCAGTAACCCACACCGTGTTGTGCCTTATTGCTTGATCAAATAACAATTACATATAAGCATAAACTACAGTCAGCCGAGGCACAACATGACTACAGAATAGCACATGTGGCATTATGCTTACACGACCATGGTATCTGTATGCAACACAGCACTGTTTCATGGGGGGGTCGAGGGGGAGTCATGTTTAATACATCTGATTGACCTCTTTGACTTTGTCATTGAAACAGTATATAGGGACCAAATGTTATACATCATATATCTGAACTTCAGCAAGACCAGTGACAATCTGCCACATAAATGGTTGCAGATTAAGCTGCTGGTTCTTGAAGTTGGTGAAAAAATGCCCAGATGGAATAAAAACTGGCTGAGTGGCATAATCCAGAGGCTGGTAGAAGGTGGAGAGGAGTGGGGGGGGGGCTAAACCGGTACCATATAGCTATGCACAGCGAGATCACGCATGGCTATGTACCTTTCAAAAAATATTTTCATTACTTTTTTTTTAACGTGGCAGTGCATACTTGTCCCAGAACAGACTATGTAAGAGTAAAATCATTCGTACATTTGTTATATTGAAATATCATCACTGTGTCTGGCACGCTGTAACTCCCATCCTACTGTTCATTCTTTAAATAATATATGGTGTAACAAATGTGGGCTTAAACAGGAACATTTCTGGTGATAACATAATGGGCCCAACTCTCAAAGGGGACTACATTTGACAGGAGCTGCAGCACACAGCAGGTTGCGCTGAAGCCCCGTACAACAGAAATCCTGCACCCCATTCAAGTACAGGAGGTGTCATAGCGCATAAGTCCCCACACATGCGGCAACCCCTCCTTTGCAGCAAACACATGGGGCATGGAAAGGGTTTGCCGCAGTTCCTGTGCAGCAATGCAGTCCATTGCACACCATACCATTATGTTACATGACCCACAAGTATGGGACCCATAGTAGACACCCCACACAGATAGAGCCAATGTGCCCTACTAGTCCCATACCACCAGAACCCACCACCCTGATACCCGATGATACTGTACCATCTGTATCATAATTTACACACCCTTCAGTGGTGGTCCAGTGACCTCACACCCACTCCAGCCAGTAGTGCCCCCAACATCCTTCATCCCTAGACAGAGCCGAGACCGGTGCTGCCCTCCACAAACCTCCATGGCTGGTTCCCAACTGAACTGGCATGTGTGCGTACAGTAGTGCGTGTGAGCGTGTACACATTATAGTTTTTGCTCAATGACAGTTAAGTCTGGACTAGCCGTGCAGGTGTGTGGATAACTATTTCCTGCTATACAACATACATTACAGAAATTAGCATATTTTGCAACAATTACATGAATCTTTTGCTCCTGCGCAGGGGGATCAATATCGCTGCTACTAACACCAAGTGTCATAAAAGAGGCCGCCCTCTTCAGCCACCATGTGTTTTGACCCTGCCACGTCCTCTGCTCATTTCTCGCAGGTTTGATCGCAAAATCGGTGCTGCCAATCGGGCCTCTGTGACATTTTGTGAACTTGTAGAAGACAACTCTGTGCTTGACCTGTAAATGCAGAAAGACAAAAATACAAAGCATGGTTACATTAAGTATTACAAAGTAAAAACAAAATATTCCATCCTACCAAGCAGTACTAGAAAAATTCACACATTTAAACAATTAACCACCCCAAGGTGCTTGGGGAGATACTGGGACCCAGCCCCCCACTCGGCCCGACCTCTATTAAATAGCCAGTGGGGGATGAGTCTGGAGACAGGAGTGGCCTGCCTATAAAGAGGGCTGTGGCCTGGGACAAATTACAGTGGAGGTTGTACTTGAGGCCTGAGACAAATCACAGTGCATGTTGTACTTGTGGCCTGGAACAAATTACAGTGGAGGTTGTACTTGAGGCCTGGGACAAATCACAGTGCATGTTGTACTTGTGGCCTGGGACAAATTACAGTGGACGTTTGAAAAGCTGGGTAGGGGTCTGTTTTAAATCCTCTAGTGGCATGTTGAGTGGGGGTTTCTCTGTGTGTTGGCACTGGTAGAACTAGAGAACCACTTGTAACTCGCACTACTAGGTAACCTGGAGAGGTTGTTTCAGACAAAATGGTCAGCTAGGATGATGGGACCACACGCCACTACAGCAGGTATCTTTGGGGGGGCTGGGTGTGCTGGGTGTGGGGCGGCCATGATACTGGACTGGGCTTGGAGGTTTGGGGGTTGCCTGGTGTTCCACCAGCTGGCACAGCTTAGAGAGGAGGCTGAAGAAATCAGGAGGCAGCTGGGGGCTTGGAGGGGAGAGGGGGTCCTTAGGGACCATGGCAGAAGGGGCCCAATAGGTGGACATTTCTACAGCAGTAGGAAAGAGATAGGGGTGTCCAGAGGGAACCATAAGGGGAGGTAGGGAAGGTGAGGGCATTGGGGGTTGGGCTAAGGCTCACAAATCATTTTAACCCTCTATGCCCATTGGCAGTGGAGGGGAGCAGGGGGAGAGGATGTGGATGATGATGATGATGATAATATTGCTGGTGAAGCTGAGGTAGATGGAAAGTAAGAGTGAAGGGGGCAAGAGGTAGGGATTGAAAATGGGGAACAATAAGGGAGGACCTCGACAGTATGGGGGAAGAGGAGTGGGGGGGGAGAAGAAAAAGGAGGATCAGGTGAACAAGGAGAAGGCTGAGGGAATGGAACTGGGGGGTACAGCAGGCAGGAAGGTGCAGGACGTAAATGGGATGATAGCGAGCAGAAAGCAAAGTAGACAAATGGATAGGGAGGATGGATTAGTCAGGACTGAGGATAGAGATACAGAGAAGGATACTGGGGTAGGGAGGATGAAGAGGACAGGGTCACAAGTAGAGGGGGTGACCAGGACAATAGGGAAGGGAATACCTTCGACACCCAGATTGTGGGAGGTGCAAGGATGGGGAGAGAACCTGGACAAAGGAATGAGGAGGGACGTGTAAGAAGGGGGAACCTGAGTGGTGAACATGTAGGCAAGGGGAAGGCTAAAGTACTACTTTTGGGGGACTCCTTGATCAAAGGCGTCCAGTGGGAGGGACAGGGGAAGGGTACAAACTGTCTGATCAGGACCAAATGCCACCCAGGCCTGATGATGCACAAGGTCAAGCATGAGTTGTATTCACGGGCAAAGGAATGTGGGGGGGACCCCAGACATATTAGTGCACTTGGGGACAAATTACATAACTGGGAATAGTGAATTAGAAATTCAGTCAAGATTCCAGCAGTTGGCCAGGGTAAGCCTTTCCATAGGCTGTTAAGATCTCCTTTTCAGAAATCCTGCTGGTATCAAGGGCTAGTTGGGAAAACAGGAAGATGATTAGGGAGACAAATCAGTGCCTTAGGGAGTGGTGTGGGGAATTGGGGTATGGCCTGGTAGGGGACTGGAGGGAGACCTGGGAGGATACACTAGGGACAGGCTCCACCATAATTTGGAGGGGAAGGAAATCCTAAAGCTCAAACTACCTGGGTTCATCAATGAAAGGTGGGGTTTAAAGTTATGAATGGGGAGGGATCAAAAAAAGAGCAGTGCCAGCAGGTCTGATAAAAGAGGGACAAGGTCTCCACTCCTCTAGGGGCTAGGGAGATATGGAAGTAGATCACCAGGTTGGGTGCAGGAACTGATAAACCAGAGCTCAAGGAGGAAGAAAGGAGAGGAGGGAGAAGGGGTGGAGGGTGGCCCTGATAAATGTCTGGAGCTTAGGAAACAAGATGTCTGAGCTCCAGGCAATGCTAGTTGAGGGGGTGGTGGATGTGGCAGCAGTCACTGAGACCTGTGACACCCAAGGGCATGAGGGGACCTAAATCTGGAGGGATGCACTATGTTCAGAAAAGATAGAGGAGAGGGGGGGGGGGTTGTAGCACTGTTACTCAGAAATGGCATTGGTATTGGAGGGGTACAGGAGGTGGGGGGGGAGTGTGGAGGCTATTTGGGTCACCTTGCTGATGCAGTGGGGTAGCAGAGTAAAGGTTGGAGTGATATTCAGACCACTAGCACTGGCGGAGCCTCTGGAAGAAAGTTTGGTGTCAAATCTCGAGGGACACTGTAGTTTGGGAAATGGAGAGGTAGTGGTAATGGGGGATCTCCACATGCTGGGAACAGACTGGATGACTATGTCATTACCAGTGGCAAGGGAGCAGAGGCTGCTGGATGTCTTCCAGGACACGTTCCTGACCCAGCTGGTGGGTGAGCCAAGTAGGGAGGCCCAGATACTGTATGTGGTCCTGGCGGACAGTGATCAGATTAGGGGCTATGAGGTGAGGGACCCATTGGTGAGGAGTGATCACACCATAGTCTGGTTCTTCCTGGACCTGGGGGGGGAGGAAAGAAGAACAAGGATGGTAATAACCAACTTTAGGGGTGCAGACTTCAGGGAGATGGGAAGGATTCTTAAAGATCATTTGGCCAGGAAATGGCCCGATATGGATGCTGATAGAAGGTGGGAGAGCATTGGAGGGGATACAGGAGGTTCCCAGATCCTGCGCAAGGGAAAGGCTTAAGTCTGGTAAGATCAGAGAACCCTGCTGGTGGACCCGGGAGGTTCAGGAGGTGGTGATGGACAAGAAGGTGGCCTATACGCACTTCAAGCACTCAAGGAGTGAAAGGGATTGGGGGAGTATGAGCTGACAGCCAAGAGAGTCACCAGGGTGGTGAGAGCAGCTAAGGCGAAAAAGGAGCAGTCCTTGGCCAGGGGAATCTGGACGGGGTCAAAGGGTTCTTTACATACATAGGGGAAAAAAGGAAAGTAAGGGGGTAGATCAGCATGATAAGGATAGGGGAAGGTTGGGCACAGGAGGCAGAGGAACAGGCAGAGGTCCAAAATGAGTACTTTGCATCAGTATTTACCAGGGGGGATGGAGGGGCTATGTCTTGCAGGGAGAGCAGGGGCAAACCAGAGGAAGGGATGGCACCAGTAGAGATCAGGGGCCCTGATGGTTCTGGGGAAAGGAAGTGGCCACCACAGACAGGTGGAGGGCCAGCAGTACAGTGTGCATAGAGGGAGGAGGTGGAGGCTGATATCCCGGTAGACAGAGTAAGGGAAGCCCTCAGGTCCCTTCGGATGGAGAAAGCACCTAGGACCAGATGAGACACATTCCAGGGTGCTGAGGGAATTGGTGGATGTCCTGGCAGTCCCTCTGGTGGAGCTCTTCATCATCTCTCTGAGGACTGGATGGGTGCCCCAAGACTGGAGTGTGGGCCATGTCGTGCCAATCCATAAGGGGGGATCAAGGGAGGACACGGGAAACTACAGGCCCATTAGACTGTCATTGGTGGTTGGCAAGGTGATGGAGGGTATTGTCAAGGAAAGGCTCGGGGGGTTACTCGAGCTAAAATGGGTATTTGGACAATAGGCAGCATGGCTTTGTCCTGGGAAGACTGTGACAGACGAATCTTGTGGAGTTCTATGACTGGGTGATGAGGGCCCTGGAGCAGGGTAGGCCAGTGGCCATCCTCTTTCTGGACTTCAGCAAGGCATTTGATTTGGTACCCCACAATGGCCTGCTGGCTAAACTGAAGGAAATGGGGGTAAGGAGACATTGTTTAGATGTATAGGAAATTGGCTCTCTGACCATACTCAGAGGGTGGTGGTTGGGGGGTTAGCCTCATCCCCAAGGTGGGTTACTAGTGGTGTGCCCCAGGGGTCAGTGCTTGGGCCACTCCTGTTCAACGCCTATGTCTCAGACATAAGGAAGGGGATCAGGAGTAAGATGAGTCTCTTTGCAGTTGACTCAAAGCTGGACACAGTGGTGGATGAGGTGGAGGGGGAGGGTGGCCTTGCAGGAGGGTCTGGAAAGGTGGTCAGGAAAATGGAAGCTAAAATTCAATGTGGGGAAGTGCAAGGTTCTGCACCTGGGAGTCAGACATCCAGACCAGGGGTATACCCTGAGAGGAGACAAAATTCAAGTCACAGTGGGTAAGAGGGACTTTGTGGTAGTGGTAGATGTCAAAATGAACAACTCAGAAAGCTGTAGGAGGGCAGCAGCAAGGGCAAATAGGATGCCGGGATGCACCACCGGGGGATTACTGCCAGAAAAGCGGAGGCGATCCTTCCCCTGTACAACTGCTTGATTAGACCACACCTTGAGTATCGTGTGCATTTGGAGACAACATTTAAAAATGGATGTTACACTCCTAGAGAGGGTCCAAAGGAGGGCAACCAAAATGATCAGGGGCCTGAAGGAGAGCACCTATGAGGGAGAGGCTCAAGGAGCTCAACATGTACACCCTGGAGGAGAGGAGAGGAGGGACAGGAGGGACATGATAGAGGTCTTTCAGTACATAAGGGATCAATAAGGGGGACCCAGTCAGGGTGCACCAAAGGAGGGAGGAGGGGACAATGGAAGGAAGGGTGTAAGCTGGATGGGGGCAGGCACAGAGAGGAGAGGAGGAGGTGTTATTTCACTGAAAGGGTGGTGGAGCCATGGAATGCACTGCCCAGGGAGCTGGTAGAGGAGGAGACTGTGGACAGGTTTAAAATGGGATTGGATAGATACAGGGGGAGGGTAAATCTGACCAGGTCCAATGCAGGTGGCACATCTGGGACTGGGGACAGTATAACCCAAGGGGGAAGGGAGGACACAAAAATCGTCCCTCAGTGAGGGTGCTGAAAATCGAGCAGACTCGAAAGACCGTTAATCCTATTCTGCTGGCATTTTAGTGTGTTACTATGTTAGGTGTGTGTTATTCTGGTATTTACCCATGGCTGGTGTGGTTATTTGGTGAGTGTAAATGACACGCATGGCTGCACTGCCCCCAGGTTCCAATCCCCAAATCCAGGTACAGCAGGTGCTGTCATCAATGTTGCACTTCCCCAATATTTCTGGAGGTCTAGTGATCCCCTATCCCACACCCAGCCGTGCCACTAAAAACTGCAACCCCCCGACCCATCCCCAGACAATCTCTGGCACAACTCTCCTCTCACCACCACAGCCAGCCGCCAACTGAGCTTCATAGGAGCATGTACAGTATATACACACTCAATGAATGAACGTACTGTCATTCATTCATTGTGCACATATATTCAATATGTGCTCCTACACGGCTCAGTTAGTGGTGGGCCTTGGAGGTGAGAGGAGGCCTGTGCCAGGCACCAGCTGGGGATGGGTCAGGGGGGAGGTGTGGTCTTTACTGAGATAGCTGGGTGGGGGTAGGGGATCACTAGACCACCAGGAATATTGGCGTGTTCTGAGTACTGTACACTGTGTGGCGTAGCACAGACCTGGGCTTCAGGCCGGGGGGGTGGGGGCAAGCTGCCATGCTATCCTATTACCCTTGGCACAGTTTTACGAGCGGTACGGGAGAACAGTTCACAGCGGGGTTTCAATAGTGGGAGCGCAACAGCTGTGACGGCAGACAGGCAGTAGTGGACAAACCGTCACTCAGAATAGACAAAATGCCTCCTAATGGTTGAAACTTTACTTGTAATGCAGAGTGACTCTTCCAAAACATTTCTAATATTTCCTTTCTGTGATGTCGCAGTGCTCTCCCTGTGCAGCTGTAGCATTTTTCATCACATACACAGTACATATGGAGCTGCACCGGGAGAATCATTTCGGGAGAGAGTAATTTTAGGTGTTGATATGTGGCAAAATGCATCACTGTGCCACATAGCAGTAGCTAAAATGATTGTCTCCCGAAATGATTCTCCCGGTGCAGCTCCATATGTGCTGTGTATGTGATGAAAATGCTACAGCTGCACAGGGAGAGCACTGCATTACAAATGCTTGTGGACAATTTTCTCAAATACCAAATTTCACTAAATTTAGTATGCCTTGAAATACACCGCAACACAAAACAGCTACCATTAACTCACTCACTCTGACTCTGAGGTAGTGGTGTTAGAGGCATAACAGACTGCACTATCTTGTGCCACTTTTAACGCTAGGGCTCTTTTGAATCTATAACAAGAGCACGCATAAAGAACAACAATGCAAAGCACTATCTGATTAACCAGATGCATCATGGTAAGCAGCTTCTAGGGCATTTTTACCATGATGCATCTGGTTTACAAATGGCGATCCTGGCGAGGGTAAGTGAGTGCTGCTGAAGAACAAAGAAGGCCGACAAGAGAATCTGGCGCCATCTGACACTGAAAAGGTAATGAAATCAACACATAAATTGCGGTATTACACTTCTAACCTGCTCAAATCCCCATTTCAGTTTGTTGCACTGCTGCTTTAAGTGATACTTTGTTACACTTTGCATACAGCCCACAAGAAAACCACTTACCTGCACTAATTGAGCAGGATGTCCTTGCCACAGCTGAGGTGACCCCCGCCCATCAAAACTCATCACTTATTTTACATTTTATTTTTATTTTTTTGTGTGACGGATCCTATCGACAAGTGTCTGGGCAACAGCAAGGAAGGAATTAGTATACTGATAGGGAGATGCCCAAAGAGCAAAATAGCTTTGGGCAACCAGATTTTTCTTCCAGTTGCAGCAACTTTGATACATGCAGCAGTGGTCTATACCCTAGAAAAGGCAACTGCTACATTTGGTAGTTAGCCCCAGGTACTAGTACTTACTGACTCACATTGGGGGGGTATACATGTTAAGGGACATTCTAAAGCTGATAGATTAGCAAAGGAAGCTTGCTATAAAGGGCTGACCACCTCTGTGACTTGTCATGCAGTCCTGACCCACTGCCAGGCCAAATTTCTTGATGTGCACAAGGACAATGTCATAGTATAGCCAACTCCACCACTTGAAGACCCTATCAGAAGGATGACCACCTCTGCAATCTTCAAAATCATCTGTACCAGCTAGTGCCAGGATTATTGCCTCCACCTGGATCAGAACCTTGCCTAAATGGAACCCCTCTTTTTGTCTGAGGTAACTGGATATGAAAGGACAAAAAAATGATATCTCCTACTAACATGATGGGGGTCCTAACTGGATAAGCACAGGGCACTTATATGCTTTTGTAGATAACACTCCTCATCAAAATTCTGGAATGTCATGCCGGCCCTGTGGTGCTGAGGGTTGAGGCACTGGATGCCACACCACGCACCACCCCGGCAACCCAGGTTCGAAAATGAGCCGGGGCCGCCAAGGGTCAGCAGGGGAGAGAGAGGATCAAGCATCCGGAGGACAGATCTCCTCTATCTGGGGTGGGTTTCAGGTCATCCCAGCACTACAATGGCCCCTGGTAGAAAATGGAGGTAATGTGCATGCCAGTAACTTCAGTAGCAGGACGAGAGCTCTGGCAGGCAACCTGACGCCACTGCACATCCGAGCTCTCGTGGGGGGAGGGGGGTTGTGGGCATAAACACTTCAAGAAAAAATGACTCTGCTACCTAATAGATGATGGAGGGTCTGAGGGTGCAGCCTACCACTCCAAGTGCCGGGCTCCTCCTATCGCTTCCTCTGTTCTTTGGCCCGGGAGCAGCCTGACTAGATTGTAGATGGCGTACCAGGAGGTGTAAATCTGGTGGTCCTGCCTCAGGGGACTCAGAGCTGGGGGGCCTGGGTGGCTGAAGGGAATGGAGATACCCTGTCGCAGGGGAGTAGGAAGGAGCTTCAGGTGGGGGGGATCAAGGCATCCACCGAGTGACCACTCCTGAAGAAGTTCAGGTCAGTAAGAGTGAATAAATAAAGTATTAAAAAAATAAATAAATAACAATTCTGAAATGTCATCCACTCTCTTTGCAATCCCCCAGTCCAGTCCACCCACAATCCGCACAGGGGTTGTATACTTGCAAACTGTGTGACCCTGAGCAAGTCACTTAACCTCCTTGTGCTCCCAGGTCGCTCCTGTAAAAAAGCTTTCAGCTTAGTGTGCTATATCTGGTTAAACAACTAAATAAAAAAAAAAAAAATACAGACCCCTGTCTCAGGGGGAGGAAATGGACAAGAAAATGATAGAAGGCATCCTTAGGATGGCAAAGAAAGGGTATATTGCTGATGGGGGACCTGAATATGCCAGATGTTAACTGGAGCACCTTTGCTGCAGACACATCCAAGAGTAGGGCCATTTTCAATGCCCTACAGGAGGCATGCCTCAGACAGCTAGTTTTGGAACCCACTCAGGAGGGAGCAATCTTAGATCTGGTACTCTGAAATGGGGATAGAGAGAGGACCTCAGATCTAAAAATGGGTCGCCATCTGGGAACAAGTGACAACCAAACAGTGTGGTTCATGAAAAACTTAGCTGTGGAGTCAAGCCATACAAAAGTGAAGGTACTGGACTTCAGGAGGGCTGATTTTGTCAAAATGGGAGAGTACCTCAGAAAAGCATTAGCAAACAGGCAAGAAGGTGAGGTGGAGCAACAATGGGGAAATATCAAAACAGCCATCACAGAGGCAACAAACCTTTGTGTGAAGCAAATAAACAAATCAAAACGAAAGAAAAAAACACTATGGTTCTCAAAAGAAGTGGCAGGGAAGGTTAGGAAGAAAAAGATAGCATTCAGGAAGTATAAGGAAACACAGAAGGAGCAGTACAGAGAACTGTACCAGTTAAAGTAGAAGGAAGCGGGGAAGGCAGTCAGAATAGCAAAGGCCTAAACTGAGGAAAAGATAGACAACTTGGTTAAGAAGGGGGATAAAACCTTTTATAGGTACATTAGGGAGCAAAGAAAGAATAAGGCAGGGATAATGAGGCTGAATAAAGAGGAAGATGGTTGGGCAGAGATCGACAGTGAAAAAGCAGGGATGTTTGAACAAATACTTCTGCTCAGTATTCACAAAGGAAGAGCAGGGGGAGATACCTAATCCAGTCAATAGAAGCACTCAGGATAGGGGGGTTATATTAGTCCTTTCAGAGAAGAAAGGGTTTTGAAAGGACTCCTAAAACTGAAGGTGGATAATGCAATGGGGCCTGATCAGATTCACCCCAGAGTTCTAAAAGAACTAAAGGAAGAACTAGTAACACCACTGACTACCCTTTTTAATAAATCATGGGAGGATGGTATAGTACCTGAGGACTGCAGGAGGGCAGATGTGATTCCCCTTCACAAAAGTGGGAGTAAGACAGAGGAAGGAAACTACAGACCTGTAAGTTTGACCTCAGTGGTAAGGAAAATGATGGAATCATTTCTGAAGGCAAGAATTGTTGTGTACCTAGAGGCCAGTGGGGCACAGGACCCAAGGCATCATGGATTCACAGCAGGAAGGTCATGTCAGACAAATCTAACTGATTTCTTTGACTGGGTGACCAAAGTAGTAGACCAGGGAGGGGCTGTGGACATAGCCTACCTAGACTTTAGCAAGGCACTTAACACAGTACCGCACAAAAGATTAATAAACAAATTAGCCGGCCTGGGAGTGGGTCCCAGGGTGGTAGCCTGGGTAAAACACTGGCTGGACAACAGGAAACAAAGGGTAATAGTAAATGGAGTCCACAGTGAAGGAAGAGGGGTTATTAGTGGGGTACTGCAGGGTTTAGTACTGGGGCTGGTCCTTTTTAATGTCTTTATAAGTGACCCTGCAGAAGGACTGGAAGGAAAATTATGTCTCTTTGCAGATGACACAAAGATCTGCACCAGGGTTGATACGCAAGGTGGGGTGGAAAGGATGAAAAGGGACTTGGCAAGGTTGGAGGAATGGTCAAATGTAGGCAGCTTAGATTCAATGCAAAGAAGTACAAAGTAATGCACCTGGGAAACAAAAACCCAGTTGAAGAGTACACAATAGGGGGTGAGATATTGACAACATCAAAAATGGAAAGGGACCTGGGGGTAGTCATATCAGAACTGAAGGTGGGCCAGCAATGTGAGAAGGCAGTAAGGAGGGCTGGTGGGATACTGGGATGAGTAGGTAAGAGGCATCACCAGTAGAAAACAGGAAGTTGTTGGCCCTCTGTACAGACAGTTGGTAAGACCACATCTGGAGTACTGTTTACAGTTCTGGAGACCCCATCTCCGCAAAGACATAGAGAGGGTGGAGGCTGTCCAGAGGAGGGCAACCAAAATGGAGCAGGGTCTGCACCAGAAGACATATGAAGAAAGACTAAAGGAGCTTAATATGTATACTCTTGAGGAAAGAAGGGAGAGGAGGGACATGATAGAAACTTTCAAATACCTCAATGGAAACAACAAAATCCAAGAGGATAGCATCTTTCAGAAAAAGAGATGTGCAAGAACAAGGGGGCACAATTTGAAGATGGGGGATTTATTTATTTATTTAGATTTTGTTGACCAGGTAAGTGCACTAGACAAATCCTGCCTATTTTCAGGCACAACCCTGGGGAAGGGGATACAGATTAATGCCAACTGACCATGAACCAGATTAAGCTGTTGGTGGTATTTTTAGTGAATGAGGGGGAAATTTGGCCAGGACACTGGGGAAATTCCCCTACTCTTTTCAATTAGTGCCATGTGATCTTTAACATCCACCTGAACTACCACCAATCCAGGCAGATGGGACCTCGGTTTAACATCTCATCTGAAAGACAGCACCTCAGAAGTACAGCACCCCTCTCATGCTGCACTACAGTGTCAGTATTGGGTTATTAACCCAAGTGCCAGATGTGGGAACTGAACCCACAGCCCTCTGATCTCCCTGTCTCAGAGGTGAGTGTGCTACCTACTGAGCCACTGACACTGTTTGGCACTGATGGCTTAGAGGTAATGTGAGAAAGTATTTCTTCACAGGGAGGGTTGTAGATGCATGGAACAGCCATCCTGTAGAGCTCGTAGAGTCAAAAACAGTGGGGGAATTCAAGAATGCATGGGACAGACATAAGGGCAATTCTAGTGGGGGTAGGAGAAAGTAGGCTTTTGGTTAACTAGGATCTGCAGCTTATCCTTTAGGTAGGGAAATAGGCAGACTAGGTGGGCCAAGCGGTCCTTATCTGCTATTAGATTCTGTTTCTATGTCCTGTCCTCCTGGTGGATGACTTACTGGTGTCTGACTCCTCTTCTGTTGCTATTCACTTAAACAAATTCTTCACAATCTTTGTTGTACATTGTCATCCTTCTCCTGATCACACTATCTTTCCTACACCCAACTTGCCAGAAGGCTGTCACGTCCCTCCTGTCTCCCCCAGGAAGACTTCCTCGCCCTTATAACACTTAACCCTTCCAAGTTCAGACCTAATGGCATGGACATCTAGCTCCTACAAATCTCTGCTCAAGCTATAGACCTCTCACTCTCTCACCTTCTGAACCTCTCCTTCTCTCTCAGTGCTGTTCTTCAGGCCTGAAAAATTGCTAATGTTCTGCCTCTGCAAAAAGGGGCTAATCCCTCCTCCCCAGGCAACTACAGGATGATTTCACTCCCCTTCTCACTTGTTGAGCTCCAAGGGTCCATTTTGTACTCTAGGCTTACTGACTTCCTTGACTCCTCAACTTTCCTCTCCTCTTACCTGTCTGGTTTTAGGAAGAACCACTCTATGATCTCTTCCCTGCTGTGTGCAACTGATTCTGTCCTCACTGGGATGGATCAGGGACATATCACCACAACCATATTCATGGCACTAGGTGAAGACATCAAAAACATCTTCTGCGTGGTCAAAAACCGTGCACTAAAAATGTCAAAATTAATGGTAGCACTCAGTTAAAACATTGAGTGCTTCCATAACGCCACAAGAAAACAAAAGGCTAACCTATGTGTTCACAGGGGCTCCACTCCCAGACCTCCTGTTACAGGGGGCTTCTGGTCTATAAATAATCACCTCTGGGGGGAGGCAACTCAGGTGTGGGAGGAACCTTGGGAGGGAGGCAACTCAGTGACAAGGAGGAATTGTGGGGGCGGATCATTGAGGAGGGCATGACTATCACAGCAGGACAGCGGGGTGTGGGTTAAAAGTGCAGTGTGTGGGGGGGTGGAAAGGGTCCAGATGTAAATCAGAAGTGGGGAGAAAAAAACCCAAGAAGAATCAGTTGTCCCGGGATTATAAGTCGAATCCCTCTCCACTAAGGTTCCACTGACTTCTGTTACCTGTGACCCTACCCACTACACTACGGTAGCTGCTCAGCAGCACACCACCCAGCAGATGCTTCCCCCCCCCGATGGCTAACAGTTACAGGGAAAGTGCTAACATTACCTGTGCTATATTATCCCTGTAGCTGTATCACATGTATTTATTTTTCCATCACAGATTTCCCTGCCCTGTAATCACTGCAACATTTTCACCTGGTAGGCATATTCATTGATGTAGCCAAAGCTTTTGACTGAGTGTCCCACCTGCTCCTCCTAAACAAGCTGAACTTTGCTGGCTTTTTAGCACCCGCTGTGGACTTGTTCCATTCATACCTTACGGGCCATCAACAGTCAGTTCTGGTGGATGGTGTTCTGTTCACCTCTCTGCATCCTGGCAGGGATCCCATAATTCTCAATCCTTGGTCCAAACTATTCTCAGTTTCCCTAAATGACCTCCCCTCATCCTGTGTCTCTTTGCATATCCACATGTATGTGAATGACATGGTCATCTACACTTCTGACCCTTAAGCCACAGCTATGGAGGTCCCAGTCCAGCATGACTTCCAGTGAGTTGCACTGGTCCCATGCCAACCAGCTCAAGGATAACACCAGGAACACTGTTTCCATGACCTTTTGGCAACAGACTGGGAAAAAAAAAAGTCCCACATGATTTTAAAATACTACCCGCAGGTAGTTCCGAACCCAGGACCATTGACACTGCAGGTAGTATCTGAAGCCACCACACCAGGTGACTAGCTCAGCAGCACCACACTGAAGTTGTCTATTTAATCAACTCCCCCACACAAAGCCCCGTGATTCGTTCTCGCCATTCTATCCCTCATCCATCACTATCCCAAACCCCTCGCTACATTTTCACTGCATCTGCTGTTACAGGCAACCGAGTCACTCAATTTAATTTGCCAACACAACGGTATACCACTTCAGGGTTAGTGTTATGTCTTCTTCGGAGTTGTGCTAATGGCTTCTCTTTCTCTAAAAGCTCTCTTTGTCTTGCCTTCTTTTAACTGGTAGCATAACCAATTACTTTCCCTCTAATAAACATTTTGAAAGTTTCCCATAAAAACTTATTGCTGGTTTCTCCATTATCATTAATTTTGAAAAAGGTTTCAATCTCTTTGTTTACCCATTTCACAAAAGTTGAGTCATGGAGAAAGGATATATTAAACTGCCATCTAGACTGTTTACAAGAGGGAGTACCTAGGGAAATATTAGCTTTCTGCATGCTGTAGCCTGATATTATCCATGGCTTGTATGTAATAGTGAGCAAGTTGTTGCAAATATTTAAAGGGAGGAATATAACCTAGACAGCTTAATGAATTATAATGAGCAGAGAAAAAGGGTTCTGGGTGGCCAGGGTGCCGTCATCAGGGCACCACAATCGCAGCGCTGGCAAGAAGGTGAAAACAGCAAGGGCACCGCCACAATCAGAGTGCCTATGTAACAGGGCACCTGACACTCTGGAGTACAATGCAGTGCCTGCGATTAGAGCACCATGATGTGGTGGAGCTCGCACTGTGGATGCATGCATGGCATCGGCCATAACCACGGCAACTGACAGAAAAGGGCAGGCATGAATGGGGCAGCCCCAGGAATGAGCAGCATAACAGCACAAGCACTGAGCACACAAGCAGTGGCAAGCACAACTGGCTGCACACAGAGGCACAAAGTCAAACATGGCAGGACCACCAATGGGCACAGGGCAAAGGCCACTAGAAGAGGGAAAGGAGTGCACAGAGCAAGCAATGACAGCACTAGCGGGAAGGAGCACAGGGCATGGACATGGCCAATCAAGGCAGCTCACAGTCATGCGTGGGCAGTCCTATGAAACAGGAAGGGAGAGCAGACAGTGGCCAGCATCACCGTAGCCATGGCAAAGCAGGTCTGCAAGCATTGGAACCACGTAGGTGCTGCCTATCATTAGGGAAATATCACTACAGCAACTGCAGTCAGGCAGGGCAGATCGGGGAAAGCCAGGCAATTGCCTGAGTGCCCAGGAATGTGTGTCTCCAAGGTGACGCAAGCACACCCAACACTGAAGCAGTGCCTCTGCAGGAAGGTAATGTGAGAGATGTCTGGGAAGGAGCACAAATGGGTCAGCAGCCAAGGTGTGCAGCACAGCCCTGCAAGGTGCAGGCATGGACTGTGAGGGACTGCATGCGGAACAACTGTAGAGCAGTCAGTGGGGATGCCAAGAGTGTGCACACAGGCACACCAGGGAAGAACACACACAGAGGATATGCCCCTCAACCTGCACTAGGAATCAGCAATGAGCACAACCAAATCCTAGTGTGACACAGGTATGCAGGCCATCAGGGTGTCCAGGTGCACTGCATCTCAGGCAGCCAATGGCCTGCTCCCAGAGGGTTAGATGAGCAGCACAACTGCACAGCATCCACTCTCACAGAGGGAGCACATGCCATGCTGCTGGAATATGTGGACAGCCCGAGGGGCAACAGACTGGTGCTGCATGATGGATACCTGTTTAGGAAGGAGTGAACATGGGGAGAAAAGATGTACTGGAAGTGTGTGGAGTTCCATGGTGGCCACTGCAAGGTGCAAGCCCACACCAGCCAGGGAGACATTGTAACCGCCATGGGAAAGCACAGCCATGTCCCTGACTGTGCGGACATCACAGTGCGGCATGTCTGTGCTGACATTAAGAAGAGGGAACTGCAAGCACCTGAAACACCACAACAGGTGGTGGCAGCATGCTGCAGCTCCATGCCAGAGGCAGTGGGGGGCCGGCTGCCATGCCATGCCTGCAGTACTTACGATGGTCCTTGCAGTGCACCAAGTGGGCAGCAAGCACCGCACCACAGCTACCAGTATCAGTCTCTGAACTGGCTATGCCCGAGCCCTACAGCCTCACACAGAAGGGGGAGCAATTCTTCCTATGGGACTCTGGCTCTGGCCAGACAGAGTCCTGCAATTCTCCACCACCAGGAACTTGCAATACATGGAGCACAGTGCAAACTGGTACTCTGATGGGACATTCAAATGCTGCCCATCTCTATTCAGGCAGCTGTACACAATACATGGCATCGAGTACAGCAATGTGATCTCCACAGTGTACATGCTAATGTCAATGTGCACCACATCTGCTTACATTGCTGCCCTCAGGAAGCTGACAGAGCTGCATCCTGGCCTGAATCCACAGTCCATCATGGTGGACTATTAACTGGCTGCGTATAAGGCATTCCACACCATCTTCCCTATGCCACCCTCTGGGGGTGCTTCTTCCACCTCTGCCAGGCGGTGTGGTGGAAAGAACAACAACTGCCAGATATCCTGCAGGCATACACAAGTGATCCGGACTTTGCCATGCACATCCATCTCCTCATGGCCATGGCATATGTAACACCAGATGAGGTTGTGGTGACTTTTGAGGAGATGCAGACCTGGGAGTTCTATGCAGAGGGGGAGGAACTGCTAACGCCCCTCATGGATTACTTTGAGGACAGTTGGCTGGGGCGGCCCATTCACAGCGGCTATAGCACAAGCCTATCTTCCCGGTGGACTTCTGGAACTACTTCAATGCCACATGGTCCAATCTCCCAAGGACCATCAATGCGGTCGAAGGCTGGCACCAGGGCTTCAACTCCATGCTGGAGGCTTCCCATCCCAACATCTGGACATTCATAGACTGTCTGTGATCTGAGCAACAGCTCAATGAAATCAAGGTGCAACAGTACATGGCAGGGGAACCTGTTGCACCTCCCCACAGGAGGTTCAGGGACAGGAGCCAGAGGATCATGGATCTCAATGAGCAGTGTGGGGAGCACAGCATCCAGGACTACCTTAAGGGCATTGCTATGCATTTCCAGCTACATGTGTAGTCCCTATGGCCAGACCACAGCTTGTGAATGTTGGTTGGCATGTCCCACATAAAACCCCCTTCCCCAGTGGATGTGTGATGTTTAACACATCCTACAGATCCCAGTAAAGTGTGTGAACAGCATTATTGCCTCACAACTCCTTTATTCATGTGACTACGCATGTGTGGGCATGGGAGTGTGTGCGGGTGTGGTGGTGTGGGTGTGTTTGGGCTGGCATGCAGAGGTTGTGCAGGGTGCACTCTGCAGCCGCATGTCTGTCATGTGCTGCCTGGCACTGCCCATCCGCACACGCGCCAGTGTCCCCCTGTGGCATGGTCAGCCTCCCTCATGTGGATTCCCAATGCCTGCTGTGTGCTGCAGGAGCTGGCATGTGCATGGTCAGGTCATGTGTCTGTGATATGGTGGATGGGGTGGGGGTGTTGCTGGGCATGTTGACAGTACACTGAAGGTTTGGGTTTGTCTGCAGGCACTATGGGTATTGGGTGGCACTGTATGGGACTGTTGGCATCTGTCACTCCCCCTGGTCCACTGGTCCCCTCTGACACAGACAGCCTTCGAGGGTTGCGAAAGCCGCAGCTTGCTACCACCCATGATCCCTGCTATGGTGTCATGCCATGGGGCTATGGTCTGCATCATGACCTCTGTGTACCCCCCTCCAAGTGTCTGCAATGCCTCCCAGTATGTGTGCATTGCTCACTGCTGGTGCGTTGGCTGGGCTGTAATGTCTCTCATTGTACATAGCAGCCCAGGAGGCCTAGGTCAGTTGTGCAGTGCTGTGTGGGTGTCCACCTGTTGCCCGTGTGCATGGGTGTCATCTGTCTATGGGATCCAGCCACAGTATGTCTGTCTTAGTGTCTTGGGGCTCATGGGCTGACACATCTGCACCCACCGCTTTGCTAACACTACTGTCATTCGTGCATGAGCAGGTGTGTCTGCCAAGGCCATATCATGTCCACTGCCACGGTGTTTCACATGTGTGTGTATCCCTGGGCTATATGTCCTGCTGCCCCCTGCTGGTACCCTTCATATGGGTGCCACTACTCCCTGTTGGTTGTTATGTTGCTCCTGCCCACCACAATCATGACAGGCTGCACGTTCCTTGGGGGGGGCACCTCACATGACCGTCCATCGTCCGTGTGTGACTCCTGGCCATGGTGTGGTCAGCTGTATTATCGGTGGCCATCAGTGTTGAGTGCAGCATTACTGTGGCACTGGCAGTGTGGGACAGTGGCTATGCCATGTGGTCTTGTACATGGCACCCTGGTCCCATGTGCATTGGGTCCATGGGGGCATTGTCTCTGGTGTACTGCTCGCAGTGGTGCTCATCAGTGTTGATGCACCTCCTGTGGCCCCATAGGCTTTCAGTGGGTGGCTCTGCGGGTGTGTGGTGTGTGGCACTGCCTCGCTGCATTGTGTTGGTTGGAGCTCCCAGTCAACTGCGGCTTTGTGGTCCGATGCTGTGCCTGCTGGTGCCCTCCCACTGACGTGCTGATTGATGGTGCCCTGACCACCTAGAACCAAGAAAAAGAAGTAGTCTCTGTGTGGAGGATTAGCTACTCTCCATCTATGCAATCGACCCAAATTTTGAATTTGAGTCTGGAAAGCTTTCCAAGATTTGGTTACTTTTGTAATTCTGCGTGGAGTAGATCTGTCAAGTAAGGGATCACAGACCTCATTCAAATCTCCACACAATCAATTTGGTATCTGCAACTTTACTAACTTTGAGCAACAGTTTGGGAAAGAAATCTGCTTGACCAGTAGTTGGTGCATACACGTTACGCAAGGAGACCTTATTGCAATTATGAAAACCTGTCAAAATGTGAAAATAACCTTCAGAGTCTGTTAACTGGGAGAGTTTTGTGAAGTTTACACCTTTTCAAATTTGAGTAACTACTCCTCTTTTTTAGTATTAAAATAACTAAATTCTGCTACTGCAACCCAACTTCTAAAAAGTTCCCCTGCTTCAACAGGTGAGAGGTGGGTTTCCTGCAAAAAAAGACAATGTCAGTTTTATGTTTCTTTATTCAAATAAATGAGGAATTTTGTCCTTTTAATTGCGGATCCACGACCTTGTTCATTCCAGGTCGCTATATTCAGACAGCTTGTAGTGAAAAGTAAAGGTTAAACTTGGTTAGAGAGTTTTGCTAGGTATATAAAAATATGACAACAAAGGGCTTGTTAACTGGCAGAAATTATAATTAAAACCCTGAATAATACCTCTTCAACAGTATAACAGCAACTAACAACAGGTATAAAAGAGATTCAAGAGATAATTATAGTGACTATTATAATGAACCATACAAACTTATATAAAGTATGAGTTCAGCGTAATTGTATTGCAACCAATTAACAAACTATAGGAAAAACAGGGACAGTTAAAGAGAAACAATGATGTGTAATAGCTGTAGTTTCACTATTAGAAGAAGCCGGAATGTAATAGTCTAAGTCTACCGATGAAAAACACAATAGTGTATAAAGACTTGCAGTTACTATCTAGAGATGGGCAAAGTTCAGAATATTTGTTCTGTAAAAATATTTCGTTAATTGCGCTCAGTTAACAAAAGAAAGGGTTCACAGATTCACAGAATTCACAGAAGAAAGGGTTCTGAAAGAACTCTTATAACTGAAGGTGGACAAAGCAATGGGGCCTGATGGGATTCTTCCCAGCATTCTAAAAAAACTAAGGGTAGAACTAGTGACACCACTGACTACCCTCTTTAACAAATCATGGGAGGATGGGGTGGTACCTGAGGACTGGTGAAGGGCAGATGTGATTCCACCTCACAAAAGTGGGAGCAAGGCAGAAGCAGGACACTATAGACCTGTTAGTTTAACTTCAGTGATAGGGAAAATGATGGAATCATTTCTGATGGAAAGAATTGTCGCTTACCTAGAGGCCAGAGGGGCACAGGACCCAAGGCAGCATGGATTCACAGCAGGAAGGTCATGTCAGATGAATCTAATAGATTTCTTTGACTGGGTGACCAAAGTAATAGATCAGGGAGGGGCTGTGGTCATGGCCTACCTAGACTTTAGCAAGGCATTTGACACAGTCTCACACAAAAGACTAATATACAAGTTAGCCAGCCTGGCAGTGGGGCCCAAGGTGGTGGCCTGGGTAAAAAATTGGCTGGAGAACAGGACACAGAGGGTAATAGTAAAAGGAGTCCACTCTGAAGAAAGGGGGGGTTACTAGTGGGATACCGGAGGGTTCAGTACTGGGACCGGTCCTCTTCAATGTCTTTATAAGCGACATTGCAGAGGGACTAGAAGGAAAAGTATGTCTCTTTGTAGATGACACAAAGATCTGCAACAGAGTTGATACACAAGGTGGGGTGGAAAGGATGAGAAGTGATTTGGCAAGGCTGGAGGAATGGTCAAATGTATGGCAGCTTAGATTCAATGCTAAGAAGTGCAAGGTAATACACCTGGGAAACAAAAACCCAGGGGAAGAGTACAAAATGGGGGGTGAGATACTAACAACAACAAAAATGGAAAGCGACCTGGGGGTAGTCATATCAGATGACCTAAAAGTGGGCAAGCAATGTGAGAGAGCAGTAAGGAGGGCTGGGGGAATACTGGGATGCATAGGGAAAGACATCACCCAGTAGAAAACAGGAAGTTGTTTTCCCTCTGTACAGACAGCTGGTGAGACCCCAACTGGAGTACTGCATGCAGTTCTGGAGACTCAATCTCCGCAAAGACATAAACAGGATGGAGGCAGTCCAGAGAAGGGCAACTAAAATGGTGGAGGGTCTGCACCGGAAGACATATGAAGACAGACTTAAGGAGCTTAATATGTATAGTCTTGAGGAAAGGAGGAAGAGGGGGAACATGATAGAATCTTTCAAGTACCTCAAGGGAATCAACAAAATCCAAGAGGGTAGCGTCTTTCAGAAAAAGAGGTGTGCAAGAACAAAGGGGCACAATTTGAAGATAGTGGGGGGGCAGCTCAGAGGTAATGTAAGGAAGTATTTTTTCACAGAGAGGGTTGTGGATGCATGGATCAGCCTTCTGGAGGAGGTTGTGGAGTTAAAAACAGTGGTGGAATTCAAGAATGCATGGGACAGTCATAAGACTAGGTGGGGGTACGAAGAAGTAGGCTGTTGGTTAACTAGGATCTGCGACTTATCCATTAGGTAGGGAAACGTGCAGACTGGGTGGGCCAAGCAGTCCTTGTCTGCCATCAAATTCTATGTTTCTATAAAATTTCCAATTCGTGCAGCGCAGATCAACCACAAAGTGTGGAATTTTGTGAGTGAAATTCAACACTGAAGCAAAAATTACTTTACTAGTAGTGGACCCCACCCCCACCAATGGCTGGCCCAGGGTAAAATATATATATATATATATATATATATATATATATATATATATATACACATATACATATACATATATAAATTTTCATAAAATCCCTGGTGTCTAGTGGTATCCCATCCCCTCATGGATAACTGGCCGCAGGGTATGAAAAAATATACCAATGAAATACCTGGTGTCTAGTGGACTCCCCACACCGTTGAGTAGTGCTCCACCACCACACTCCCTCCCCACACCAACCCCAAGTGGGTGACCAGCACAGCCCTCCACCCTCCACCATGGCTGGCCACCTGACTGACACTGGAATGAATAAACACATACTTGTACAAGCATGTGCTCATTCATTCCAGTGTCAGTCAGCGGTCAGCCAAATTGAAGAATGGAGGTCTGTGCTGGTTGGCTGTTCAGGGTTGGGGTGGGGGGAGCAGAGTGGTGGGGCACTATCTGATGGGGTGGGGTTCACTAGACACCAGGAATTTTGGTGATTTTTTAACTTGGGACAGTAATCAGCGGGGAGGGACCACCAGATACCAGGGATTAAGAACATATAAAATTGCCAGCAGCCACAGGCCTTATGCTCTATCTAGTATTCTCAAGTGAAGCACATCAGTCCATTAGACTGCAGCTGCCCCTCCTCTAGCTTCACCTTATAATTATAATTAAAATATATATATATATATATATATAAAATATAATGTTATATATATTATTTTACATTGTGCCAGCAAACGGTGTTGGGGGGAACACTGGACACCAGGGACAGAGACATGTGGGGAGTGGTGCAATGCACTGGCTGTGGGGTGGCAGTCATAGAAACATAGAAACACAGATTTTGACGGCAGATAAGGACCGCTTGGCCCACCCAGTCTGCTCATTTCCCTACCTAATGGATAAGCTGCAGATCCTAGTTAACCAGCAGCCTACTTCTTCCTACCCCCACCCCCTGGAATTGCCTTATGACTGTCCCATGTATGCTTGAATTCCACCACTGTTTTTGACTCCACAACCTCCTCCGGAAGGCCGTTCCATGCATCCACAACCCTCTCTGTGAAAAAATACTTCCTTAAATTACCTCTGAGCCGCCCCCCTTCTATCTTCAAATTGTGCCCCCTTGTTCTTGCACACCTCTTTTTTTGAAAGATGCTACCCTCTTGGACTTTGCTGATTCCCTTGAGATACTTGAAAGTTTCTATCATGTCCCCCCTCTCCCTCCTTTCCTCAAGGCTATACATATTCAGTCTCCAGGAGACATTCTAGAGGCTGCAATGCTGCCTATTTGCAGATACCTCTCTGTTCAGAGGGAGGAGGTTGCACATCTCCAGACCAATCTGGAAAGGAATAAGGAAACCTCCTCTCCCACCCAGGATCTGGCAGAGGATTGGGAAACCTCTTCCCCCACCCAGGGACCATCAGGGCCACTGCCTCTGCCTCAGAGGTTGCCAAGAATAAGGAGCAGTTGGACTACGGTGGGCTGAGGGAGGGTGAGGGTGGTGGAACAGAAGTGCATCCCTCCAATTGTACCTCTCCACAATTCATATACTGTTCTGGTGGAGCGTTGTTACTCTATGGAGGCACCCACAGTGGAGACCAAGCAGGATGCTGGGAACCTCCACAAGGGAGACCCACAGGAAGGTGGCACAGGATCCCACAGGGGAAAGAAACAGCTCCTGGTGTGGAACTCAGTTGTTGGGGAGTAGAACTGGAGGAGGGAAGGGACAGGGAGGTAAGGTGCCTGCCTGGTGCCATGGCCTGGAGGGACAGTTAACGAATCCTCAGGATCATGGGAGCAACTGCATGGGAGTGGGAGATGAATGTCATTGTCCACCAAGAGACAAATGACCTAGCTGGGAATGGGATCAGAGCTGTGCAGAAGGAGTTTGTGGAGTTGGGGAGGGGCCTTAGACAAGTAGCATGCATGGTAACCTTCTCAGAGGTGCTGATTGTCTATGGCATGGGTGAGGCTAGGGTACTCTGAACCCTGGGGTTCAATAAATGGATGAACAACTGGTGTGGAGCACATGGTTTTGGCTTCATTGGGGACTGGGGGTCAATCTGGAGGGATACAGGCCTACACAGGTATGATGGTCTGCATCTGTCCGGGAAAGGAACCAGGATCCTAGGTGATAGGTTTAAATGCTTCATTGGCAAGCTTTTAAACTAGCCAAGGGGGAGGTACTAAAAATGAACAGGAAATTCCCAGCCTCCTCCCACAAAACAGGGTTGTTAGTGAGGTAAACACCAAGGTGGAGAGGATGATAGGGGGCATGGCAGGAGTAAATGGAGAAAAAGGCAAGTGCTGTAAGTACTGGGATGGGGCTAAAAGGGGTAAGACCTTCAAAGGGTGATGAGTACCAATGCCCGTGGTCTAGGTAAAAAGCTTTCTGAACTAGTGGCCTTGATGTAGTGCAGCATGAGGGGTGTGCTGCATGCCTGAGGTGCCGTCTTTCAGATGAGAGGTTAAATTGAGGTCCCATCTGCCTGTCCTGATGGTAGTTCAGGTGGATGTTAAAGATCCCATGGCACTTCTCGAAAAGAGCAAGGAAATTTCCACAGTGCCCTGGCCAAATTTCCCCCCATTGACAAAAAATACCACCAACATCTTAATCTGGTTCAAGGTCAGTTGTCATTCATCTATATCCCCCTTCCCCTGGGTTGTGCCTGAAAATAGGCAGAATTTGTCTAGTGGACTTACCTTTAGGTAGCAGTATAGCGCAGTGGTTTAAGGCTCTGAGCTGCAAATCTGGTGACATCCAGCAGGCCAGACCTGCGTTTGAATCCCTCACCTTCCACTTGCATACTGTGTGACCCTGAGCAAGTCACTTAACCTCCCTGTGCTCCCAGGTCACTCCTGTAAAAAAGCTTTCAGCTTATTGTGCTACCCCTGGTTAAACAACTAAATAAAACTTACTTGGTCAACAAAAACTAACTAAAATAAATAAGAGGGATGCCTGGATATCATGGTAGTCACAGAAACATGGTACAGAGAACCATGACTGGGATGTCAATGTACATGGGTACACAATATACAGGAGGGACAGGGAAGGTAAAAGAGGAGAAGGAAGAGGAGCACTCTACATAAGGGAAGGGATCAGAGCAATGGAACTAAAGGATAAACAGGGAGGAGAGGAGGCATTGTGAGTCACCTTGGAGACAGGAAATGGAACCACAGTCCGCATGGGGATTTTATACAGACTCCCGTCTCAAGGGGAGGAAATGGACAAGAAAATGATAATAGGCATCCTTAGAATGGCAGAAAAAGGGGAAATATTGTTGATGGGGGACCTGAATATGTCAGATGCTAACTAGCACGGATTGAGATTAGAGGGGGGAAGGTGTGGGGGGAGGCAAGGAGGCACTTTTTCAAAAGAAAGGGTAGTGGACAAAAGGAATACCCTACCAGAAGATCTGATGAGCTGTAAGATGGCGGGCAGCTTCAAAACGGGATGGGACAGAGTGAGGAGAAGGGATACAGTGATGAGGGGCAGTGATGGGGGTTCAAAAATGCATGGTACAGTCATAAGGGGATCTTAGTAAAAAGAAATGGGGAGAGGAAAATAGAGTCAGAGACCAAATAGGGTCCTTGGTGATATTGTAGGTAGAGAAAATGGGCAGACTGGGTGGGCCAAGCAGCCCTTATCTGCTGCCAAATTCTATGTTTCTCACTCATGCACTGGGCAAGCTGATTTCTCTTAAGATCTCCCCTCCCTCTGAAATCAGCTCCCCTCTTCTTTTCACCTCCCTCTTCTCTCCATACCTTTAGATGCCTGCTAAGACATATTCCTGCTCACCCCTGTATCTGTCAATCCTTCTCTTGAATCTTCCATCCTTTCTCTCAGTTTCTCCTGTCCCCCAACCTGCCTATGATTCCCTCAGTCTGCTTTCTTTCAGTATGTTACTCAGTGTCTGCACTCTAGCATGCTTTGATCACTATATCCATGTATCATATCTATACTCTATTCATTGTTTGCAATGTATAATTTCAAGCTGTTGTTAATTCATCTGGGGCTTACTATTTAATCTCCTCACCTGAACTGCTTGTAGCCAGACGTCCTATATATTTTACACTGTGTGCTTTGTATTTTTGCAGTATTTTATAATACCTTGTTGTCTGTACTCACACTCCCCATCCCTGGGTCACACCTGGAAATGAACCTTGGCTCAGTGTGCTTTTGCCATTTACAAGAAAGAAAGAAACAAAGAAAGAGAGAGAGAGAAAGAAAGAAAGAAAGAAAGAAAGAAAGAAAGAAAGAAAGAAAGAAAGAAAGAAAGAAAGAAAGAAAGAAAGAAAGAAAGACACCTTAGCACTGGACAATTGGTGGAGGCCAACCAAAACTCAGGACACATTAACCTACTATGTGTGCAAATGCATTCCTTGTATATGCAACTATCCTAGTATGATACAGAGGGGAGATACCCACCTATATGCTCCTGCCTCTGGAATTTGGGACATGGTATATATGGACTTTATAGAACCATTATTGACAGCCAAGGGAGGATTTAAGTATACTTTAATTGTGGTAGATCCGTCTTCTGTATATCCCTTCATCTTACCATCAAAACATAATACTGCCACAAGAGTCATTACCACTGTTTACAGACACACATCCTCCCAGATGACAGAGTACCCGGCATTATTGAAACAGACAGAGGTGGACATTTAGCAAGTAAAATAGTCAAAGGCATTTGGGAAGCCTCAAGGACAAAACCATTGATGCATGTCCCATACCAGCCAGAAAGCTCTGGAAAGGTGAAAAAACTAAACCAATCCATTAAAAGAGCCTTGACAAAAGCATTGCATTCCAGAGAAACAAAATGTTAGAGATTTAATACCTTGGGTTTTGATGGGAATACAAAATCAACTCCCCTAACAATTAACTCCCTTCTTAAAGGCAGAAGTTGCACATGAAACTGGACTTCACAACTACCAATTGCATCATCAGGACACACAGTCCTCTAAATGGACTCCAAAAGTACAAGATACTGTATGGTCTATCTCTTGGGGTAAGTGTCTCCAAATGTTCAGGGATTTCTAGTGCTGTGAAGAGAACAGACCCCATTCTTAAACCAGGGCATATTCAAAAATCAGGAAATCAGTAACGTATTAGTCTTTGATGTTTGCTGAGAGCGCTCTTCTCAGCATGTGCAGTGTTCTCAGGATGACTTACATAGATATATAGATACATAGACAGTGTCAGCAGATAAGGGCCTGTGGCCCACCCAGTCTGCCCATTTGAGCTTGTAAGTTCAGTTTATGTTTTCCTAGAAGTCTGTTGCCCCTTATCCCTGACCTCCAGAATTCCTTCATGTCTATCCCATGCATTCTTAAATCCCATGATTGTTTCAGCCTCCACCACTTCCTGTGGCAGGGTGTTCTACTTGTCCACCACCCGTTCTGTGAAGAAATTTTTCCTCACGTTTCCTCTGAATCATCCTCCCTCCAACTTCATCCCATGCCCTCTAGTCCTGGAACGTCTTTTTTGCTTAAAAATAGTGTATTCCTGCACCCTGTTCCTCCCTGTAAGATACTTGTATGTTTCTATCATGTCCCCTCTCTCCCTCCTCTCCTCCAGGGAGGACTTTGACTTCCTTTCGTAGGTCATAGGGTGTCATAAATATTAAAATAATAATTAGATGTGCCTGCAAATTCATTTTGATTAGCCCTGTTGCTATGAGCACTACTGGAACAATTTGTGCATCTTTGCTCTGCATCAGTTCAGTTTCTGTTTGCATATCTAGATATTTCATGATTTTGTGTCTCTCTGTGTGCAGGACACTGTAGTCACCAGGGATGGCTACTTTGATCAGTGACGCCACCTTTGTTCTTTTTTCTTCTGTTACATCGTTTGGTTTTCACACCTCCACTTCCTTGGCAGTTGGTATCAGGTGATCTCACATGATCATTACTCTTACGGGAGACCCACTTTAGGAAGAAGAAGTGTTTAAACATACAGTCACAGCCAAAGACATGGTTAGATATTTCCTGACATTTCTGTGATGTTTCTAGAGAAATCTGGTTTCTGCATTTCCACAGTAGGGGCGGGGCGGCAGAGAGAAACTCTTTATAAATGTTGCAAAATATCTGGAAATATCTGATCATGTCAGTGGCTACTACTGTAATTCTGTTCACAAACACCCACCCCAAAGATTTTAAATCCCATGACAGCAGTAATATTACATAATGAACTGGAGAAAGTTGTTATTATTCACAACTGAAGACAGTGCCAAAATGTTAACATAGAAACATAGAATTTGATGGCAGATAAGGATCGCTTGTCCCACCTAGTCTGCCCATTCTCCTACCTAACAGATAAGCTGCAGATCCTAGTTAACCAACAGCTTACTTCCTCCTACCCCCCACTAGGACTGCCTTATGTCTGTCCCATGCATTCTTGAATTCCCCCACTGTTCTTGACTCCACGACCTCCTCAGGGAGGCTGTTCCATGCATCCACAACCCTCTCCATGAAAAAATACTTCCTCACATTACCTCTGAGCTGTCCTCCCTCTATCTTCAAATTGTGCCCCCTTGTTCTTGCACATCTCTTTTTCTGAAAGATGCTACCCTCTTGGACTTTGTTGATTCCCTTAAGGTACTTGAAAGTTTCTATCATGTCCCCTCTCTCCCTTCTTTCCTCAAGGGTATACATATTAAGCTCCTTTAATCTTTCTTCGTATGTCTTCTGGTGCAGACCCTGCATCATTTTGGTTGCCCTCCTCTGGACAGCCTCCACTCTGTCTATGTGGAGATGGGGTCTCCAGAACTGCACACAGTACTCCAGGTGGGGTCTCACCAACTTTCTGTACAGAGGGATAACAACTTCCTCTTTTCTACTACTGATGCCTCTCCCTGTGCATCCCAGTATCCCCCCAGCCTTTCTTACTGCCTTCTCACATTGCTTGCCCACCTTTAGGTCATCTGATATAATTACCCCAGGTCTTTTTCCATTTTTACTGTTGTCAGTATCTCACTCCCCATTGTGTACTCTTCCCCTGGGTTTTTGTTTCCCAGGTGCATTACCTTGCACTTCTTTGCATTGAATCTGAGCTGTCATACATTTGACCATTCCTCCAACCTTGCCAAGTCCCTTCTCATCCTTTCCACTCCATCTTGTGTATCAACCTTGTTGCAGATCTTTGTGTCGTCTGCAAAGAGACATACTTTTCCTTCCAGTTCCTCTGCAATATTACTTATAAAGACATTAAAAAGGACCAGTCCCAGTACTGAACCTTGTGGTACCCCGATAGTAACCCTCCTTTCTTCACTGTGGACTCCATTTACTACTACCCTTTGCATCCTGTTGTCTAGCCAATTTTTTATCCAGGCTACCACCTTGGGACCCACCCACTCCAAGGCTGGCTAACTTGTGTATTAATCAAGTTAAAAGTATTTTATCTTTCAATCTTTGAGACTGTACTTTAGTTGACAACTGTTATACTTTGTGTGGTTAAAGATTCCCTATAGTCATCTTACACTGAAAGTTGGGACACATCTCCCATAGGTACAGTAACAACATCTACTGTCAGGACTATCCCTGCAATATAACCCACTTTACCCCAAATTTTGATAGCATTTTAGCATCAGAACATCTTACTGTGCCATCCACCCTTTATGATAAACCATGGCCCAATAGTAAAGAAATAGTCTATGATAATAATATTTATTCATTTGATAACTTGGTAGGTACACTGGTCCGGGGGACCATTTTCAGGAATGACACATGCCATCAAGATGGAACATACAGAAACATGGTATTTAGCACAACTTACAATCAGAGGAAAAAAACATGTAGTCCACCAGATTCACACAATAATCAATACCATGGAATAAACATGAAAGTGAAGGTGATACATCCACTTAGGGTAATGCTCATAACCCAACAGTTCCAACAAATAATCAGTATATTGCTAACATCATACAAGGGGAGCTGATACTGTACAATGGTTAATTCATCTACAAGCCAGGGCTGCAGTAATGGGGGGGAAAGTGGGGAAGTTGTCCGGGGCCCTGAGCTCAGGAGAGGCCTACCTGAGGAGCTGTCATTACCCCTGGCATTAGCTGGTTTGGGAAACATGGGCCCATTTCAAGTGACTTGTCCGGGGCCCCAAAATCCATAGCTGCAACCCTGCTAGAAGCGCTGCCTACTCTTATGTCAGGAGGTGCATGGGCAGGCCATGGCAGTTAAGAAAGAATTTTTGAAATGGGATTTGAAGAGATGGAAAGAGCCTAGTGACTGGAGCTAGGCTGATAAGTCATTCCAGAGCATAGGGCAGGGCAGCAACTAAAAAAGGTTCTCTGCTACATCTCAGTTGCAGTCCAGGGATGGTCAAGGAGACATAGAGAAGAGGACCTCAGATCATGTGTTCCAGATTTGATACTAAGGAGTCTTGTTAGAGGGGAAATAGACCCATCATGAAGTGCCTTGTCAGTAAGAGTACCCATGAAATATTCATGGTGGGCCTGAGGAGACATTCAGCCACACGTCGAATAAGTAATACTTATATTATTAATATGGTATACTATATGGTATGTAAGTATGTGTGTATTTTATATATATATATATATATATATATATATATATGTGTGTGTATATATATATATATATATATATATATATATATATATATATATATGTGTGTTTTATCTGTCTGTATATATATAAAAAAACAAAATCACATATACCCCTATAATGCCAAGCATCATGGGATGTATATGCAAATCACCATGACATTTTAGGCTGGTTCAGCTTTAAGCAGGAATGTATGGTGCCAAAGGGCCTCTTGCACAATCTACAAAGGGTGCAAACAGAAGACACAGACTCATGTTTCATTCTACCCAGGACTCATCAGTGTGCCTCATCTGTATGACACCCCAGGGAAAATGAAACAGCCCCTAAGTTGTTCATACAGGTTTGGGTCATGGTGAGCCCCCCCCAAAAAAAACAAGATAAATGACAAAGAACCTCAGTGCAAAAGCACTGAGGTAAGGGGGTTGCCCCAAAGGGTATTAAACAGAAGCCAAGTTTCAAAGAAATACAAAATCACACATACCCCCATAATGCCAAGCATTATGGGATGTATATGTAAATCACCATGAAATTTTAGGCGGTTCAGCTTTAAACAAGAATGCATGGTGCCAAAGGGCCTCTCACACAATCTACAAAGTGTGCAAACAGAAGACCCAGACACATGTTTTGTCCTACTCAAGACTCATCAGTGTGCCTCATCTCTATGACACCTCAGGGGAAATGAACCAGCCCCTAAGTTGGTCATATGGGTTTGGTTCATGGTGAGCCCTTTAGCACCATGCATTCTTGGAAACCCTATGCCTCATTTCCCAGCTTTTGTCACTTTGACCCTAAATGGAGCATTAGCAATGCTTTTTGTAACTTATTTCCTTACTGTTTGAGATAATATAATAGTATCCTTATTTTACTGTGAGAATGCAGGGTCCCATTCCTCTGTAGATGCATACATGTATGTAGCTGTGGAAGCACAGGGTCCTCCGGGCCCTATGCTTCCATTTATAGGACAACACTGACCAAATTGTCAGCATAGCCATCTTATTACCCCCGCCTTATGTACACAGTACAGAAAATTTTTGAATCATTGCCAGAATGTAGTTCTGCACAATTGCGATGCCATTCTTTGCTATAAGCGAAAAAACACATTTTGGTCAGGATTTGAAAAATGACAGCTGTGACACACATGAGGTGAGGCAATAAGAAGGCTATGTTGAAAATCTGTGGTAAAAATATTTAACATTTCTGATGTTTCGAGTGGGCGTAGCAAAATTGCAATGAATAGTCATAACGTTGGCATTTTTTCATAATTTGACCCCACATTTTCAATATAGTCATAAACCCCATAAGTGAAAATGTTCAAATCCATGCCAAAACACCATTCCACACCACAGGTGCAAAAACACATTTCAGACTATGAGAAAAATAACAGCTGTACTGTTCATGAGGTGGTGAGGAAAAATGGCTGTCTTGAAAATATGGAGTTAAAATATTGAAAATTACAAATGTTATGCAAGTGCATAGAAAAATTTCAATAAACATGCATAGCTCTGCCATTTTTAGGAATTTTTTCACCAAATTTGGGGACCCCATCTCATGAACAGTGGTGGTGATTTTTTTTCAGTGACCACAAAATCACCTTCCGGGCCCAATTAACGAAATGACAGTGACAGTGTTCATGAAGTGGGGTCCCAAAATGGCCATGTTGAAAATCTGGTGAAACAAATTCCAAAAAATGGCAAAGTTATGAACATAAGTTCAAAACACCATTGAAAAACATTATACGGCACTTACCTTTATTCTTCAGTTCGCGGTTCATTTTTGAAGAGTGTAGATGTGTCCCGTTTTAAATAAGATGACAGCCTACAACATCTGGTGGTAAGTATGGGGTAGGCATGTGTGTGTGAGGTGGTGGTTGCTCAGTGGGAGGGTATGGATGGGACAGGGGAATGGGAGAGATGATGATGGACTGTTTTGTTTTCAGTATTAAAAAAGAAGATGTCGGGAGACTGTTTTCTTTTTCATAGGTCAAAATAAAGAAAATAAATATATTGGGACACTAGGTGTGGGCTCTTCAGTGTCCCACTCTGCTGGGGGGGTCATTAAATACTGACGTGGGGATTAGACCCCTTGATGTCAGCTTAATATAAAACAAGGGGCTGTTGAGGGGGTGGGCATCCAAAACTGGGAGTGGGCATCCCAGTGTCTGATATTTAAAATGAAATCAAGGGAGTAGGGACAGCAATAGGCAAGTGAGGGGTACCACTAGACACCAGGGAATATATGGGGACAGTGATCAGAGAGAGAGGGGTGCCACTAGAAACCTGGGAAAACATGGGGTATATAACTAACACTGCAGCCGGCAGCAGGAATTCAGCTGCAGCTGTTGAATGAAATAAAATTTTCTATTCTCATACAGATAACTAGGCAGTAGGCTCTTTTCTCTAAGCTGGGCACTCAGGATTTCAGGTGCTCAGAAGAAGTATTACTGGGGCTAATTGTAAAAAAACAACCACCAGAATCTAGCTAAATGGGGCCGTTTAGCTAGGTTCTGGTGTTTGTTTTGTAAAATGACAGCATTTTTATATGTTTTTCATGTTTTTAAGTTGGCAAAAAAAAAGATGGAGGCTTGTGAAAAAGGAATTTTCTCTCATGAAAAAAGAATTTTGTTCTCGTGAAGAAGAAAATGCTCTCATGAGACTAAATCCTTTTTCAAGAGATCAAATCCTTTGTCGAACTTTATACATGTATCCTGAAAAATGGACTTCCCATAGGATATAATGAAAACTTAAAAACTGAATACCTTTGCAATAGTTTAATATTTGCACATCAAACTAACAGTGGCAGTTCTGTTACCCAAGTTTTTTCTAACTTAAAAGAAGCAAAACATAATTCCACACCATCTGGGCACAAGGCGATAAGAAAAAAAATGCAAAAAATGGTGACTTTTTACTTGTTTTAACTATCTGGATCTCAGAATCCACACATCTAGCCAGAATAAAATGTGCCATATCAAGAGATCTACCTCACAGGACAACACATACAAAATTGTGTGTAAATCCATTGATTGGTTGCAAAGTTATTAAAGTAGAAAATTTGAGGTTTAACATTAAACAGGCTACTTAACCCTAACTATGGAGGCATGACTGTGCATATATATATATATATATATATATATATATATATATATATATATATATAGGGGATATGACATGGCCTGACTGAAGATATATTTATCTTCACTCGAGGCCAGTGATATCATAATATCTCACAAGTGGCGAAGCCACGAGTGAGATATCTTGATGTCACTTGCCTCGAGTGAAGATGAATATGATATCTTCAGTCAGGCCATGTCATGTTCTGTTTATACAATGAATGCTTTGGGATTTTTGTAGTTTTTTAGCTTATGCCTTTGAATAACAGTAATCAGTTATTGTAACATTGAGAAAAGTACAACAGCATAGTTTTTACTTTTAAAAGTTGTTTTATTGTTGAAAGTTGATAAACTGTGAACAGACTGGAAGTGTGGAAACTCATTTATAATATAGAGAATAGCATATTAATACATATTCTACTGTTTTAACTCTTTGATGACAAAGCCCATTGGTGAAGTTTGTTGTTGCTAAGGTACACAGGTGAAGGTTTGTGGCAGCACGGTGGATTTTTTTATTTAAATTGCGAAGAGTTGCTTGAAACTAACTTATCCCAGGGAACTGTTGTTTTGACAAATATAGCAATTTGCGTGTTATTCTGATGATGCACAATTTTTTTAGTGTCCGTGATAAATATTGAGATTTATTTGGTATTCTGCAGGATGGGAGGATGGAGTGAGTGTTTTACATGTGCTATTTGTGGTGCTTTCCTTGTTTTGGGGACAGCTGGGATAGTGGCAGTATTTTTTAAATTGATATTTGTGTTTTGGGCTATGAAAACTCAGAGAGTGGATGAGCTGTAGAATTCTGCAGTGCACGAGTGTGAAGACGTCTGTTGCCTTGGTAATCATGTTGAATGAAGCATGTGCAAATCCAGTCTTCGTGTAAAAAAACATTTTCTGACAGTGTCCATTAATCATGCTTTTTGATAGTTTTACAATATAAAGGCAGTAGTGGGAATGCAGTGTGTTTTTGAGAGTTTGAAAATATTTGTATGTAAAAGCACACATTTCTTTCTGCCGTGCTGCTCAGTGTGTCTGTGTGTCAAGGGTCATTCGAGTGTGTTCGTTTCATGGATTTACATTTTATTTGTATCTTGAAGCTGTACAGCATGGGGTGACTTTTTTAAAATTGTAGTATATTTCTTGAAGTGAAAGGGGCTTTATGTTAAGATGCTGCCGAAGAAAGCGTTACTGCTGGGCTTGATTTGTGGCTTTCTTTGTGCCTCTGTACACTTACTTACATCGGTGAGCAGAGAAAGTTGTGTTCTGTGGAAATGTGTTTTATATCATGGTGTTTCTGTTGCCACGCTTGTGGATTCTTAGTATGTCGTTTGTGATAATGGGAGGGTGTATTAGTGTGTATGGGTATAAATGAAAAGTGAAAGTGCCGTAGAAAAGCTGAACAAGGTGCTACCATTAACTAATCATTTTAAAGATGACGTATAGGAATGTGAAGATAAATGCATGACGTATAGGAACATGAAGTTAACAATGTTATCTTCACTGGCCAGCTCAGATATCATTTTTTATACTGTTATTTATCCCAAAACACACATTGTGTGTATATATATATATATCTATATATATATATATATAGGATATGAGTGGCCAACTGAAGATATCATATTTATCTTCACGAGAGGCCAGTGATATCATGATATCTCTTGGTGGCGAAGCCACGGTGAGATATCTTGATGTCACTGGCCTGAGTGAAGATAAATATGATATTCTCAATCGGGCCATTCATATTCGGTTTATACAACGTATGCTTTGCCCTGCCCCCAACACAACTCACTACGTGCCCCTCTCAATGCAATGGGTGACATAAAGGTGATGGCCCTAGCAATACAACCCCCCTTTACAGAAACGCTGCCAAAACAGCAGATGTCATTTATTGCTTAAGAAATATTTAGTGGATTATGCTATTTATGGTTAGTTTTAAGAAGCATTATCTGGTTTATCATGCCATGCCCCCCACACACACACACACACAGGGCTCCACATGCTTCCCCAACATAATAGATTATATAGGGTTTTTAAATATCTGGTTGATCCTGTCAGTTTAAAGTTAGTAAAAATATCTGGTTGATCCTGCTTTTATTTGGGGGAAAAAGTGACGTTTATATGGTTATCTGGTTGATCCTACCACTCAGAGCACTTTCACTTTCACTAGAAGTGTAGCGTGACCGAGTGCTATGAAGACTGGCGATTTGTAGTTTAGTAAATATTTTTTAGAATGTGCCCAGACTTCAGTAAATTAGAATTTGTCTGTATTTTTTTGTAGTTCCTTGTTAAAAAGCTTCAAACTGCACACAGAGTGCAGCATTGACCGAGCAGGACTTTCAAGAGTAAAATGAAGCGCGGCGTCTGTTGCCTGGCAGCAGGCGTTCGTAACCGCCGGCCTCGACTCTGATGCAGTTCAGCTGGGAACTGGCTCTGAGCAAATTTTTGCTGAAGTCTGGGCACATTAAAAACTGTTACTAAACTAATCACTCCAGTCTGGCGCGATCACGCTACTCTGGTGAATAGTGTGAGATCAACCAGAGAAATAATTCGATATGACATATGGGAACGTGGAGATGACATATGACGTATAGGAACATGAAGATAACAATGTTATCTTCACGACCCATGTCAGATATGATGATTTATACTCTCATTTATCTGACAACATCGTTGTATATATATATATATATATATATATATATATATATATATATATATATATATATACAGTATATACACACACACACACACACACACACACATATATATAGGTTGAACTTGGAAAAGTCTGAGGTGATGGTCGTGGACCTGGGGCGCCGGATAGAGGGGTTGGGGCAGGTTTGCCTTTGGGACTTTTCCTTGGATGCTCCCAGCTCTTTACCTCTGAATGGGTGTGAAACTGGGGGGTGATTTTTGACTATGGGCTGATACTGCGGTCATAGGTGTCGGCAGTCATCAAATCCTCTTTCTACCATCTGAGGAACATCTCCAAGGTTAAGCATCTAGTTCCGTCTGGCGATCTTCCTACATTGGTCCACGCCTTTGTGACCTCGTGCCTTGATTACTGCAACTCCCTTTATCTAAGGCTATCTGGGGTTGATATCTGCCACTTGCAGCTGGCGCAGAATGCTGCAGCCCAGTTATTGATGAGAACTCCCTGGTCTTGTTACATCTCTCTGGTGCTGCGCGAACTGCACTGGCTGCCAGCGCAGTGGCAGATGACCATTAAAGTCAGACTTCTGACTTATAAAGCCCTACATGGACAGAGCCGGGACTTCCTGAAAGAGCTTCTGGTTCCTTACTGCCCCAGGTGATTGCTCCGCTCGGCTGGTGAGGGGTGCCTAGAGATTCTAAGGGTTTCTTTAAAATCTTTGGGGGGCCCATGCATTTATGTACATGGCCCCAGCCCTGTGGAATTCTCTACCCCATCAGCTACGGGAGTGTGCAAACATGGAGGGATTTAAACAGGCCCCTAAAGCCCATTTGTGGCATCAAGCCTACCCTGTTTGATTTTATCTGATATCTGAATTTTATAAGAGACTGTATTTATTGCTTTTTTGTTTTATCTTATTGTTAAGGCACCTTGGTTTGCTGAAAGACATGTTATAAATAAAGTATTATTATATATATATATATATATATATATGCATATGTGTTTATATATATGTGTGTGTATAAATATATATATATTTATATTTTCATTGCAAATAAATTTTGTTAATGCATCAGTTAGGGTTGCTTACACAGCGACAAAAGTGAGGAAATTCAATGTTAGGGTTTTCAACCCTGACTCCGAATCCCTTCCCACACACACACATACACAACATACATACAAGCAGGGGATGGTACAATGCAACACAACCAATCAGGAACAGACACCATAAGGTAACAGAAAGAACATACATCTCTGTAAACATACCACAAGAGGCATCCATCATCATCTTTCAGCAACTGTATTACTTCTGCTGCCATCCCAGTGTCTTGGGGAGGTACACCCACATGCTGTGCAACCACATAAGATGGCCAGTGCATAAACTGTATATTTCCACGAAGATAGTACAACAGTACCCATAAGTAATGATAGGACCTCATGGTGAGTTGGGCCCTGTTCTTTCATACTTCCATTGAGATAGAACAACACTCTACATATGTCACAGAGAAACCGCAAGGTACTATGTACCCTGCCCTACATCTGTGCATTAACATAGTATAACACTATCTGTGTGCCACTGTGTCCATATGTCACAGTGTCACCTGATGGTTGCTCAGATACTGCACTCCCTAGTGGGTTATCTATCTTACAAAATGCAAAATTGATTTGGAGGGGGGTGAAATTGCCGGTGTGTGGTCATGCTCTGATATACGCATAGTCATGTGATGGGTTGCAACCAATATGCAGACATAATTTTTCCTACCAGTTTTATATATATGTATGTGACAACAGGGAAACATGACAACAGGGATGACAATCAATGGGTGGGGGATTCCTCTTGACACCAGGGAAATGTGGAATGGTGATCGGTAGGTGGGTGGTGTGACTATATATATAGATATAGATTTATAGATATAGATATATATAGAGATATATATAATACACACACACACACACATATATATTGCAAAAAACCCAAGCTACATTAATGAATCAGTTAGAAATTTAATTAAATCATCAAAAGCTGGGAAATTCTACATTAGGGTTTTCAACCCTAACACCCCATCCCCAACCTGCACAGATGAAGTGGGATCAGGAGGTGGCATTGGGGTTGTCAGCCCTAACACTCACCCCATTCCATTAGAAAATAAACTGGGTGGGCACAGCATAAGAGAATGGGATGAGCATTAGGGCTGACAACCCCAATGCCACCCCCCGAACCCTCTTCATCTGTGCAGGGTGGGAGTCGGGTGTTATGGTTGAAATCCATAACATTAAATTTCCCAGCTTTTGACACTATAATAAAAACCCTAACTGATGCATTGACGTATTTTTGCAATGTATTTCCTTACTTTTTGAGATGGTATAATAGTATTTTTATTTTACTATGGGAGCGCAGGGTTCTTTGGACCCTGCGCTCCAATCCCTCCACAGATGAGCATATTTTTCTAGTTGTGGAAGCATCATTAGGGGTGGGAGCGCAGGGTCCTTTGCACCCTGTGCTCCCATCCCATCATAGATGTGCATATGTATTAAGTTGTAGAAACACAGGGACCTCCAGTTCCTCGCTTCCGCACACAATGTTAAGAGCAGGTGTAGTGAAATTGCAAGAAATAGTCACAACTGTGCCATCTTAAATAATTTTCACCCCAAATGTTAAACATAACCATCTCATCACCTCACCGCATGTACCCAGTACAGCAAGTGTTCAAATCCCCGACAAGGCATAATTCTGACAATCGAAATGCCATTGTATGCCAAAAGTGTGAAACCGCATTTTGGCCAGGATTTGAAAAATGGCAGCTGTGTCATTCATGATGAGGGGTACTAAGAAGACTATACTGAAAATATGGGGTGAAAATGTTGTAACTTTACAAAGTTACGAACGGCAATGAATGGCCATAACACAGCCATTTTCGAGAATTTTGTCATCAAATTTTCAATGTGAAGTTTTTGGGACTCCACCTCATGATCACTGGTACAGTCATTTTGTTACTTGGTCCTGAAAGGTGATTTCATGCAGCAACCATGCCATTCCACACCACAGTAGTGAGAACACATTTCGGGTAGGATGTCTGAAATGGGAACTGTACTGTTCATGAGGTGATGTGAAAAAATAGCTAAGTAGAAAATTTGGAATGAAAATATAAAAAATTGCCAAAGTAACACGTGTGTGTAGCAAAATTTCAATGACTGTATGTAACTCGGGCTTTTTTTGTATTTTTGCGCCAAATTTTCAACATGGGCTTTTTGGGACCCCACCTCATGAACACTGGTACTATCATTTTGTTAACTGGTCCTGAAAGGTGATTCCACACAGTGACCATAAAATCACCTTTCAGGACTTTGAGTAACGAAATGACAGTGACAGTGTTCATGAGTCGAAATTCTTGTCTTAAAATTTAGTGCAAAAATACCCCAAAATGGCAAAAATATCAACATAAGTTCAAAATGCCATTTACAGCCATTATACGGCACTTACCTTGATTCTTCAATTTGCAGTTCAGATTTGAAGAGCTCAGATGTGTTCCGGTCCAGAGAACATTGTAGCTGCCAACCTCCAGAGGTAAGTATGGGGTAAGGGGGGGGTGCAAGGAGGTGGGTGCTCAGAGGGAGGATCGGGATGGGGAGATGACGAGGGACAGTTTTCTTTTTTTCAGGCTTATTAAAAAAACAAACATTGGGGACTATTTTCTTTTTTACAGGAACATATTTGAACAATATTTTGGGACACTGGGGGTTGGCTCCCCAGTGTCCCATGGTACTGGGGGGAGGCCAAAACTGGGGACACTGGAAGTGGGCTACCCAATGTCCCACACTGTCAGGGCAAGGAGTTGTAGTGATTGTCAACACAGGGATTGGGCACCCCACTGTTGGCAAACTGTAGGGGAAGATGGCACACTGTTGGGGGGTGGGGAACATACTGTTGACACTGATAATGGGCTCCCCATTGTCACACACTGGCAGGTGAGGAGTGGTGTTAGCTGCCAACACCAGGATTTGGCACCCCAATGTCGGCAGACATTTCATTATTTAATATTACTATTCCTCGGCCCCCTTACCTTTAGAGAAAATAAAAGGGGAAAAACAATCATTTATTAGGTAAACACTTAGTGTTTACCTAATTAGGGGTCAAGGAATCCGAGTCTGGTGTCTGCCCCCAAAACAAGCAGGGACTATTTACTACAATTCCCCCATACTGTCACATGCAAGGTTGTATCAGACTCTGCCTCAATTTGTGGCAGACAGTACCACTCAGAAAAAAACAAACATATTTTGGGACCCCATACAGACAAACTAATGCCAGAATCATGTTCCGTGGGCCCTGATTAGGTAAACACAACTGTTAGAGTTTACCTAGGGGCAGTATTTTGTTAAATATTTAATTTTTTAACCCTCGCTATTGTTAAGCAAGATGGCAGAATCTGGATTGAAAAGTGAAATAGCGAACAGTAAAGTGAGAATGGTAAATAACATTTACTGTCCGAACTGTAAAGTTCAAACAGTAAATGCCACTTACCATTCAAATAGTTATTTACCATTCAAGTAGCCTGTCCTGCATCTCTCATAAACATTGTTATAATTCAAAAATGGTAATATATTTTTTACCAAACCATCCAAAGTCACACCCCTGGCACACACCCCATTGCCCATACAAATTTCAGAGAAAAATCTAATTCTGTGTGGGCTGTAGATCCTGTACACATCTTGTGACACTGGCAGCATGACAGCACATATCAATTGTTGGGCAATTTAGTTGAAAAATGCCAAAGTTATTAAGGTGTAAAACTGAGATTTAAAATTGAAGGCTGTACCAACCATACCCATAAGTGTGCTATTATGCCCTTATAAAATATATTGCAAAAAACTTCATTAATTCTCTAGTTAGGGTTAAAGCCACAAAAGTAGGGAAATGTGGCGTTAGGGTTTCCAACCCTAACACCCCACCCCCACCCACTACCTATTAACAGGCATTCCATAAGTAAATAAGCTGAGATAGGTATTGAGCGTTAGGGCTGATGACCCAAAGGCACCCACCCGATGCCTTTTTGTGTGTGCAGGGTGGGCAGGGTGTTAGGGTTGGAAACTCTAATGCCACATTTCCCAACTTTTGTGGCTTTAACCCTAACTAGTGCATTAATGAAGTTTTTTGCAATTTATTTCCTTACTTTTTGAGATATAGTATAACCATATCCTTATTTACCTGTGGGAGCGCATGACCCTCCAGGCCCTTCACTCCAATCTCTGAACAGATGTGTATATGTACAGTATGCAGCTGTGGAAGCAAATGGCCCTCTGGGCCCTGCACTTCTATTTATAAGATAACAGTGACCAATTGTCAGCACAGCCATCTTATTACCCCACCTTATGTATCCAGCTGGAACAGAAAATTTTAGAATCCCCACCAAAACATAATTCTGCGGAACTGCAACACCATTTCAGGTCACAGGTGCGAAAACACATTTTGGCCAGGATTTGAAAAATGACAGCTGTGACATACATAATGCTGGGTAATAAGAAGGCTATGTTCAAAATCTGGGGTCAAAATATGAAAAATTTCCAAAGTTATGAGCAGGCGTAGTGAAATTGCAACAAATAGTCATAATTTTGCTATTATTTTTATATTTTGACCCCAAATTTTCAACATAGCCTTCTTATGACCCCAGCCACGAACAAGGTCAGGAAAAATTGTGAAATCCAGCCCAAAAGGTGATTTTATCAACCGACCACAAACTCACCTTTCAGGCAGGTTTTGCATAATGGCAGTCATTTTGTTCATGAGGTGGGGTCCTCAAAAGGCCATGTTGAAAATTTGGGTCAAAATCTCAAAAAATGGCTAAGTTATGCATAAAAGTCGAAATCCCATTGAAATACATTGAAACACATTTACCATAGTTTCTCATATTTCAGTCACCAGTTCCAGCAGCAAGACACATCTACAATCGGAGATTAGGACTTGAACTTGGGACCTGTTCAGATGAGTGAGAGTGTGTGGGGGTGTACTGGGTGGGTGTGTGGTTGTGGGTACTGACTGCTGAGTGGTAGGTGGGGGGACTGACCAGTGAGGGACCTCTTTTTTAAGGTTTTAAACAAACAAAAAAAATTAAGGGACCCTTTTCTTTATTTCATGGTTTTGCTTCAATGGGAGGACTGGGGGGTGTCACTAGACACCAGAGAATCTACAATTTCATAATGAGGATGGCAATCAGCAGGAGGGGGTTGCCACTAGACACCAGGGATATAAGGAATGATGATCAGTGGATGGGGGGTGCCACTAGAAACCACAGAATATAAAACATGACAACAGGGATGACAATCAATGGGTGGGGGGTTCCTCTTGACACCAGGGAAATGCTGAATGGTGATCGGTAGGTGGGTGGTGTGACTAGATACCAGGGAATATAGAACTTAACAACAGAGATGATGATCAGTGGGTGGGGGTGCCACTAGACATCAGGAAAATGGGGAATGGTGAGCTGTGGGTGAGAGGTGCCACTGGATACCAAGTTTTTGTCTTAAAAAATATATTGGAATCGGAGGGTCGGGGAGCACTAGACACCAGGGGTATAAAAGAGGGAGAAGGGAGGGAGGGGGTGCCACTGAACACCAATGGAATACTGTCTGTATATAAAATGGGATGGCACAGTTAATCCTTTTTCACCAGCAGATTTCCTTTTTCACGATGACAAAAAAGAAATCACAAAAAGGTACTTAGCGAGTGGCAAAAAAGAATTTAAATAGGTGAAAAAAAGTTTGGAGGTCATGGGAGCTATAACAAAATACACACTGAAGATCATAATTTCCCAATGAGCAAGATACATGTTTGTATGCCTGTAGAAGACATCCCTGGGCTGAATTTTAACAGTTTGTTGTGTGCAAAAAGAGAAAACAAGATGGTGGCTCACGAAACGGATTTTTTTTCCTCTGGAAAAAGGATTGGCTCCTCATGGAAGAGAATCCTTTTTCATGAGCCCAAAATCCTTTTTCATTCCATTCCTCTATCCTGGAAAGTGAAATTCCCATTGAAAATAATAGGACCTTAAAAATGCAATAACTTTGGAACAAATTAAATTTTTTTCACCAAACAAGTGCAAGCGTGTTCTGTGTCCCAAGCTCTTTCTAACACACTAATTTCACACTACAATACCACACTGTCTGCACACAGGGTGATGAGAAGAAGATGCAACAAAGGCCACATTTTAAGGTTTTTGCACTATCTGGATCTCACAATCAGCTCATGTGACTGGAACAAAGCTTTGCATATCAGGAGATCTACCCCATTAGACAGTGCTTGCCAAATCTTATGCAGATCCATTAAATGATTGTAAAGTTATTAAAGTGTGAAATTTGAGGTTTAACATTATAGTGCCTACTCAACTCTAATTGTATGGGCACAACCATGCCACTATAATTATTTGCAAGAAACACAGTTAATACAACATTTGGGGTTTAGGGTACAGTGACAAAAGTAGGGAAATGTGGCTTTAGTGTTTCCAACCCTAAAACACCAACCCCTCCCCTAAAGCAAATCAGGGGTGGACTCTTCTTAGAGGTTGTTAACCCTAAAGCTCACCCCATTAGGTGTGTATGTTTCTGATGTGTATAGAATGGGGTGAGCTTTAGGGTTGACAACCCATAGGAAGAGTCTCTCCCTGATTTGCCTTAGGGGTGGGGTTGGGGTTTTAGGATTGGAAACCTTAAAGCCACATTTTTTAACTTTTGTCACTATAGCCTAAACCCTAAATGTTGCATTAACTGAGTTTTTTGCAAAGAAGTTCCTTACTTTTTGAGATAATATAATTGTATCAGTTCCCCTCCATCCACAGTATTTCAGATAGTGTAATTGTATGCTTATTTGCCTGTTGGAGCGCAGGTTGCAGAGTCCTGCACTCCCATCACTCCATACATTGGTATACATATGTTGCTGTGGAAATGCTTACATTTGTAGCACAGCAACCCAGTTATCAGCATAGCCTTTTTCTTACCCAACCTCATGAACCCAGTACTGAAAGTTTTCAAATCCCTGTTGAAATGTTATTTTGTGTCACCGTAATGTCATTCCGCACAAGAGGCATGAAAACTAGGGCTATGTGGATACCTTTTTTCGAATATTCGGCAGAATATTCAGTATTTGGCTCCCAGATATTCATTATTTGGTGTTCATTATTTGGTATTCGACTAGTGAAAATACCTTCTTAGAGAAATGGCATACAAGTCTTTTAAATGGTTTCAGGGAGAGTAGGATGAGCTGTCATGGCACTTTGGCTTGTACACTGGTACCACAGGCTGTCATTTAGCATTGCTGCATTGACGTTTGGTATGGCTGAGTTGGCCAGGATTTGTGGGACCTCCTCTCCCATCCAGGAACCACCAGGGCTACTGCCGTTGGCTCAGAGGTTGCCAAGAAAGAGGAGCGGTTGGACCACAGTGGGCTCAGGGAAGGTGAGGGGGGCGGAACAGAGGTTCATCCCTCCAGTTGTACCTCTCCATAATTCATATGCTGTTCTGGAAAAGTGTGGTTCCTCTATGGAGGCACCCACAGTGGAGACCAAGGAGGATACTGGGAACCTCCACAAAGGAGACCCACAGGAGGGTGACATGGGACCCAACAGGGGAAGAAAACAACTCCTGGTGGGGGACTTCATTGTTAGGAAGCTAGAACTAGGGGAGGAAGGGGAGAGGGAGGTAAGGTGCCTGCCTGGCACCATGGCTTGGAGGGACAGGGAGTGAATCCTCAGGATCACCGGGGCAGCTGCACAGGGAAGGGAGCCAGATGTCCTTGTCCACCTAGGGACAAATGACCTGGCTAAGAAAGGGATCAGAGCAGTGCAGGAAGAGTTTGTGGAGTTGGGGAGGGGCCTTAGACAAGTAGCATGCGCGGTAACCTTCTCGGAGGTGCTGCCTGTCTATGGTGTAGGTGAGGCTAGGGTGCTCCACACCATGGGATTCAATCAGTGGTTGAAAAACTGGTGCAGAGCTCAGCGATTTGGCTTCATTGGGGACTGGGGGTCCACCTGGAGTGATACAGGCCTATACTGGAGTGATGGTCTGCATCTGTTCAGGACGGGAACCAGGATCCTAGGTGATAAGTTTAAATGCTTCATTGGCAAGCATTTAAACTAGCCAAAGGGGAAGGCAGTGGAAAGGAGCAGGGAAATCCAAGCCCCGCCCCAAAAAAAGTCAGGGTAGTAAGTGAGGCAAACACCAAGTTAGAGATGTCGATAGGGAGAAGGGCAGGGGTAAATGGAGAAAGTGATAAAGGCAATAAGGAAAGGGATGGGGCAAAAAGGGGTACGGCTATCAGAAAATGGAGGGTAATGAGTACCAAAGACCATAGTCTGGGCAGCAAGCTCCCTGAACTGGTGGCCTTGATGGAAGAGGGATGCCTGGATATTGTAGCAGTCATAGAAATATGGTACACAGAGAACCATGACTGGGATGTTAATATACCAGGGTACACAACCTACAGGAGAGACAGGGAGGGGAGAAGAGAGGGAGGAGTAGCTCTCTATGTAAGGGAAGGGATAAAAGCAACTGAACAACAGAGTAAACAGGGAGGGGAGGAGAGGAGACACAGTGGGTCACCTTAGAGACTGGAAATGGCACCACAATCTGCACAGTGGGTGTATACAGACCCCCATGTCTAGGGGACAGAATGGATAAGGATATGATAGAAGGCAGTCTTAGGATGGCAGAGAAAGGGGAGATACTGTTGACGGGAGACCTGAATATGCCAGATGTTAACTGGAGCAAATTTGCTGCAGACACATCCAAGAGCAGGGCCATTTTCGATGCCCTACAGGTGGCATGTCTCAGACAGCTAGTTTTGGAACCCACTCATGAGGGAACATTCTTAGACCTCATACTCTCAAATGGGGACAGCGAGAGGATCTCAAATCTAGAAGTGGGTAGCCATCTGGGAACAAGTGACCACCAAACAGTGTGGTTTATGATAAACTCAGCTACAGAGTCAAGCCATACAAAAGTAAGGGTACTGGACTTCAGGAGGGCTGACTTTGGCAAGATGGGGGAGTGCCTTAGAAAAGCAAGAGCAAATAGACTAGAAGGAGGGGTGGAGCAACAATGGGAAAACATCAAAACTGCCTTCACAGAGGCAACAAACCTTTGTGTGAAGCAAATAAACAAATCAAAACAAAAGAAAAAGCCACTATGGTTCTCAAAAGAGGTGGCGGGGAAGGTCAGGGAGAAAAAGATAGCATTCAGGAAGTATAAGGAAACACAGAAGGAGCAGGACAGAAAGCTGTACCAGTTAAGGCAGAAGGAAGCAGGGAGGGAAGTCAGAATAGCAAAGGCCCAAACTGAGGAATAGATAGCCAACTCGGTTAAGAAGGGGGAGAAAACCTTTTATAGGTACATCAGGGAGTGTAGAAAGACAGAGGGAGGGCTAGTGAGGCTGAAGAGAATGGACAGTGGGTGGGCAGAGAGGGACAGTGAAAAAGCAAGGATATTGAATGAATATTTCTGCTCAGTAATCACAAAAGAGGAGATGGGGGAGGTGCCTAATCCAATTAACAGAAGCACTCTGGATAGGGGGGTCGATCCAAGTCCTTTCACAGAAGAAAGAGTTCTGAAAGAGCTCCTAAAACTGAAGGTGGTCAAAGCAATGGGGCCTGATGGAATTCACCCCAGAATTCTAAAATAATTAAGGGGAGAACTAGTGAAACCACTGACTACCCATTTTAACAAATAATGGAAGGATAGTGTGGTACCTGAGGACTGGAGGAAGGTGGATGTGATTCCCCTTCACAAAAGTGGGACCAGAACAGAGGCAGGAAACTACAGACCTGTCAGTTTTACCTCTGTGGTAGGGAAAGTGATGGAATCACTTCTGAAGGAAAGAATTGTTGAGTACCTAGAGGCCAGTGGGGCACAGGACCCAAGGCAGCATGGGTTCACAGCGGGAAGGTCATGTCAGACGAATCTAATTGATTTCTTTGACTGGATGACCAAAGTAGTAGACCAGGGAGGGGCTGTAGACATGGCCTACCTAGATTTTAGCAAGGCATTTGACACAGTCCCACACAAAAGATTAATAGTCAAATTAACCTGCCTGGGTGAGGGTCCCAAGGTGGTAGCCTGGGTAAAACATTGGCTGGACAACAGGACACAGAAGGTAATTGTAAATGGAGTCCATTCTGAAGAAAGAGGGGTTACTAGTGGGGGTACCACAGGGTTGAGTACTGGGTCCAGTCCTTTTTAATGTCATTATAAGTGACATTGCAGAGGGACTGGAAGGAAAAGTATGTCTCTTTGCAGATGACACAAAGATCTGCATCAGGGTTGATACACAAGGAGATGTGGAAAGGATGAGAAGGGACTTGGCAAGGTTGGATGAATGGTCAGAAGTATGGCAGCTTGGATTCAATGCAAAGAAGTGCAAAATAATGCACCTGGGAAACAAAAACCCAGGGGAAGATTACACAATGGGGGGGAGGTAGTAACAACAACAAAAATGAAAAGGGACCTGGGGGGTAATCATATCAGATGATCTTAAGGTTAGCAAGCAATGTGAGAAGGCAGTAGGGAGGGCTGGGGGGATACTGGGATGTATAGGGAGAGGAATCACCAGCAGAAAACAGGAAGTTGTTATCCCTCTGTACAGACAGTTGGCGAGACCCCATCTGGAGTACTGAGTCCAGTTCTGGAGACCCTATCTCTGCAAGGACATAGGCATGATAGAGGCAGTCCAAAGGAGGGCAACTAAAATGGTGCAGGGTCTGCAAGACAAGCCATACGAGGAGAGACTAAAGGAGCTTAATATGCATACCCTTGAGGAATGGAGGGAGAGGGGGGACATGATAGAAACTTTTAAGTACCTCAGTGGAATCAACAAAGTCCAAGAGGGTAGCATCTTTCAGAAAAAAGGATGTGCAAGAACAAGGGGACACAATTTGAAGATAGAAGGGGGGCAGTTCAGGAGCAAGGTGAGGAAGTATTTTTTCACAGAGAGGGTGGTGGATGCATGGAACAGCCTTCCTGAAGAGGCTGTGGGGTCTAAAACTGTGGGAGAAGTCAAAAATGCATGGGACAGACATAAGGCAATTTTTTTGGGGGGTAGAAAGAAATAGGTTGTTGGTTAACTAGTATCTTCAGCTTATTCTGTAGATAGGGAAATGGGAAGACTAGGTGGACCAAGCGGTCCTTATCTGCTGTCAAAGTCTATGTTTCTATGTTCTATGTTTCTGCTTCAATAAGAGGATGCAGAGGTCACAGCACTTTGGATTGTACACTGGTGCTACAGGGTACAGTCTGCCTTGTCCCGCTGCTGCTTCAGGAGGAGGTTGCAGAGGTCATGGCACTTTGGCTTGTACATTGGTGTCACAGGCTGCCTTGCCCTGTCGATGTTTCAGGAGGCTGATGCAGATGTCTTGGCACTTTATCTTGTACACTGGTGCCACAGGCTGCCTTGTCCCATTGCTGCTTCCGGAGGAGTATGCGGATGTCAAGTCACTTTGGCTTGTACACTAGTGCACTGCCACACAGGCTGTCTTGTGCTGCTAAGGCTTCAGGAGGAGGATGCAGAATCCATGGCACTTTGGCTTTTACACTGGTGCCACAGGCTGTCTTGTACTGCTGATGTTTCAGGAGGAAGATGCAGATGTCACAGCACTTTGGCTTGTACACTGGTGCCACAGGCTGTCTTGTTGGGTATGGTTCTGCTGTGGAGGATGCAGATGTTGTGGCACCCCGGCTTGTACATTGGTGCCACAGGCTGTGTTGTGCTGCTGATGCTTCAGGAGGAAGATGGAAATGTCATGGTATTTTAGCATGTACACTGGTGCCACAGGCTGTCTTGTTGGGTATGGTTCTGTTATGGAGGAGGATGCAGATGTCATGGCACCTTGGCTCAAACACTGGTGCCACAGGCTGTGTTGTGCTGCTGATGCTTCAGGAGGAGGAGGATGCATATGTCATGGCACTTTGGCTTGTACACTAGTGCGAGAGTGCAGGCTAACACATCCCACTGCTGTTTCTGGAGGAGGATGCACAGGATCGGGAGGAGTATGCACAGGAAAATAGTTCATCATGGCCATTCCATTCAGTTTCCCATAGGATTCACCTAGAAGTATAAGAAGACATAACTCATTTTTTGTACTTGGGTGAAAAAATAATGTGTACTACAAGAATAAAATATGCCACACCCTTAAATAATTGTGGCCTTTAAGAAAACCAACTAATAAAACATAATTATGCCCATAGGAGAACAGTATAACTTCAACAGGCTTAACTTAGTCAATACTGGTATTTAATTGACAAGCTGCATATGGGCACACTCCTCTTAATGGGATTGGGTATTACAGGAAACACACATGACAGATTGTTAACTAATTCTGTCCTTAAAAAAACTAATAAAACATAATAGTGTATGGTAGAATGTTGTTATGGATAGAAATCCATAACTAGAATGGAGTTGTTATGCTGCAGTAGCTATGTCATCACAGCTGTTATGCTGCACTAGCTATGTCACTACTGCAGCATAACAACTTGGAATGCTGCCACATAGTTGCTTTCCTCAATCCAGTGAAGCTGGAAGTTGCTGTTTTTTTTTAAACTTGAACTTGCAGAAACATCTGCAGCACACTGTGTCAGTTAAAAAAAAAAAATGTTAACATTTCTATTTTCTGTTGTCTTCTCCAGCTGGTTTTGTGTGATTTTCTATGCTGTGCCTGCCCATACACTATAAAAGATTATGTATGAGCAGTCATACACAAACAAGGACATTCTTGTATCTTGAGGTTCCCTTGGTAACAGAGTACCTCTCGAGCTGCGCTCTCGAGGTCATCTGTTACCAAGGAAACCTCTCGATACAAGAATATCCTTGTTATCTATGACTGCTCATACATAATCCTCTATATTATACCCATAGAACACTATAATTTTACTTCATCAGGCTAACATACACATTCAAATCTTAACATCATGGCTGAGAGGGAAGTCTGTGAGGATGGCACTCTTGTATGACACCCATTCTGCCCATGATGTGTGGCTACAAAGATGACTTTTAATAAATGCTACCTGTTAGGGATACATAATGAAATGAAGTGCTTCGAAATGGTCTGTACGCATCCATGAAGTCGCCCTTCTCATGTGGTCATCAGATGATTCAAAATCAGTGGACACTGGTCAGACAGCTCTGTTTCTTCCTCTTTGTTTTGTGTATTACTTTCTTGTTTTTTCTCCCATCCCATGCTCTGCCCACATGCCCCTGATGTGACATGCACATGTGGAGACATGTGCATGCATGCCTTGTGGGACACCCCCACCCTGCCAGCCAACAGGTTCTATCTATGCTCATTGCTGGGCCTTCACACAGCTATGGCAGGACTACAGATGGGCACCCCCCACCCAGGAGAGGAGAGCAGGTGCTCATTCCTACTCCCACACCCACGCTCTGCCAGCCTGGCACCCTGTGGTGACCAGAAGTCATTCCCAAACCCATGTCACCTGTGCAGCGTGAGGTAAGGTGTCCAGCACCTCAGCCCTCAGTGACACTGAGCCTGCCTATGCTGCTTTATTTCAGTAATTCTCACACAAACATCATCAAACAGAAAGAAAACAATGAAATGACTGAATACTTACCTTCGCAAGTCGAACACACAGTATTTTTTAAAGAGTCCATCAGACTTGTGATAAAATTCCTGCAGGGTAAAAAAAAAAATAAAATAAAATAAACATGATTAATTTCCATCCAAGATACAGAATTACAGAAATACAGACACCTTATTCAATCATAATTCCCAAACCCCTTTACCCAAACAAACAAAACAATTAAAAGATTTCATACAATTTACTTACTTTTGCTGGTAGCCTACAATGTGGTACTCGAAGATTAGCAACATTACTCTGGCTTGGGCGGTCATCATCATCCAGACTTCTTCTACATAATTGTTGGTGATTTGACATGGTAAATGAATACTGGAGTGGTGACTGGTGAGATCACACTGGTATCTGGCATATTTCAGTCATGGGTAATACTGGAGCGCAAATCTCAGGCATGGGCAATACTGGAGACTGGTGATGCCACATTGGTACCTGGCAAATTTCAGGCATGGACAATACTGGAGATTGGTGATGCCACATTGGTACCTGGCAAATTGCAGGCATGGACAATACTGGAGACTGATGATGCCACATTGGTATTCAGCAAATTTCAGGCATGGGCAATACTGGAGACTGGTGTTGCCAAACTGGTATTCAATAAATTTCAGGCATGGGCAATACTGGAGACTGGTGATGCCAGATTGGTATCCAGCATATTTTAGGCATGAGGAATACTGGAGACTGGTGATGCCACATTGGTATCCAGCAAATTTCAGGCATGAGGAATACTGGAGAATGGAGACTGATGATGATAAACCAAACATTACACTCGGCTGGTGCTGCTCTAAGCAACTACTTGGAATATTTGTGCAAAATTATGCTGAGCACCCACCACCTCACATTTCATGGGCACCATACATGGTTTACAAATTCATGTGATTACTAAAAAAGCGCAACGCCTGACACATTTCAGATCCCAAAAGATCCTTTTTCAAAGGCAACTACAGCAAGACTGAACACTATTACATACACATAAGTGTTGTGACATCACAGTGACATCATAATACAAACAACCTTCAAATTCATAGGATGTAATACACCCTGACCACATGATGTGCCCATGTGAAACATCCATTACCCACCCATAGGTGCTACATATTGTTAAACAGACAATTCCAACGGTAATACAACACAGTGTTATTAAACTGCAGTGCATAACTATTGAAAGTGCAGATGTTGAAAGCACATAAAATCGTATATATGCAATAGCATAGCCAAATAATTGCCTATATCATAATGTACAGAAAAGCAATGGAAGGGAAAGGAGAGGAATAAAAGAAGTAAGAAGGGAAAAAAAGACCAAAACAAAAAATTAGAAATGGAGCACATAAAGGGGGAAGGGGAGAGGGAATTTAAGATTTTCACTGTCAGAATCCAAAAGTAATGTAGCAGCAGCCAGCAACCCATCAATGTGTAACACTTCATTTCCATTTTATTTTCCACAAATATGGTCCGAGATCAAGACCATAATTTAAGCCAGGAAACTTATTATCTGCCACCAAGAATGCCCTGCAGAAGAGCTAAAACACTGAAGAACATTCATTCCAGTACATATTGATTACACAGGATCCAAGTTTCAAAAAAACTTGGTTACATCAGCAAATGAATTGCTGTGTACAGTGCAAAAGACGTGTCCATTGCAAAAATGCTGCAGTTAGTAAACATTCATCGGCTGTAATGTTCAAAGGGAATATTCATTAAGACAGTTGCTTACCTCTAACACCTCGAGTTATTTACCTGGGAACTTGTTCAGTCCTGGCCTTCTATGGGGGTAAAACAACCTGGTGCCTAAAAACTAGAATTTCAGGGCATTGAGAAGGTGTTTCCCCCTGCGAGAGCAGTTTACTAATACAGTAATAATACAGTGCCACCGAATAAAGCAACGTTTTGGATTGTAACTTTAGGAGACAATAAGTTCCCTTGCTTAAATTATGGGTTGGATCTCGGACCATTGAGGAAAAGAAAATGGAAATGAAGTGTTACACATTAATGGGTTGCTGGCTGCTGATACATTACTTCTAGATTATGACAGTGAAAATCTTTAATTTCCCCCTCCCCTTCCCCCTTTATTTTCTCCATTTTTAATTTTTGTTTTGGTCTTTTTTCCCCACGTCTTACTTCTTTTATTCCCCTCCTTTCTCTTCCACTGCTTTTCTGTACATTATGATATAGGCAATTATTTGGCTATGCTGTTGCATATAGACGATAGTATACTGTATGTTTTCAACATCTGTACTTTCAATGGTTATGCACTGCAGTTTATAGGTTTCATAGTTTCATAGGTGATACGGAGCTTTATTTAGACCGAGGTCCCTTGTAGCTTGCAAAAGTCAGTAGTATCCCAATATGTTATTTGTACTAAGGTGTACATCCAATTTTGACTTGAAACTGAACGTACTACCATGGGCCACTGCCTCCACTGGGAGTTCATTCCAAATGTTGGTTACTCTAACCGAGAACCACAGTTTCCTTTTGGTGGAATTAAATCTTTCTCCTTCTACTTGCAGAGGGTGTGATCTAGTACTATAGTGAAGATTTCTATACTCTAGACCCAAGAGCTCCTACAACTGTGCATCTGTAAGGGCTCTGTAAATTAGACACATGTACCCCCTCAATTGTCTGAATTCCAAGGAATACAGGCCCAGGGTTTTGAGTCTTCTTTGGTAATCTAGCCCCTTTACCTCTTTGATCCTGTGAGTTGCCCTTCTCTGAACTTGCTCAATGGCCTTTAGTTCCCTTTTGCCACCTGGGGACCAAAACTGGGCACAGTACTCCATCCATGGTCGCACCAAGGATGTATAGAGGTGCAGCAATACAACCTTATTTTTGCATTTAATATGTTTATTTATACAGTGTAAAATGCTACTAGATTTTTTAATAGCTTGAATACACTGTGACTTGAAACTAAGGTCTTTATTTATCCTGATACCCAGGTCTCTTTCATCCTCCACCTTATTGAGTATCCGCCCACCTAGTGAGTAGTTCTTCCCAAAATGCATTACACTGCATTTATCAGCATTGAATGTCAATTTCTTGTCACATAACCCAATTTTCCTGGTCACTTAAGGCTGCTTGGTGGTTACCAGCTTCCTCTTGGCTGTCTACTATGTGACCAATTCTAGTATCATCGGCAAATTTGGATACCCATACTCCTGTGGCAGTGTTCACTGAAGCAATGTAGATATTAAATAAATAGATCCCCAGCAAGGAACCCTGCGGCACCCCACTGGTAACATTTGCTCAACTTGAGCATGTCCCTTTAAAATTAACTCTTTGTTTCCTGTCAGAGAGCCAGGCTTCTATCCATCTGGATATTTTGCCTTCAATACCAAGCTCAATTAAGGCATCAATAAGCTCACCATGGGGACCTTGTCAAATGCCTTCAAGAAGTCTAAAAAAATGACATCAACTGAATGCCTACCATCCAAGGCTTTACTGACCTTATCATAAAATTCAAGTAGGTTGGTCTGGCAAGACCTACCCTGAGTAAATCTATGCTGAGTGCAATCTATGTTATTAGTTGAGATCAGTTAATAGGGAGAAGGGCAGAGGTAAATGGTGAAAAAGACAAAGGCAGTAAGGACAGGAATGGGACAAAAAGAAATAAAGCCATAAAAAAATGGAGGGTAATGAGTACCATTGCCCATAGTCTAGGTAAAAAACTCCCCAAAATGGTGGCCTTGATGGAAGAGGGATGCCTGGATATTGTAGCAGTCACAGAAACATGGTACACAGAGAACCATGTCTGGGATGTCAACATACCAGGGTACACAATCTACAGGAGGGACAGGGAGGGAAGAAGAGAAGGAGGAGTAGCCCTCTATATAAGGGAAGGGATCAAAGCAATAGAACTAATAGGCAAACAGGAAGGAGAAGAGGCACTGTGGGTCACCCTGGAGAGTAAAAATTGCACCGAAATCCACACAGGGGTTGTATACAGACCCCCATCTCAGGGGGAGGGAATTGACAAGGAAATGATAGAAGGTATCCTTAGGATGGCAGAGAAAGGGGAGATATTGCTGATGGTGGACCTGAATGTGCCAGATGTTAACTGGAGCACCTTTGCTGCAACCACATTCAAGAGCAGGGCCATTCTCGATGCCCTACAGGGGGCATGCCTCAGACAGCTAGTTTTGGAACCCACTCGGGAGGGAGCAATCTTAGACCTGGTACTCTCAAATGGGGATAGAGAGAGAATCTCTGATCTTGAAGTGGGTAGCCATCTGGGAACAAGCGACCACTAAACAGTGGTGTTCATGATAAACTTAGCTGTAGAGTCAAACCATACAAAAGTGAAGGTACTGGACTTCAGGAGGGCTGATTTTGTCAAAATGGGAGAGTGTCTCAGAAAAGTACTAGCAAACAGGCAAGAAGGTGGGGTGGAGCAACAATGGGGAAACATCAAAACCGCCATCACAGAGGCAATAAGCCTTTGTGTGAAGCAAATAAACAAATCAAAATGAAAGAAAAAAACACTGTGGTTCTTAAAAAGAAGTGGCGGAGGGTTAAGGAGAAAAGATAGCATTCAGGAAGTATAAAAAAACACAGAAGGAGCAGGACAGAAAACTGTACTGGTTAAAGCAGAAGGAAGTGTGGAAGGCAGTCAGAATAGCAAAGGCCCAAACTGAGGAAAAGATAGCCAACTCGGTAAAGAAGGGGGGATAAAACCTTTATCGGTACATTAGAGAGCAAAGAAAGACTAAGGCAGGGATAATGAGGCTGAATAAAGAGGAAGGTGGTTGAGCAGAGAGTGACAGTGATAAAGCAGGGATACTGAACGAATACTTCTACTCAGTATTCACAGTGGAAAAGCAGACGGAGATACCTAATCCAGTCAATAGAAGCACTCTGGATAAGGAGGTTGATATTAGTCCTTTCACAGAAGAAAGGGTTCTGAAAGAACTCTTAAAACTGAAGGTGGATAAAGCAATGGGCCTGATGGGATTCACCCCAGAATTCTAAAATTACTAAGGGAAGAACTAGGAACACCACTGACTACTCTTTTTAATAAATTGGGGGAGGATGGTGTGGTACCTGAGGACTGGAGGAAGGTGGATGTGATTCCACTTCACAAAAGTGGGAGCAAGACAGAGGCAGAAAACTACAGACCTGTCAGTTTGAACTCAGTGATAGGGAAAATGATGGAATCATTTCTGAAGGAAAGAATTGTTGATTACCTAGAGGCTAGTGGGGCACAGGACCCAAGGCAGCATGGATTCACAGCAGGAAGGTCATGTCAGATGAATCTGATTGATTTCTTTGACTGGGTGACCAAAGTAGTAGACCAGGGAAGGGCTTTGGACATGGCCTACCTAGACATTAGCAGGGCATTTGACACAGTCCCACTCAAAAGATTAATAAACAAATTAGCCAGCCTGGGAGTGGACCCCAGGGTGGTAGCCTGGGTTAAACACTGGCTGGACAACAGGACACAGCGGGTAATAGTAAGAAGAGTCCACAGTGAAGAAAGGGGGGTTACTAGTGGATACCGCATGGTTCAGTACTGGGGCCGGTCCTTTTTAATGTCTTAATAAGTGCCATTGCAGAAGGACTAGAGAGGAAAGTATGTCTCTTTGCAGATGACACAAAGATCTGCAACAGGGTTGATATGCAAGGTGGGGTGGAAACAATGAAAAGGGACTTGACAAGGTTGGAGGAATGGTCAAATGTTTGGCAGCTTAGATTCAATGCCAAGAAGTGCAAAGTAGTGCACCTGGGAGACAAAAACCCAAGGGAAGAGTACACAATGGGGGGGTGAGATACTGACAACAACAAAAATGGAAAGGGACCTGGGGTTAGTCATATCAAATGACCTAAAGGTGGGCCAGCAATGTGAGAAGGCAGTAAGGAGGGCTGGGGGGATATTGGGATGCATAGTGAGAGGCATCAGCAGTAGAAAACAGGAAGTTGTTGGACCTCTGTATGGACAGTCGGTAAGACCACATCTGAAGTACTGTGTACAGTTCTGGAGACCCCCATCTCCGCAAAGACATAGACAGGGTGTAGGCTGCCCAGAGGAGGGCAACCAAAATGGTGCAGGGTCTGCACCAGAAAACATATGAAGAAAGACTAAAGGAGCTTAAGATGTATAGCCTTGAGGAAAGAAGGGAGAGGGGGGACATGATAGAAACTTTCAAATACCTCAAGGGAATCAACAAAGTCCAAGAGGGTAGCATCTTTCAGAAAAAGAGACATGCAAGAACAAGGGGGCACAATTTGAGGATAGAGGGGGGATGGCTCAGAGGTAATGTGAGGAAGTATTTCTTCACAGAGAGGGTTGTAGATGCATGGAATGGCCTTTATGAGGAGGTCTTAGAGTCAAAAACAGTGGGGGAATTCAAGAATGCATGGGACAGACATAAGGCAATTCTAGTGGGAGATAGGTGGAAGTAGGCTGTTGGTTAACTAGGATCTGCAGCTTATCCGTTAGGTAGGGAAATGGGCAAACTAGGTGGGTCAAGCTGACCTTATCTGCAATCAAATTCTATGTTCCTATGGTTCTATGGTTCTATGAGATAAGATAGTTGATTATATGATCCTTAATATTGCCTTCCAGGATCTTGACTAGGACTACCGTTAAACTGATGGGCCTGTAATTTTCCACCTCATGCTTGGTGCTTTTTTATGAATGGGTAGTACATCTGCCTGTCTCTAAGCCTCCAGGAATAGCCCTTCCTCCAGTGATTTTTGATAGATAGTTGTAACTGGACTAACCAAAAACTCTGCCAACTCCTTAATAATTTTGGGATGCAACCCATCTGGTCCCTGTGATTTATTTTGATCTAGCTCCTGAAGTCTTTTAAGAACATCCTTACTATTTATGCTATGGCCTGTGTCAAGTGTCTGGTCGAGGAGGTCTTTTCTATAATAGGTATTTTGGTTGAAGAAGATGTAAAAAACTATCATACTGTTCAGTCATTGTAGAATAATCTGACACCATATTACCATCAGAACCTTTGAGGGGTCCTATGGATTTGCTTTCACCCCTCCTATTATTAATGTAAGTAGAAAATGACTTATAGTTATCTTGAACCTTAAGTGCAAGCATAAGCTCCTGTTTCTGCTCAGCATTCTTTATGTTTTTTGGGGGATTGTTTGAGAAGCTTTTTGTATGTGTCCCAGCATTTACTGCTACCACTTTTCTTAGCCTTTATAAATGCTTTATTTTTCTTTTTTATTGAATTTCACACAAGTTGTGTCATCCACTGTGGCAAGATTTTATTTGACCCTTCATATTTATGTGCTGATGGGGTGAATGTTTGTCCTATGGAGACCACACTATTTATCAGAAGGTCCCACATATATTGTAGTGGCCGATCATCAAATTCCTCTGCCCAGTCCCATGCAGCCAGTTCACATCTCATACTGACGAAATCAACTTTATTGTAATTATATACTGTAGTGCTGCCTTTTTTGTTGTCTAGCCTACCTTTGTAGCAAAACTCACCATAGAGTGATCGCTAGATCCTAGAGGGGATAGGACTCCACAATCGTAGATGTTCTCAGCTAAGTTACTTAGAACTAAGTCTAGGATATGATTGGCCCTAGTGTTTGCTGTAACATACTGGTTTATGCCTGGTAAAATAAAAGCTTCTAAGTAGCTTAATTCTGTGGCAGTTTCAGCTTGTAATGTATCCCAGTTTATCCCGGGGAGGTTTAAGTCACCTAGGACTATATTATTATCCGTAGCAGTTATTTTATCAATGAAGTCCAATAATTGTGAATCATCCTGCTGTAGACTAAATGGAGGTCTATATATCAGGCCTAGATTTATTTTGGTGATGTGTGGGGAGGATATCTTAACCCACAGAGTTTTGATGCTATCCCATTAGTTAGTGTCCATGGATTCATATACAATGCTCTCGGCAACATAAAGGGCCACTCCACCCCTTTTTTTAAGCTTCTGTCCTTATGATACAGGGTATAACCTGGTATATTTTTATCCCATGGATCATCCTTTCCCCACCAAGTCTCAGTAATAGCACAAATATGTATGTTAGAATTACAAATGATATAACGGAGTTCATCAGTTTTATTATTTAGACTCCTAGCATTTATTACAAGGAAATTCTAGGTTTCTAGGGCAGGGTTCCTGGTATTGCGTAGTATTGATCTGAAGTTCCCCTCACCCCCCCACACCTGTAGTTTGAACCACTTTCTATAGCTTGACGTAGTCTATGTGCGAAGATTCATTTCCCCTGCCTATTTATGTGCAATCCATCCTGTGCATATAACCTTTGGTTCCTAACCTTATCCCTGTGCTCCAGGTATGTATAGCCTTCCCTATGGCACCATCTTTTCAGCCAGCCATTAAGAGCTTGTATCTACAGTTCTTGCTTACATTGCTCTAGGTACTGGAAGTACACCCGATATAATCAGATTGCATCCATTTGTTATTAAATCCCTCCCAACCAGTTCAAAATCTCTCTGGATGTCAATGCGTTTCCTTTTGCCTATGTCATTAACCCCTGCATGTATTAAGGCCAATGGTTTTGTAGTGTGGTCCTGCAGGCCTGGTCGGAGTTGTTTAATGGCATTAATGCCAGCCCCCGGTGGTACGCTAACTGTGGTATTCTGATTGCAATGTTTACATATTACGTGATCAGTGTATTGCAACATAGAATCCCCTATCTAATACATCCCAGGGTTTGTTTGTGTCATCCGAATGTGTTTTACTGTTCCTAGTACTGCCTAGATTGTCAGAATCCTGGACCATTTGATGTTTACTAATGGGTGGTGATGATACCCCCTGGGCTTTTTTGTTCCCTTCGTGGCTAGTATCTGAAGTTAGGGCATTAACTCTATTTGGAGTTAGAATATTAGATGACCCACCTACATTTCTTCTGCCTTTTTTACTTTTGGTTTTTGTCACCAAGCACCAGTCATCGTTACCCCCCTCTTCCTCAGATATGGATTTAGACTCATTCTGCAATTCCACAGTGTTTTCTGCCATAGCATCTATAAACTGTTCCAAGTTACTTATGTCCAACTGAACTTGCACCCTTTTCTGTAGTGAAATAATTTTCATATGTAGCACCTCCAAGAGAGTGCATTTATCACACTCAAACCCCTCAGTTTCCTCCCCCTCCACATACATTTTGCATTTCAAACAAAGCTTCATTTTGTAGATTACCTTATATTTTGTGTTTGTGCTCTGGTAGGCCCAGGTCCCAGCTGTCCACATGAGGCAACGTGCGCCCTGCATGCTCTCGCCCTGCTCGCAGCAGGAGCGAGTGAAATACTCTGGACTGCCACGGAAGTGGCTCATTAGGGTCACTGAACCTTCACAAAAGAAAGGATCCTACAAGAGCTTGCTAAGCTCAGGGTGGATAAGGCAATGGGACCTGATGGCATACTCCCAGGGTACTTAAGGAGCTAAAGGAGGAACTAGCAGAGCCATTAGCAGAATTGTTTAGTGAGTCTCTGAGCACAGGAGAGGTCCCAGAAGACTGGAGAAGGGCTCATGTGATCCCGCTCCACAAGAGTAGTAGCAGGGAGGAGGTGGGGAACTACAGACCAGTCAGTCTTACCTCAGTAGTGGGCAAGATTATGGAGGCACTCCTTAAGGAAAGGATAGTGCAACACCTGGAATCCATAGGGGCACAGGATCCAAGACAGCATGGGTTTACAAAAGGAAGGTCCTGTCAAACTAATCTCATAGATTTCTTTGACTGGGTAACCAGAGTGGTGGACCAAGGGGGCAGTTGATGTCGCCTACCTTGACTTCAGCAAAGCTTTTGACACTGTTCCACATAGAAGATTGATAAATAAGCTGGGTAGGCTCGGGGTGGGTCAGAAGTTGGTCAACTGGGTGGCAAACTGGTTGACGGGCAGAAAACAGAGAGTGGCGGTAAATGGTATACAGTCAGAAGAGATGCAAGTCACAAGTGGGGTACCTCAGGGATCAGTCCTGGGGCCAGTCCTCTTCAACATCTTCATTAGTGACCTCGCAGATGGACTAGAGGGTAAGGCTTGTCTGTTTGCAGATGACACCAAGATCTGCAACAGAGTAGATGATCCAGATGGGGTGGGCAGAATGAGAAGAGATCTGGATAAACTAGCAGAATGGTCAGAAGAGTGGCAACTGGGATTTAATGCAAAAGTGCAAAATCATGCACATGGGAAGAGAAACCCTGAAGCCACCTATAGGCTGGGAGGAGTTGCTAGCAGTCACAAAGGAAGAAAGAGACTTGGGCATCATCATCACTGATGTCCTAAAATCATCAAGCAGACCTCTAAAGCAGTAGGTAAGGCTAGGGAGTGTTAGGGTGTATTAGTAGGTGTCTCAAGTCGTAAGAGGAGGTAATAATCCCTCTGTACAAGACACTGGTTAGGCCCCATCTGGAGTACTGTATGCAGTATTGGAGGCCACACCTTCACAAGGACATTAACCAAATTGAGGCAGTCCAAGAAGGGCAACCAAAATGGTGCAGGGACTGCATCAGAAGACATATGAGGACAGATTAGCGGAGCTCAATATGTATACCCTTGAGCAAAGGAGGGAGAGAGGTGATATGATCGAGGCATTCAAACACCTTAAGGGCATAAACAAGGTGAAAGAGTCTAACATGTTTAAATATAAGAAAAATAGCAGGACAAGAGGACACAGCATGAGATTAGAGGAGGCCGATTAAGGGGAATGTGAGGAAATTCTTTTCACAGAAAGGGTGGTGGATGCATGGAATGGCTTACCACAAGAAGTGGTGGCTATGAATACAGTGCAGGGCTTCAAACAGGCATGGGATAGGCATAAGGGAGCAATACAAATGACTATGAATAGATAGGCCACTGACAGAGCAAAGGCCGATGGCACATTTATAAGGTAGAAAAAGAAATGGGCAGACTGGATGGGCCTTGCGGTCCTTATCTGCCGTCAACTTCTATGTTTCTATGTTCTATGTTTCAACTAAGGTTGCGCTTTACTGCTTAAAATGTGGCTGTATGCATTGACTACTCATTCGTAGTCGAGGCACAAGATATTCCATAGCCCAAACTGGTGTTTTAAAAAGCAATAGCCGAGTTGTAGTTTGTACAATCACTTCCACGAACTACCCCAGCTCTCTTCCTGCTTCCAGTGTATCTGGAGGCAGGGCTCACGTTAAAATAAAGAGATAGAGCTCAGTGCAGCTTAATACAATGCAGAAACCAAGTGTGCCCCCTTTGTAACCCACAACACAAGCGGTCAGCACAGTCAGTTGATTATACATATTACATCTATCGCCCGCTCTCAGCAGGAGCGAATGAAATACTCTGGACTGCCCCAGAAGTGACTCGTTAGGGTCACTGAACTTCGCAACTAAGGTTGCACTTTACTGCTTAAAATGTGGCTCTATGCATTGACTACGTATCCGTAGTCAAGGCACGAGATATTCCACAGCCCAAACTTGTGTTTTAAAAAGAAATAGCTGAGTTGTAGTTTGCACAATCACTCCCCAGAACAACCCCAGCTCTCTTCCTGCTTCTGGCATGTCTGGAGGCAGGGTTCACGTTAAAATAAAGAGACAGAGCTCCGTGCAGCTTAATACAATGCAGGAATCAAGTGTGCCCCCTTTGTAACCCACAACACAAGCGGTCAGCACAGTCAGTTGCATTTACATATTACATATTAGTAACACTGTGTTTTATTACCGTTGGAATTGTCTGTTTAACAATATGTAGCACCTAAGGGTGGGTAATGGATGTTTCACATGGGCACATCATGTGATCAGGGTGTATTACATCCTATAAATTTGAAGGTTGTCTATATTATGATGTCACTGTGATGCCACAACACTTATATGTATGTAATAGTGCTCAGTCTTGCTGTAGTTGCCTTTGAAAAAGGATCTTTTAGAATCTGAAATGTGTCAGGCGCTGTGCTTTTTTAATAATCACATGAATTTGTAAACCACTTATAGGTTTAATAACAGACCAACCCTGGTGACTGAGAATTCCCCCAATATCAGTCTCCATACTCATTTCATGGAGAAATCGCTTCTGCTCCAGTAGCCATTGTAACATGTAGAATGTCAAATTCCACTGTGTTGACACATCATGTATCAGCCTGTGCTGTGCTATCTGAATGTACTCTTGCACCTGCCGTAGTTGGTTTGTGGCTTTAACTGAGTTATGGAAATGGGCACAAATTTTTCTTGCCATCTTAAGTGTTTGATTAATCTCTGGTGTCTTGTAGATGGACTTTGTCACCACCAGATTCAAAGTGTGTGCATAACAATGGAGGCCTTTAAAGTGCCCATCAGACAAGGCCTTTATCATATTTGATGCACTGTCAGTTACAATGAAACCAACACAGAGCAATGTGTCTTCAATCCACACACACATCATGTCTTGCAAGAAGGCCAAAATGTTGGCGGACCGGTGATCCACAGGCATAATGGACAAATTCAGACGTGCAGACCTGCTATGAGACATTGTGAAGCCTACACCAGGAGATTGATAGGAAGTATGTAGACCTTCACCTTCACTGCCTATACCAGTTGGGTCTGCTACACACCAATGTGCAATCAGCGACATGTATGCATGGTTGGAGTTTGTGCTACTCCATATGTCTGTTGTGCAATGGAACACATCTCAGACTGCATTTGATAGTCGCTGCAAGACTGCCTTGAGTACATACTCATAAATGTTGGCACAGCAGTATGGGAGAATGTTGTGTGTGATGGTATCGGATACCATGGGTGAAAATGTTGCATCAGCCACCTAAAACCAATGTTTTCTACCATTGAAAATGGCTGAAGATCAAGTTCAATCATTTCCCCAATTAACTGGGTGATTTGTTGTGCACATGGGTGTGAAGGGTGATATTTAGTTCTTGCATGAAAGGACCACATAATGGGTGACAAAGAAGTCTGCAACTGTAATGGGGTCTGATGCCTTTCAATGGGAGATGTTGTGGACCGTGCAGCAGATGAATCATCAGGAGGCAAAGAGGCAGCCACAGTTTGTCCTGACACAGTTTTGTGATGAACTATCACTGGTGTGGATGGGCATGAAGAAACTATGTCAGACTCACTAACATGATGACAATCACCACTGATTTGTGACTGGGAATCATCAACGTGATCTGGACCCCCACCAGTACCACAGGATGGTGTTGTCAGCATACTGTGGTGCCACACACTGGATCCCTGCAGTGCACTGGCATGCTTCAGCTTCAAATGATTTTTCATTGCTGTGGTAGTTAGGTCAGAGATATTTTTTCCCTGCTAATTATGGTGTGACACTGCCTTAGTTGGGATCATTTTTGGATAAGCTAAAATGAAGCCACACAGCGCTTCTTATAGCCTTACTTGAGCCAGCACTTTTCGCACCAATAGGGTGGCCATGGCTACTCCTTTTTTTAACCACTTTTACCACTAGCTGAACTGTGTGCTGCAACAGCACATTGATCTTCCACCACAACAGCTGTCTGACTTTCTTGATTAGAATTTTCCCTATCTTGTGTGGATGGAGATGATGCAACCCTGCTGAAGCTTAATGTGGACTGCTTCATCTTTTTGACATATGGAGGTTTAATGTCTTGCTTGCTCTCCTGACCATGCCAATGCTCACTTTGCTCAGTACTCCTAGCACATTTCCTCAATTTGTCTGCAGAATCTGCAGCTCTTAGGTTTTTACTAGTCAGATATGAGGCATATTCCAACTCATCCCCAAAGTCACTCATGTGGGTGTCTGTGTCATTGCCAGATGCTGCTGCTGATAATGGTAGCTCACTAGGATCCAGAATATATTCAGAGCCAGAAGACTGGTCTGCAAACTCTGCATCCTCCTCATGTAATACATCATAAGCCACCTGAGCAGCATGACTGCTGCATTTGGATTGCTTCCTAGAGGTAGGGGTACTTGTTGTCACAGGCATTGTGGAAATATCTGTTGGTGCAGTATCCAGGGTCATGGTAGTAGCCACATTTACAGTGACTGCACTGGTAGTGATTACAGTATTAGTAGCCACGGGTTCAACATTGTTGCTGGAGGCACTTGCTGAAGCAGTGGTGCTGGTGGCTATAGTGGGGCACAGGGTTACAGAGTCAAGGACAGCAAAAGTGGTACTGATGGCACTGGTGGCACTGGCTGATGTGCTTGTGCTACAGGTGGTCATAAGTACTGGCAGTACGCTAGTGGTGGGAAGGGGTGAAACATCAGCAAGAGTGGCAGAAGCTACAGAGTAACTCAAGACACTGGCTGTGGCTGCCACTTCCTCACTTGGAGCTCTGCTAAGCTGCAGTGCCCTCCTACTACTGACATAGAAGGCTGGGGCAGAAAATGGGTGACTGCTACTGGTGGTGGTAACAGTGCTATAAATTAGGTTACTACTGCTAGAGCTTCTTTCACTACCCAGCGTACTATGTGAGCCTACTGCCTTGCTAGGTGAGAAAAATATTTTGGGATGCCAAATGCGTTCAGATGAAAGTACAGTACCTTCTGATTTGGCATCATTGCTGCTTGCCATGCCTGATACAGGTAGGGCTGTGGACTTGCTGGGGCTAGACCAAGTCCTTTTACAAGTTTGTTTATCACCAGACATGATAAATGATACTGCTGCTGGTTAATGTTACAATCAGTAGAAGTGCTATGATTAATTAACAGTAGCAAATATATTTATTTATGTTATGGTATGCAACTATGTGTAACTGTGGGTGTAATATATGCAACTTGCAAATAAGCCCACAACAGAACCATACCCAACAGGCCCAACACACACACAATTCACTGAGCCACACCTGACACACTGAAAGACCCCGGAAGAAACTGATGGACAGAAGTGTGACTCACTCTGTGCTTACACTCAGATGCAGTGAGGAGGGAAGACTAGGTTTCACAATACTTTCTTTTTCTAAACAAAATCGGATTGCCATTAATTTTCAGTTACATCACAGGCAGCAGCCTGTCACACTCACACTACTATATTTCGTGTGGATTGGAATGTTAACCACTAGGGTTGGGGGACCACTAAGAGGTGATGCTTACCAAACAAAACAACCCTCTGTGAATGACTGTTTCTGAGTCAGAAACTGTTCCTCAAATTATATATAAATCTTTTCTAAATACTATAATTCTGTCACATTAGACAGAAAACGTAAGCCCGACTTTACTGAGCAAAAAAGGGGCTTTTTTCTGAGACAAAATAAATCTCTTTGAATGAAAAAAATTCATACACAGACACAATGAGGTGGGGGAGACAAGGTGTCAGACTAATTTCTTTTTCTAAACAAAATCAGATTGTCATGAATTTTCAGTTGCATCACAGGCAGCAGCCTGTCACACTCACACTACCATATTTTTTGTGTGGTTCAAACTTTAACACTGAGGGTATAGGCTGGGCCACTAAGTGCCGAAGCGGCGATGCTGCTTAGCAAACAACCCTCTGTGAACAACTGTTACGGAGCCCAGAAACACTTCTCCAAAATTATATATATTTTATAATACTATATTAACATTACTGAAATTTCACCTAGATCTGGTGTGGACTGGAGCTTTAAAGTTACATCCGAAGGGAGGGGAGAGACTACGCACAATATGCACTGGCTGTGGCAGCAATTACTGTAGCTAAACCCCCTCTGAATTACTGTTTACTGAGCCCAGAAACAGTCAGTTACCCTAAATTATTATATTATGCTATATAATTCTGTCACACTAGACAGAAAACTAAAGCCTGACCTTTACTGAGAGCAACAAAATAAACAATACGTAAACCAAACCAGATCACACACTAGAGCAGTGTGCAATGGATGAATGCAGAGGGGGCCGGGGATGCAGACACAAACAGTCTTCCCTTTCTCTTAGGCTAGGCTGCTACTCCCTGTGTAACTTAGCAAAAACACAAAAAAATCTATCACAAAAAAGTCTCTCTAAAACTTAAGGATCACACTCCAGCAAAAAAAAATAGTTCAACAACAAGATTCTGCAGTTTGAGAAGCTCTGAGACTGAAGCACGATCTCTCCACTGAGAATGCTGTCTCACAGTAAGAGGATCACATGATCTGCAGAGCTGAGAAACCACTGATTGGCCAAGGAAGCTCTGCAAGACTAGGAAATCTTGTTCCTTGAATACCTTTCCTGAATACCGAATAGTCAGGTATTCAGAATGGCTATTCGAATATTCGGAACGGCCACTATTCGTGGTATTTGGGAAATAATATTCAGGGTGTGCACAGTCCTAATGAAAACACATTTTGGTAAAGATTTCAAAAATGTCAGCTGTCACATTCATGAGTTGGTGTAATGAAATGGCCATGTTTTAAATTTGGGGTGAAAATATTGAAAATTAAGAAAGTTGCGAGGGAGCGTAGCTCAGTTTCAATGGATTCACATTACTTCACCATTTTCTCAGAGTTTGACCCAAAATTTTGAACATGACCCCACCTCATGAAGAAGGGCAGTGGAAATTTTCAAATCCTGCCTGAAAGGTGATTTTACCAATCAACCATGAAATCGCCTTTTGGGGCAGATTTGCATACTTACAGTGACATTGTTCATGAGGTGGGGTCTCAGAAATGCTATGTTCAAAATCTGGTGCCAAAATATGCAAAAATGGCAAAGGTGTGCCCCAAAGTTGAAAACCCCATTGAAACACATTTACCTTATTTCTCAGAAGCAGTTAGCAGTTCTAGAACCAAGACATGTCTTAGACCCAAGAGTAGGTCTTCACCTTGGGACCTGTTCAGGTGAGTAAGGGTGTGTGGTGAGGTCTGGGGGGATGCAGGGTGGAGGGTGCTCTGCGGAAGTAGGGGTGGGGGGGTCAGATCGGCAAGGGACTGTTTTCTTTTTTACAGATATTAAAAAAAAGCAAAAGATATCGAAGGACAGTTTTCATTATTACAGGTTATAACACACATGGGGATGGTGATCGGAGGCTGGATGGTGCCTCTAGACACCAGGGTAAATTTCCAAATTATGGGGATGGTGATCAGAGGGTGGGGTTGCCACTAGACACTAGGGAAGACTAAAAGAATTATGGGGACAACAATCAGAGGGTGGGGGTGCCACTAGACACCAGGGAAAATAGTACTAATAATGGGGACTGCAATCTGAGGGAGGGGGCTGCCATTAGACACCACAGAAAGTTAGAATAAGAAGTGGGATGGTGACTGGAGGGGGTTGGGAGTGCCACTAGACACCAGGAAAAATTGTTATGGCAAGACAGATGGCAATCAGAGGGTGGAGGGTGCCACTAGATACCAGGTAAAAGATGTTTTCCTCATGAAAGAGGATCTTTTTTGTCACTCCTGATATGAAAAAAGAATCTTTTCTTATATCATGCAATATGAAAAAAGATTTATAAATTAAGAAAAACAACATTTCAAGAGCATTTCTCCAACAAATAAGTGCAGAATCCTGCTAAGGGTATCCCCATAAGCAAGCTACATGTGATGGTTGCTCCACACAATGGGACCTATGCACATACGAGTGGGAAGTATGCACTGGAGGTGCATATCTCACCCACCAGGGGATGCACATGTGGACAGGTGCACGCCTGGGTGTATGCATTACCAGAGCACACCTGTCTGTGGTCCCACCCCCCTGGTGTACAGGAGTGTGGAGGACAGATACATGGACCGGGCAGGCATCCAATGGGATGCCTAACCTGGTCCACTGGTGGATCCATTGCACCCATTGGCATGGAGAAATGGCTACTGCCATGACACACACAGCAACCAAGAAGTGGGCTGGTACCTGGTTGGCCATTCCCAGACCACCATTTGTTGTCCATGGTCTGGGTAACCTCATGTGGAGGATGACAATCCCCGCCTGATGTTCGGCATCCTGGGGGTGCGCAGACCTTATGGCAAGGGTTCACCTTGAGTACTGTGCCCAGTGCTCCATGAGTCTGTGAATGTCATGGAGTGCAGGCACACACCCCCAGTACGCCCCCTGCCCACCCCGACCACATTGCCCTTCACGCAGTCTGGTGGTGGGGCTGTGCACCCAGTAGGTGAATCCCACGGCTGGCCACATGGGGGTGCAATGAGTGCAGAGTGGTTTTGTGGAATGGGTGCATGACATGTAGCCACTCTGCAGCACAGTGCATAGAGCCCAATGTCACCTTTGGGGGTTTCAAAATGTGAATTTTTAAGAAAAATGGAAAACAAGATGGCATACAAATGAAAAATGATTTTCCCTTCACAAAAAAGGATGATGTCAATATAAAATAAGAATTATTTTTTCATCTCATACAGCTGTTTTTTTAGTGCTTATTGAGCATGCTCAGAACCAATTATTCAAAATTGCAAAATTATATAACTTCGGAACACATTAATATTTTTATCACCAAACAAGCAAAATGCACATCTGTGGGCCATCCCTTTTCTACCCTGAAAATTTCAGACCAAAATTCTAAACCGTCTGGGCACTAGCCAAGTTGACAGAAAACCTATTCAAACCAATGAGAAAAAATTTTGAAAAATTCACTTTTTGTACTATCTGTATCTCGGAATCCACACATGTGACTGAAATGAAACTTAGCATTTCAAGAGCTCTGCCACACAAGATCACACATGCAAACATTAATGCAAATCCAATGAATGGTTGCAAAGTTATTAAAGGATATCTAAACAACATTTTGACAACAAACTTTTCAAAAATCTGACTCTGTAGGTGACTAAAGGAAAGGTTGCTGTATTCATTAAGGTTAAAACTACATTTATATAATTTACCTAAATGTGATTCCAGAGCATTTGAATATTGTAAAATCAGCCTTCGAATTTCAAAAAACTGTCTTACCTGCTTCCTAAAATGACCACCAAATGTGTTGTGTTATGTGATGACATCATTGGAGCCAAAGTCAGAAAGAAATATGGCTCTCTGTAGTGCTAACTAGTTATTTTTCCCCTTTGTATAGAATTGTTACACCTAAATGGTCAAAACCATGTGCATTAGTTTGTATAATACACATGTTAGGGTATGGTTCTGTTCATTTTGTTTATTTTAACATGCTGACATTGTGTTTTAATCCAACCGACTTTCTCTGTGGCAAACCACAGTGCAGTACAAATCTTGAATAATCTGGTGGTTTAGTGGTTATGGTGGAACCAAGATGCTACAGTGGAGGTGCTGGGGTAGTGTACATGCGTAATATGGACTTTTAAACATTTTTATTAAACCTTTATATTTTTTGCTATTCTTTTCTAGTACATTTTTGACAGAACCTACAAATGTAATCCATAGTTTGAATGTAAACATTTGTACAATCAATAAATCAGACTTCTTCAACAAAGTGAAATGCAGCAGCAGCAGCAGCAGCAGCATGCAAGTGCATTACTATGTGTGTGTGGGGGGTGCAGCCACACCCTTCACCACCCTCTAGAGCAACCATTTTTTTGTAGCAAAGTTCTTGTTCAGTTCAATGTTAGAGTTCATACTTTCTCAAAACTCAAATATATGCTTGTCTTGTCTTCTTTTTCCATGGGAAATAATAATGAGAAGAAGAATCAGCATTTACTGTATATAGTGGTTTTCATACACATTTTATCCTAAAGTGCTTTACAAGCAATGCTAGACTGGTAGTGAAGTGACTGAACATGTAGTGGCAGCCATTTCATACATTAATATCCACACATAGCCTTGGACAATTGCATGAACTGGTTTTATGGGAAGGCGAATGTTGGCCAGGACAACGGGGTCAGGTAGTGATCAAGGTGCTGGCAGCCCACATCTTATTTCTCACAGTAATCTGCTTATATTTCTCTCCTCTGTCTTCCACCTTTCCTGAATATAGCAGTACCTTGCAAGAGTGGCCTTCTCAGTCCCCCTCTGGTATTCATTCTTCACTATTCCTCCTCACACCGAATACTGGTGAGCTCATCACCCTTCTGCATCATGAATGCAAGTAGTAGAGTCCCTGTTTTATTTTGACATATCAAATACAAACATATCTTTCCAGTAAGTCAGACTGATAGCAACAGGGAACAAGGGGAATGATGGGCTTTCCTATCCTATAAAGATCTAGAGCTACCTTTGATTAGGCACTGCTAAATGATGGGGTGCACGCATCGCCATTTAACAGTGCCTAATCATAGGTGGCTCAGATCTTACATGGGTAGGAAAGCCTATTTTTCCACTTGTGCAATGCAGCTCTCAGCCTGGCTTACCAGAAGATCATATTTATTATTAATATGTAAAAATAACATGGGAGACTGTACTAACCACATTCATGATGCAGAAGGGTAGTGAACTCACCAGTTTTTGGTGTGGGGAGCAGGTGATAAGAATGAATGCCAGAAAGGGACTGAAGAGGCCATTCCAGCAGGGTATAGCCATATTCAGGTTAATTGAAGACATGAAGGAGGACATTGAGCAGATCACTGTGACATCTGAAATGTGGGGCTGCCAACATCATGATCACTACCTGACTGTGGATGAGAATAGCCAGTGATGACAAATAGTCAGAGTGGCAGGGCTGCACCTAAACTGTTACTTGAATTCAGTGTAGGGTGATTACTCTTGGGTGTGTGGGGGGAGTTGACGTTTGCTAGGACAGTATTGAGGGAGTTGTGTATAGCTCATTCAAGATTTGGAAGGGTGGTAGCCAGCCAACTTGAATTGTGGAGTACAGCACAGAAAAGTACTGGAGAAGAATTGCTGGGAACTGTCCTGAGGGGTTCTGCAGATCACAGGTAAAGGAGTAGACTGGGGATAGGAAAAATAAGAAACCATGAGGAACTGCCAACCGACCAGGAGATGGGAGAAATACTGTTATATGGTTGTTGATTCCATGGTCAGCTAATTCCAGGGGAACAGACTATAAGGAAATAATAAAACAAATAAATGAATCTTGAGTTCTGTTTCGTATGGTTTTGAAAACTCTTATCTTTTGCTGTTACATTCTTCCCCACGCTGAACTGATGTGGAGACTTGCAGAGGCTGAATTTCGATGGGAATCTTACTGTAGACCTGGTTGGAGCAGGGTGATTTCTGAGCTCAAAACACTGCATTTGCGAATATAAGAGAGGGATAAAATGGCTTGTAAATAATAGACTGACCTCTCCCCTGATGTGGACTATAGACAGAACTTTTTTCCCTGACAAGGGCAGATGACACCAGGGGCTGAAGGAATTGTGCAGGATGGAGGAAGCTGGACTGAGCCAAGAAAGATTGTTAACAGAACAGGCCAAAGAAAATTTCATGATGAAATCAGTCAGAGACTTGTGGGTTGAAAAAGGAGCTATGCAGAACTGGGTTTCAAGGATCAAATGATTTATGGAGGGGGGTTCTTGATAAGGGAGAGTTCTGAGGGAAGTGGAGAAGGAGGAAGAGATTCACATGAATAAGGGAAAGCATGGATATAGCGTGGGGAAAGAAATGGGAGGGAAGAAGAAGTAGTTATAGGATAAAAAGTAAGCAGGCAAATAAAAGAGTAAATAATGCTCAATATGGGGTAAGAGTAAGACAGATAGTTAATACACTGTATGGTGTAATCTTGTAGGAAATTAAGAGGCAGTAGAAGAGGAATTGAAATATTTGAAGCACGCAGTAGAAAATGAAACAAAAGAGCGGAGCTGAAGTAGGGTGCAGAGGGGTTGGATCATACTTAAAATAATGGTATGTTTCAAAGGGGGAAAACAGTTGGGGTTAGGGAGGGGGGAAGGGAAAGAGGGGGGATTGTTTGTTTATTTGCAGAGACAGTTGGGGACGGGGGTTAGAGTTAGTAGTATAGGTTTAATGTTTATAGGTGTTATTAGTAATGTTAGTGTTAAAATGGTCTGTGTACTGTATATTACAAGTGTAAAGAGCAGTCAAACCGATACCTGGGCATTTAAGGAATATGACACATGGGAGGATGGCTAGTGTAAATCGGGGGCCTACCTATGGGACCAAAATAGTCTCATGGAATGTGAAGGGTTTTACGTCCCCTGCTAAGTGAGCAAAAATACTTGTGTCTCTGAAACAAAAGAAAGTGTCAGTAGCTTTGCTTCAAGAAACTCACTTATCTAAATGTGAACATAAGAAATTGGTGAGGGGGATGGGTTGGGGCCTGCCACACAGCAGCATATAATAAAAATAAAAGAGGGGTGGCAATTCTAATAAATAAGGAGCTTCCCTTTAAGGTTCAATGGGTGGTACAAGATCAAATGGAAGGAAGATATATTTTTGTGGTGGGAGAATTGGCAGGTAAGCAACTTACATTTGGTAATGTATATGCACCGGCGGATCATGATAATGCCTTTTATCAGAAGTTACTTGATGTGTTAATTAAGAAACAATTCCGTAACCTTATTCTTGGAGGAGACTTTAACTGCGTGGCAGACCCCAAAATGGACTATTTGGGAAATAGGCATAGATCAGACAAAGTGATACAACAATGGCTAGTTGGGCTAGCAGAACTGGCACTAATTGATGGGTGGCGAATGGCTAACCCAGGGCTGAAAGAATATACATTTTATTCCAGCCCACATAGTTCCTGGTCACGGCTGGACTATATCTATATTCAAAGGAATTTATACCAATATATGAAGGCCATGGACCATAGCCCAGTACTTCTCTCGGATCATGCTGTGGTGGAGATGGAGATATAATTAACCCAGGGTAACGACCAGAGGGGTAGATGGAGGTTCCCTACTTATATGCTGCTCAGGGAGGATTTCAGAGAGTATATAAAAGAACAATGGAAATTCTATGAGGAGCAGAATAAGGGAACAGTAGAAGCTGAGAGCACATTCTGGGAAGCAGGTAAAGCATATATGAAAGGAGTTATAATAGGGTTTACAGCTAAGAAAAAGAAAGAACGGAGACAGAAACAGAGGGAGCTAGAGATTAGAATAAGAGGTTTGGAAAAAGAGATACTTAAAGGTGGAGGAGGGGAAGAAAAAAAGAGAATTGAGGCTGGTAAGAAAAATGCTTAATGCAAATTTAGATAAGGAGGTTAATACTAGAATCCACTTTGCAAAACAGAAGATATATGAATGAGGGAATAGGCTGGGCCCTCTGCTGCTTAGGTTAATGAAAGGAGGGAAAAGTAGCCATAGAATAATCCAAATTAAAGATAAAATAGGGAGACTGTTAAAAGAAGAAAAGAAAATCAGGAATAGATTTGGAGAATATTACAAAAGTCTATACCATGCGGAATGTGCAGGTAAAGAGGAGGAAAGAGAAGATTTTCTCAGAGACCTTAAAATTCTGAAGCTGAATGAGGAACAAATGGAGAAATTGGGGGCCAAAATTACTATAGCGGAGGTTAAGGAAGCAGTAGGGCAGCTAAAGAATGGTAAGGCTGCTGGTCCCGATGGGTTTGGGGTGGAATATTATAAGCTGTTGAGGGAGGAAATTGCAGGTACCCTGTGCAACATCATGGAGGAAACTAGAGATGGTCGAGGAATACCTAGAACATGTTGCCAAGCTCTTATTACAGTTATCCCTAAGCCAGGCAAGGATTTAAAAGAGTGTGGGTCATTTAGACCAATCTCTCTTTTGAGTCAAGATTGTAAAATAATGACAAAAGTGCTAGCTGGGAGGTTAGAGGAAATGTTCCACCTGCTGGATATTCCAGATCAGACAGGATTTGTGCAAGGACAACAATCGTACCACAACCTAAGAAGGTTATTAAATGTGATCTGCTGGGGTACTAAACATCCAGGAAAGGCTTGTATTTTGTCAATGGACGCTGAAAAAGCATTTGACAGAATTGAATGGAAATATCTTTTGCAAATTTTGCAGAGATATGGACTAAGGGAAGGATTTATAAAAATGGTAAGTGCTTTTTACAAAACCCAGAGAGCACAGGTTCTGATCAATGGAGTACCCACCACAGAATTTAAATTGCAGAGGGGAACATGACATGGGTGCCCATTATCACCCCTTTTGTTTGCTTTAGCAATAGAGCCATTGGCAATCAAGATTAGAAATGATGGCCACATTCAGGGAGTGAAGAGGAAACAGGGAGGGAAACATGTTATTATGCTATATGCAGATGATATCCTGCTGTTCCTCACTGAGCCGGAGACATCGATCCCAAAAGTTTTATTAGCCATAGAACAATTTGCCGAATTCTCGGGTTATAAAATTAACCTTCAGAAATTGGAGATTATGTTTATGGGGGGGGGGGGGCTGAAAAGAAGAAGGAATCATGGGGTTTAAAAGTAGTGCAAAGAACATTTACATATTTGGACATAAAAATAGTGAAAACATTGGGGGAGCTATATGACGAAAATTATAAGCCATTAATAAAAGAAATTATATAGGATCCCAGTAGACGGAAGGAGTTGCTAATATCCTGGATGGGAAGAATCAATCTATTAAAAATGAATGTGCTCCCTATAATGTTATATATTATGCAGATGCTACCTTTTTGCCCAACAAAGCAAGACATAAAAAGGTTAGAAAAGGCTTTTACAGCTTTAATTTGGAAGGGTAAACATCCAAGAATCAGCTTGAACAGACTAAAAGCACCTGTAGCACAGGGGGGACTTAATTTTCCAGATGTTATGGGATACTTCCTGGCAACACAGTATAGATATATTCAGAATTGGGTAAACAGGGAAAAAGTAGCTAGTTGGCTGTATTTAGAGGAAGAAGAGATACTGGGGAGGGTGTCGGGATATCTGGGAGGAGAGGGCCTAAAAAGATATAACAGAATGAAAGCACCCAATCCTATGGTTGTGGCGAGTTTAAAAGCATGGGATAAAATTAGGAAGAGGCAAAATACAGATAAGCCTGTTACACTGCTGGTACCACTGGTAGGGAATCCGGAATTTCGTCCGGGATTGGAAGATGAAGGATTTAAGTTGTGGCAAACTAATGGGATAAGATGCATGCCAAATTTAGCTATGGGGAATGGTATGTATATCTTTCAGGAATTGAAAGACAGACTGAATCTCCCAGCCTCACACCTATATAGATACTTTCAGGCGAGAGACTACTATAAGCAAATAGTTGGTACCCAGGGTAACTTGGATCAGCTGTCTGAAACAGAAAGAGAAATGCTAGGAGCCCTAAAAAATAAATAATGTCTTATAGGGAGAGCAGTGAAAATAGACAGAAAGTTCTTCCAAACATCTGCACAGGTGGCTAAAAAGTGGTGGGAAAGAGATATAGGAGAGAACATTAGTGAAACTAACTGGCAACAAATGCTAGCGTCCCATAAAGGACCGTTAGTCTGCAATAAATATAAGGAAGCAAAATTTAAGTTTATACAAAGATTATATTATCCGCCTGCCATGGTACATAGATTTAGTCCTCGGATATCTCCAATGTGTAACAAATGCAAAACAACACAGGGTACCTATAAACATTACTACTGGGCAGACTAGGTAGGCCAAGTGACCCTTATCTGCCATCAAAGTCTATGTTTCTATGTTTACTGGGATTGCACCATGATTGTGTCTTACTGGAAAGATATTGCAAAGGAAATTATAGATATGAAACGGCAACCTGTGGAATTCTCATATAAATCATTATTACTGGGTGTGGAAGGGGAAGAAGAGGATGGGGAATGGATTATGTACCCCAGATGGATTAGAATACTTTTGGTAGTTGCTAGACAAGCAATTCAAAATGTTTGGACCTCAACTTGGGCCCCCACATTAGAGCAATGGAAAGAGCTCACACTAAAAGTCCTTGCAGTAGATAAATTAACATATGTCTGAAAGGAGAAGAAAACAGATTTGAAAGGGCATGGACTGAATATCTAGGCACACTGAATGTAAGGGACAGATTATTGCTATAACGTAGTGGCACAGTGTACTGAAAGAGTTTAGTGGGTAAGAAAGGGGATGGGAAGGATATTCTTCACAGAAAAGCTAAACTGAAAAAAAGAGATACACTTGTACAAATTACACTGAAATAAAGCAGACACAGACATAGGCCAGATCAAACTTTAATTTTAACTTCAATACCAAACGTCATCAGGTTATTGACTTTTGTTTTTGCTGTTCTTTTTGCTTTATAGTTTTGTTCCTGCTAGATAGTCATAGAGTGTAGATAGTGGTAGACCTGGAAAAAAAAAGGGAAAAATGACAGTAAGAGATTGAAAGTATCTGCAAAATGGAATATATAGATTAAGATGGAGTTGATCTTTCATGCTGCTATTATTGATGTATTAATCAAATTTATACAATGGCAAGAAAGAATCCTGGCTCCTGATTGGTCAGTTGGCTATCACAGCAGGGATGTTATCCTGGCATAACATCCCTGCTGATGGTATGATTGAGGACCTTGAGCATCTTTTCTTAAAAAATATTTTAAAACACTAAATAAAATTCTTTAAAATTATTTTCTTCTGTATAAAACAATGATCCATTGTATAATAGGAATAATGCCCTCCAGGATGGGCGTTATGCTGGGATAATATCCCTTCTCGGGTGTTGGACGCCCGCGGCCAGTGGCCATGGGCTCAACCTCCCAAGGTGGGATGTTATCCCAGCATAACACCCACTCTGTCAGGCATTATTCCTTTAATAATGACTGTGATTGATTGTTAAGCAATGTCATATGATAACTGTCACTCAATAAATATATTAAACAAAAAATAAAAAGGAGTAGACTGACACTGGAAGTCGGGTGGATTCGCTCAAGGTATTAGTATGCCACTCCTGCTAATATTATTGTTATCCATTCTAAGTGCAGCCCTTATGAGGGCATGAACAGCAGTTTTTCTGGTGAGTCATGATGCTTATTACTTGGCCTTCCAGGAAGACCTAGTTGTTGGTTAATGAGGAGGGAAAAAACACAACAGGGGAGCTGTATATACTACCATCACTGTGCAGAAGGGTGGTGATCCACTCAATGTTTACTGTGGAAGCAGAAGTCAAACACTGAGAATGTGAACTAGAGAGTGATTTGGGAGGCATTTTTTAACAGTGCTGGCTTATGATGCATAATGGTATAGGTGTGCACAACTCTCTGAGGTACAAGATTACAATCTGAGGTATGATAATTCTCTTCATGAGACTGTAAGCACATATGCGGCACCAGGCAGTTCTAAGGACAGGGTATGGATAGTGAGGTGTTCAACAGAAGGCAGGCTAGATGCAGGAGGTTCACATGGAAAAAGAAAGACTTATTTGTGGATTAACAAGAGAGCACGGGCTTTGGAACTGAACCAGACCAGTACTTTGCTCTGTGACCCTGAGCAAGTCATTATACTTCCTTGTGCTCCCAGGCCACACCTGTAAACAAGCTTTCAGCTTAGTGTGTCTCTCCTGGTTAACCAGAAACAAAATTCAGTGCATCACATAACCACTAGATCATCAGGTGATTGAAGTGTTGTACTGTAATGCAGTTTGCCAAGGAAAAAGTCAGCTGGATTGCAAAACATTTTCCACAAGTTAAAGTAAACAAAATGAACAAAATCATAGCCTAACGTGTACTGAACAAAATAATACATGGGTTAATACATGGTGTTGATCATTCTGGTACAACAATTCAAAACAAAGATGGAAAGAAGAACTAGTAAGCACTATAGAAATATATGTGAGTCTCTGTCTTTGGCTCAGAGGATGTCATCATGACTCATCACTTAACAGACTTGGCAGACATCTTAGGGAGAAACCAAGGCTGTGTTTTGAAAGTGAAAGGCTGATGTTTACATTTTTCAAAAGCTACGAAACTGCATTTATATTATTTACATAAATGCAGGTTTAGCATAAATGTAAACAGTAGCCTCTACTTTACCTTGTTATGAAGCCAGATTTTGGAGTTTGCAGTTTTAAAAAAACTGCTTGTTTAGGTACCCTTTAAAGTGCAAATTAGGGGGAGTTTAATATTGAAGTGCCCTTACAACCCTAAATATAGGGGCATCACCGCGCCCCTGTAATTAATAGTAAAATATAAGGTACAGTTAATTTCAGTTGGTGCGCATGCTCAGGGAATGCGAATTTTGTGCACACAATCGAAATGTCTCTTATCTGGAATGACCGTTTTTGATTTTTTTTTATGCTCAACCAGCGCACTCTGCACAATAAAAAGGCATCTGCACGTTTTTGAAAAAATGTAAAGATGTTTTAATAAGATACACTCACAAAATTTAATATGGTCTGTAACTTTAAAACTTTAAAAGGTTTAAAAAAATATTTTAGATAGTTATTTTAAAAGATGTAAAATCCTGTACTTTATAGGCATTACCATTTGTCTCACAGTGTAGCTGTAACTAGGCAAAGAAATCTGTCATCTTACTTTGAGCAGCGTTTTTTTGCAGTATGTCTTTCATGGTTTCTCTCAAAAGTGTAGAACCACCCAATCTTTGCCGTCCCATTTCCTTTTGCAGCATTTTAGGGACCCACTGCGTCAGTCATTGGTAATAGCTTTTCGGCTCTGGATTATCGGCCGAAGCATGAGATGTCAATTTTAAATTTTGCTGTTAGGTCCTTCGGCTGGCTGTTTTAGATTTCTCAAGCAACTTGACTTTTTGATCCAGTAAAAGGATATCGATATCGTGTTTGAGACCATCCATCACACAGACAAAGTAAGACAGCAGGTATGCAGTTTAGTGCGGAGTGCTTAGAGCACTGAAAGGTCAGGTTGATAAAGATTGCCAGCAACTAGCATCACCTGTGAAGGCTATTAGCACCTTTTACAAGCACTGGGAGCACTGCTATTGTCTAACACACTGGATGCAGTTAAGTGATTAGGTGATTAACCATGCTGAGCTTACTGACAATCACTTACTCACTTAGCAACTCACGGAAAAACTCACAGAAAAGCAGTGGAATGGGACGCAAAAAAGGCACACAACCAGAATTCTGTGTGCACACAAATGAACGTTTTAACACTGAGGGAATACAAATGGAATTGGGACTTCAGAGATGTGTGCACATAACAGAAATGTGCACACATCCGAAAGGCACACAAACGGAACTGACTTTATAATATTAGTATAATAGTAAAGAGATAGTCTGTGATCAGGTGCCTCGGTATATTACAGTGGGCAAACATTAGTAATACCTGTAAAAGTGGAGGCACATCCTGTGAAGTTATATAGGCAAATGGTGGGTGACTAGCTATACAACTAGATTAGGAACATAATACCCAATAAAGGCATAATAATGTACTCCATAACACAGAACATTAATAACCTTCTATTCATATGTTCCCAAAGTATACCACATTTTGACTTTACTTTCCGATATCCCAATTTTGATGCTTCGTGCCAGAAACATTTATTCTTTGATACCTTTGGCCTGTACTCAGTTATTAATGTAGGGGGAACAAAAATGTGCTGTTTGGCTGGGGGAAATCTGGAAATATACCTCCAAGAATATCCAATAAAACCAGCACTCCAAATAAACTGAAATGCATTCAATACCATACATTCTGTCTTAGCCTGTCCTGACAATTTGTACAACTTCCAAAATCCCACAAACAGTTTCTACCCAAGCTTCCATTCAGCACTTCACGCAGAAAATATGTATCATAACTGCCAATATAAACAAGCATTTGTCAATGCCGAATGATTGCTTGCTGGTATTAGCACTGGGAATGCAGGAGTTAGAGAGATGCAGAGTAGGAATGGTAGGGAAGTATTGAACTTCACGCCAACTCCATCTCCACCCTGGAGAGAGGTACAGGCATTGGGGTAAGTGTTTGGGTCATCACCCATGAGGGTCATGCAATGTCACCTCACCTATTCTGCAGACACCGACACGTGTTGAGGTGTTCCTTAGGGTATTTGGCTTTACAGTCACCCCATTCCATAAGGACATATGCTGAATGGGTGCAGCATAGGAGAATGGGGTGAAATGTGGGGCTGAAGAGTCCAAGGTACACCTTGATGCCTGTCAGTGGCTGGGGGATGGGGGTGGGATGGCATGAGCAGTACAGTCAGCAATCCAAAGGCACACCCCGCTGCCTGTCCATCTGTACAGGGTAGGACATTATGGTTAGAAACCCTAACGTTTCAGGCGTTTGTTGGTATTTACAGTACAAATTGTCAACATGGCCTTTTGTGACCCCACCTCATGAAAGCATTTGGGAGCTCTTCTCATGAAGAGTGGCAGTGTGATTTTGTCAATGTGTCCCGAACATTGAGTTCCAAGAGCGACAGTGCCATTCTGCACCACATATATGAAAACACAGATTGGGCAGGATGTGAAAAATGAGAGCTGTACCATCCATAGAGAGGTGTGAAGAGACGGCAATGTTGAAAATCTGTAGTTGGAAAATTAAAAATGCTCACATTTCCCAGCATACATGGAAACTGCACAATGCATGCGCATAACACAAACATTTTATGGGCTTTCATCACCAGATTTTCAGCATAGACATTTTACGATCTGTGCTCATGAACAGTGTCACTGCGATTTTCTTAATGTGTCATGAACACTGATTTCCCACAGCAACCACGGTATTCTGCTCCGGAAGTGCAAAAACACATTTCAGCCAGCATATAAAAAATAACAGCTGTACCGTTCATAAGGAGGTGCGAAAAAATGGCAATGTTGAAAATGTGGAGTGAAAATATTACAAATGTGCAAAGTTATGAGTGTGTGGAAACTGCGCAACGCACGCCCGTAACACAGTCATTTTATGGACTTTCATCACCAAATTTTCAACATAGGCATTTTAGGACCTCTGCTAATGAACAGTGTCACTGTGATTTTTGTAATGTGTCCTGAACAGTGATTTCCCAAAGCGACCGCACAATTCTGTGCTGGAAGTGCGAAAACACATTTTGGCCAGGATGTGAAAAATGACAGCTGTACTGTTCACAAGAAGGTGTGGAAAAATGGCAATGCTGAAAATCTGGAGTGCACATATTGCAAATGTGCCAAGTAACGAGCCTGTGTGGAAACTGCGTAACTCACGCTCGTAACAGTCATTTTATGGACTTTTGTCACCAAATTTTCAACATAGGCATTTTAGGACCTCTGCTAATGAACAGTGTCACTGTGATGTTCATAATGTGTCCCAAACATGGATTTCCAACAGTGACTGCGTTATTCTGCATCGGAAGCGTGAAAACACATTTCGGCCTGGATGTGAAAAATGACAGCTGTACTGTTCATACAGAGGTGCAGAAAAATGGCAATGTTGAAAATCTGGAGTGAAAATATTGTAAATTTGTCTGCGTGGACACTGCGCAATGCACACTCATAACACAGTCATTTTATAAACTTTTGTCACCAAATTTTCAACATAGGTATTTTAGGACCTCTGCTAATGAATAGTGTCACTGTGATTTTTGTAATGTGTCCCAAACACAGATTTCCCACAGCAACCGTGCTATTTTGCTCCAGAAGTGCGAAAATACATTTCAGCCAAGATGTGAAAAATGACAGCTATACTGTTCACAAGGAGGTGCAGAAAAATGGCAGTGTTAAAAATATGGACTGAAAATATTGCAAATTCGCAAAGTTATGAGTTTGTGTAGCAACTGCGCAATGCACACTTGTAAAACAGTCATTTTTTGAATTTTTTCCACCAAATTTGCAACATACACTTTTTGAGAGCCCACCTCATGAACACTGGCACTGTCGTGTCATTAATCGGTCCTGAAAGGTGATTCCACACAGTGACTGTAAAATCACCTTTTAGGACCAATTAACACCATGACAGTGACTGAATTCATGAGGAGGGGTCCCAAAAACCCCATGTTGAAAATTTGGTGCCAAAATTCCAAAAAATGCCTGAGATATGTAAAAAAGTTGAAAAAAACGTATTTATACCATTATACAGCTTACCAGCATTTCCTCAGTTCAGAGTCGGCTTTGAAGAGTGCAGATGTGTTTCCGTCCACAAGATCATCACACCAGACTCTGGAGGTAAGTATGGGGTAAGGGTGTGGGAGGCAGTGCGCAGTGGATGGCGCTGGTTGTGGGGGGGCAGGGAGACCGAGGACCATTTTATTTTACATGCTTAAAAAAAATAAACATTGCAGGACTTTTTGTCTTTACAGGGGCATTGGGGACACTGGGGTGGGCTCCCAGCATGCCACCTGAATGTTTTTGAGGGGTGTAGCTGACGGGGATTGGGCACCCTGTCGGCACAAAGGGGGTCCATGAGCGAGGGGATTGGGCACCTCGGCACAAAGCTACTGGGTTTTGTGGGGAAGGAATTATGCCGATGGGGAGTGGGCTCCCCCATCAGCAAATCAAACTAGGAGGGGGCATAATGCCAACAGGGAGTGGGGTCCCCCATCAGCAGCTTTAACTAGGAGGGGCACTGAAGCCGACGGGGATTAGGGCCCCCGTCAGAAAAAAACACTGTTGTGCGGAGGGGGGCACATGCTGCTGAGGGGGATTGGGCACCCTTTCAGCACTGGGGCACTGGGGGCTACTTAATATTGTTTGTGAACAGGCGGCAAGCCATCCGCCATGTTCACAAACAATATTACAGTTGGCAAATTCCACCCAGCAATGACGGGTTGCTTCCTCATTGCAGCGGATTGGCTGATGCTGCAATGATGAGGTGACCCCTGATTGCTGCAGTGAAAATGTTAGAACTTGGTGGCACTTTTGGAAGCCAGTGTCATCAGCACACTGTGCATCCATTGGCCCACCACTGCCAAGCCCCCAAATGCTGTGCCTTCCTTGGCTGCTACAGTGCCGCGCCTCCACAACCCGCTTCTCTCCTTAGCTGTCACATAATGTTTCTTGTGCATGCACACAAGCAAACATAAAAATAGGGGGAGTGGGAAATGGGAAAAACACAAAACAGTAAGAAATTGGGACAATGATAAACTGTCTGGTTTTTTTTTTGTTTCTTTTGTTATAGAGCTTTTACTCCAGTACTGCCACCTCCAACTTACTTCTGAGTGTTATGTCAGCAGCCTTCTAACTTTAGGCCATCTCCCCCCCCACTGTTCAAGCTAGTGGGGATCCATATGATGTGATGTAGTGGCCTGAGAGTACAGGCAGCTGTCATACAGGCAGCATGAGAGACCTGAGATTTTCTGGCTTGCTCCCATTCCTATAATCATGCGATGCAGCTGGGAATGACATTTAGGAGGGGTGTGAGGAAGTATTTTTTCACTGAAAGAGTAGTAGATGCCTGGAATAGACTGCCAACAGAAGTGGTGGAGGTGAATAGTGTGGGCTTCAAGAATGCATGGGACAAACATAGGGCATTATAAGTAGATAGGCAGGGATGAGGGAGGGTCGCTGGAGACCAGGTATGGTATGCAGAAACAGAGTAGGAAGGGAACATCTGGGCAGACTGGGTGGACCAAATGGTCCTTTTCTGCTGACTGAGTCTATGTTTCTATGTTAAGTGCTCCCACCTCCCTGATCCAGGGCAATGCCCTGTCAGGCCTCCCATGCATGCATGCAGTGACACCCCTGTGGAGAAGGGAAGCCCCACAGCCCACCAAAGGAGCTGCTAAGGCTATGGAACCATAGCATGATCCCTGTTTAGTTGGGTGCACTGTCATGTGGCAGTGCTATGCCAGCCTGCTTGGCCACCTGACCCAGCTTCCGAGTCGACTCCCAATCCTGGCTCACTGATGTGGAAGCACAACGTGTTACCATCTGGTGGGCAATTGGGCTGCCTGGCAAATTATCTTCTAAAAATGAAGTCCAACCACAAAACATCAGGATTACATCATAATAGCTACTAATGCTATTCTAACGGAAACAGAGTATATTTTAACAAAAAAAGTTTTACAGATTATGTTTGTTAAAGTGATGTCGTGATTCCTCCATGTGAGCAGCTGGCTTCATTTAGGCAAGTTCAATTTTCAGTGCCAAATTTATTCAGCTAAAATGCACAGGTGCCTAAAATTTAAGAAGGAGAGTTATGGCAGTCTGTCAGTACGGCAGCGAGGCTACTGCTCCCAGCGCTAGCAGCCTGGGTTCAGGAATGAGCCTGGGGACACTGGGGTGGGCCTAAGGAAGGAAGGCAGAGCAGTTTGGAGGGTGCCCTCCTCATCCTTCAGGGAGGGAAGGAGGGTAACAGACTGCCCAGTGAGCACAGCTGGCAGTGCAGGCTGGAGCCTGGCTGGAGAAGGGGAATGCTCTGCGATGGCACACAGGCATAGCTGACATGCATGTGCCTTGTTATCTTTGCCCTTGGCATCCCAGAGGACAGTAGAAAAGAGTAAAGAACCCCTGCCATGACAGAATAAAGTCAGCCATCTGTAGGCTCCACATCACCAACTAAAGCCACCTCTGCCACTACACAGAAGTCATGGAATGGCTGGGGAAATGTTGACAGCCCCTATGGTGGGGAGGGGGGGCATAGTTTCCAGAGGTAAGGGGTGTGACATGTGGACAGCCAGTTCTGAGTACACTATGATTTTTTGTAATATAAAAATGTGTTATGGACTGCCTCTCATGAGAGATGCTGAGACATCATGTGAGACACACACACACACACCCCCAGGTTTTAGATACAGAGTGTTACCTGGAAGGCCAGAAGCTAATTACAGACTAGAACAGGCCTTAATTTAGGATCTTCTGTTTTTCTAAGTTAAATATAGCTTTAACTGCTAAGAGGGAAAACAATATCCATTTTATGATGCTTAGAGGAGGAAACCAGGTTTGGCACACTGGTGCGAAATCATAAATGCTTTGATGTCTGTGTGAGAGGGGATACTGCTCATAGATGAAAGGAAATTTCCAGACTTGATTGAGGAAGTCACATGGGGAAAGGAGTTTCTGCTGATGTAATCTTAATTAACTTTCCTTCTAAAAGGATAAAACCTCTTAGGTGTATGATTTTTAATAAACAGAGGAGGAGTTAGGTGACCACACACAAAGGGGCTGGCAAAGACAGTTTTTTAAACAGTATTCTGTTTTTCTTCAGACACTTTTTTCTACACTCTGACAAAGAAACATCTTTGAGCACTTTAAGCAAGTATACAGGTAGAGAGAGACAAAATCTAAGTACTATAGTAGGAATTGCACTATTAAAACCTTGTTCTTTTAAAAGATTGTATGGTTCTTGTGATATATAGTTCTGTATTTTATGTTTTACATACTTTTATCTATTTTAGTAAAACTCTATTTTTAGAGCCTACTTGGTCTGTCTTTGAATTTTTTTTCCTTAACAAGTGAACTATATATGGTTAAAGCAGACACTGTGCATAAGCTTGAATGGTGATACCAAACTGTAAAAAAGGTAAGAGTAATCTGAGGTCTTTATTAGAGTTTTTAAGGATTCATTTTGTACACTTGCTTAGGTGCCTATAGGCAAAGATTTCTGGCCCCCTGAAGACAGAATTATCTGAGCCTGTGAATTGGGTATGCTAGCAAGAGGTTCAGAGTTTGAATCCCTCCAGAACTGAGACCAAAGGTTGATTTGAACCCACTAAACAGACAGGAGGGTTGCCCTGTTTCTGTTAACTGTTCACAAGACTGCACTCAGAGGTTGGCACTTTGGGAGTAGAGGGCTAACCTGCTGAGTGGGTTTGTGACAGATTGGTTGGCAGCGGTGTGAAAAAATGTTGGTATGACAAGCTTTTATTGTTCAGTGTGTCAGCTTGAGACCGTCAGCTCACTTGCAAAGAAAGAAAAAGGCAGTGATTTAATTTTTGAAAAAAGGAGACAGAACTATATCACTTGGCTACAGTCAAGTTCCTATCCGTTTTAATTTTTTTCCTAAAGTGCAAGTCAGAGTAGCAGTAGTTAGGGAAGATGACTTCCAACTACAGCAGGCACACTGTAGACTACTTAAAGCAGTTGTGCGGGGACAGAGGATTCCCGTTCGAGGCGAAAGCCAGCAAACAGAACCTAGTAGTTGCCCTGCTAGTAGCAGATACCCAGAGCACTGAGTCACAAACCATGACTGAAAAGGATCAGACCTCAAGTGTGGCAGGGCTAGTGGCCAGTGCAGTGTCCAGATCCAATGAGGAGGGCAACAGGGCCAGTGCCAGTGAAGGGCCACAGCAGCAGGGAAAGGTCACCAGTATCCTGGATTCAGAAGTACTCAGGCTGCAAATTGAGTTGTGCAGAATGGAGCTGGAGTTCCAGAGAGAAGAGAAGCATGAACAGTGAGCTGCAGAGGAGAAGAGGGAGCAAGAACACCATGAGGCAGAGTGAGAACGCTGAGAGGCAGAACGAGAATGCCGAGAGGCAGAGCGGGAACAGCGGGAGGCAGACCATGAGGAGTGTGAGCACCAGTGAGCTGCAGAGGAGAAGAGAGAGTGAGAATGCTGAGACACTGACCCTGAGGAGCAGGAGTGCCAGAGGCAACATGAACTGGAGAAGCTACGACTCCAACCAGCGGCACCAGAGCAGGTAAGTGGTTTGGGTTTAACTGGGACTGCAGGACTGGGTTACAAATTGAACTCCAAATTGATAGCAACATTTAAAGAGGGGGAGGATATGGATGCCGTCTTAAATTCTGTTGAAAAAGTTTGTATTCAGGCTAAAATTCTTAGAGAGTCCTAGAGCTTCCAGCTATCCCCACTACTTACCAGGAAAGCTTGGGATGCTTTGGATCAAATGGACAATGAGAACAGTGATGATTACAGCAAACTTAAAGCTGCACTGTTAAAGAAATTTGAATTAACTGCTGAATCATACAGAGCTAAATTCCGTAAGCTCAGTAGAAGCCCTGACATGAGCTACGAGGAGCTAACCATGAAACAATGTCAGTTTTTAAAATGTTGGTGGGAAGGAATTGAGGCAAACTCTGTTGATAAAATTGAATATGTGATTTTGTTAGAACAGTTTTATTGGGCATACCCAGCAGAGCTGAAAACCTGGCTGGAGGACCGAGATCCCAAAACAGTGCAAGAGGCTGCTGAACTCTCGACTGCTATGCCAAGAGCAGACCTGCTCTGAGAGTGAATGGGGCAGGCATGGCAGTGCAGAAAGGGAAAAGTGCACCTTCAGGGCAGCTTAAACCCTCACTGCCTCCACCAAAACCAGTTAGTCCCAGGTTTCAGAGAAAAGATTTCTCTGAAAATAGAAGTGAATGTTGGTTATGTAAAGAAATTTGGCATATTGCCAGGCAGTGTCCAAAAGAATGAGCAATAATATGCAGAACGGTACTAGAAAAGAAGTGGGTTGTTTGTGTGTCCCTGGAAGCATGCCTGTGAACATGAGGGAACACATGGACCCAGTCATGGTGAATGGTGTTCAGACGCAAGCATTAAGGGACACAGGAGCATCCTTGACCTTGGTAAAAGGGGATCTAGTACAGCCTGGTCAGCTTATACCCAATAAATACGTCACTGTACAGGACTTTACTGGTGAGACAAAAACATTGCCCCTCGCTAGTGTTCTCCTTAACTGGGGTGAAACAGGGGGAACTGGACAACAGGTGGCTGTAGCCAAAACCTTAGCAGTGGATGTGATCCTGGGCAACAATCTAAAATAGGGGATGGTGTTTGCAGTTATCCATAGCTAAGCGGCAAGGGAAAATTGTAGTTCCCTGAACCCCACAGGAACCATTGTGGAAACCACTGAGAGGCTGGTTTCCCAGCCTGTGTCTCCAGATTGGGAGACTAACGAAAAGGGGGTAGAAATTTCCCCAGTGGCAAGTAACCACACAGCTACAGAGGGTTACTCCAAAGAGGAAGGCAGGACTCATTGTCAGAGGGTTGGGATTGACAGTGATCCTGAGTGCCCTGACGCTAGTGCTAGGGACTCTAGTTTAGCAACTGAAGGGGACCTGTCCCATGCCTTGGGAATGTGTGAGGGGTTCACAGCTGCTCAGAGAAGTGACCCTAGTTTACAGAAGTTGAGGGCTTGGGCAGACTTGGACAGCACACAGGGAGGTGATGGCAGACATAAGGTTTATTGGGAAAATGGACTTATGCATACTCAGGCAGTACAGACGGAGGGAGGGGTGCTATGCAGGCAGCTTGTTGTTCCCCAGGGGTATCGTGAGCAGTTGCTCAAGATTGCATATGATATTCCCTTGTCTGGTCATCTGGGAATCATGCACATGACACAGCAGTTGGCCCAGAATTTCTACTGGCCTAACTTCACCCAGCAGGTGAAGGAATATTGCAGGTCTTGTCACCGGTGCCAAGAAATAGGGGAGGTGGGCAAGAAAACCAAAGCCACCCTGATTCCACTGCCCATAGTGAAGTAGCTATTCCAGAGGGTGGGAATGGATATTGTGGGGCCTTTAAATACCCCCAGCTTCTCAGGGAAGAGATTAATCCTGACTGTGGTGGATTATGCCACCCGGTACCCAGAAGCAGTAGCCCTATCCTCACTGAGGACAGACAAAGTGGCAGATGCCTTACTTGGGATTTTCTCCCATGTTGGGTTTCTGCAGGAGGTTATCACTGATCGAGGGGGTTATTTCATGTTGGACCTGATGAAATGTTTATGGGAGAAGTGTGGGGTTGTGCAGAGATGCACAACACCGTATCATCCACAAGCCAATGGTCTTGTGGAAAGATTCAATGGTACCCTGAAGTCAATGCTCCGGGTGTTTGCTGAACAGCATGGGAGGGACTGAGAGAAATACCTTCCCCACCTATTGCTTGCATACCGGGAGGTGCACCAAGAGTCAACAGGATTTTCCCCCTTCGAACTCTTATATAGACACTGGGTACGTGGGCCCCTAGACTTGATCCAGGAGGACTGGGAAGGCAAGCATGCCACCCAGGGAACTCCCATAGTGGATTATGTCCTTAGGTTTAGGGAAAGGCTGAAGGAGCTTATGGGGACAGCCCAGAGCAACCTGGCAGCTGCCCAACAGAAACAAAAAGTGTGGTATGACCGCAGAACCAGAGCTGGCTTGTACATGGTGGGTCTGGAAGTCATGGTCCTTATCCCGGTCTGGAAAGACAAGCTGCAGGCTGAGTGGGCAGGACCATACAAAGTGGTTAGGAAGGTAAATGACGTGAACTACATTGTAGAGTTACCTGACTGAAGATAGACAGAAAGGATGTATTGTGTCAACATGATGAAGCCATATGCAAATAGGGTTGACATGGTGTTTGCAGTGTGTAGTCCTGAGGAGGGGACGGATGAAGAAGACCCCCTTCTGGACTTGCTGGAAGAAAGTAAGAGGGAGTCCTCTGTGGAAGCAGTAAAATTGCCTCTCCAGCTATCCCTGGACCAGATCCAGAAAGTAAGGGAGGTTTTAGCAGACTTTGCCCCATTGTTTAGCACCAAGCCTGGACTAACCCCCTTAGCAACTCACGATGTGGAGACAGGGACACAGACGCTCATACGGCGGACAGCATATCAGGTGTCAGAGGCTGTCCAAAGGGACACTAGGAGGGAAGTGGAGGAGATGCTGGATTTAGGGGTAATCCAGAGATCCCACAGCCCCTGGGCCTCACCCCTAGTCCTTGTGCCTAAGTCAGATGGTTCTACTCATTTCTGTGTGGACTATTGTGGACTGAATGCAGTCACGAAGTCAGACACCCACCCGATGCCCCATACGGACAAACTCCTGGACAAGTTAGGAGGGGTGACCCACCTTACGACGATTGACCTGACCAAGGGGTATTGGCAGGTAGAGTTGACAGACAGAGCTAAGGAGAGGTCGGCCTGCATCACTCCAATAGGCTTATTTGAGTTTAAAGTAATGCCTTTTGGAATGAAGAATGCCCCGGCCACTTTCCAAAGGTTGGTGAACCAGGTGTTAAATGGTGCTGAGGAGTACACTGTGGCATACCTGGATGACATTGTCATCTTTAGTGCCAGCTGGGAGGAACACCTATCCCACCTTAGGGAAGTGCTGGGCAGGATACAGAGGTCCAGGTTCACTGTCAAAGCCGAGAAGTGCTAGGTGGCCATGGGAGAAGTGGCATATCTCGGGCATGTGGTAGGCTGGGGACAGCTCCATCCTAACCAAATAAAGATAGAGGTAATCCAGGCATGGCCCAGACCAGAAACACAGAAGCAGGTCAGGAGTTTTCTAGGGACAGCAGGGTACTACATGAAATTTGTACCCAATTACATTGCCCTGGCTGCTCCCCTATCTGACCTGACAAAGAAAAGGATGCCCAAGAAAATTACCTGGGACCCAGTCTGTGAGGAAGCCTTTTCCAAACTAAAGGAGGCACTGTGTAGTGCTCCTGTTTTGACAAGTCCTGACTATAGCAGACCCTTTATAGTTCAGACTGATGCCTCAGATGTGGATATTGGGGCAGTACTGAGTCAGACATCCAGCCAAGGGACAGATCGCCCAGTAGTGTACCTGAGTAGGAAGTTACTTCCAAGGGAGCAGGCATACTCCACTGTGGAAAAAGAGTGTCTTGCCGTAGTGTGGGCCCTAAAGAAATTAGAGCCATACTTGTATGGGCAGCATTTTGTGGTACAGACTGACCACAATCCACTGGTTTGGCTGATGCAGATGGGAAGGAACAATGGTAGATTGCTAAGGTGGAGTCTTGCTTTGCAAGGGTATAATATGACAATCGTACATAGAGCTGGAGCCAGAAACCAGAATTCAGATGGTCTGTCTCGCATATATGAGGAGTGAACTGATTTGGGAAGCTCATCCCATGCCGAGGAAAGACCCCTCAAATTCAGTCTAGGTGGGGAGGATTGTGACAAGTGGACAGGCAGTTCTGAGTACACTATGATTTTTTGTAATTTTAAAATGTGTTATGGACTGTCTCTCATGAGAGATGCTGAGACAGCATGTGAGACACACACACACACACAGGTTTTAGATACAAGGTGTTACCTGGAAGGCCAGAAGCTAATTACAGACTAGAACAGGCCTTAATCAAGGATCTCCTGTTTTTCTAAGTTAAATATAGCTTTAACTGCTAAGAGGGAAATCAATATCCATTTTATGACACTTAGAGGAGGAAACCAGGTTTGGCACACTGGTGTGAAATCATAAATGCTTTGATGTCAGTGTGAGAGGGGATACTGCTCATAGATGAAAGGAAATGTCCAGACTTGATTGAGGAAGTCACATGGGGAAAGGAGTTTCTGCTGATGTAACCTTAATTAACTTTCCTTCTAAAATGATAAAACCTCCTGGGTGTATGATTTTTAATAAACAGAGGAGGAGTTAGGTGACCTCACACAAAGGGGCTGGCAAAGATAGCTTTTTTAAACAGTTTTCTGTTTTCCTTCAGACACTTTTTTCTACACTCTGACAAAGAAACATCTTTGAACACTCTAAGCAAGTATACAGGTAGAGAGAGACAAAATCTAAGTATTGTAGTAGGAATTGCACTGTTAAAACCTTGTTCTTTTAAAAGATTGTAAGGTTCTTGTGATATATAGTTCTGTATTTTATGTTTTACATACTTTTATCTATTTTTGTAAAACTCTATTTTTAGAGCCTACTTTGTCTGTCTTTGAATTTCTTTTCTTTAACAAATGAAGTGTATATGGTTAAAGCAGACACTGTGCATAAGCTTGAATGGTGATACCAAACTGGAAAAAGGTAAGAGTAATCTAAGGTCTTTATTAGAGTTTTTAAGGGTTCATTTTGTACACCTGGTTAGGTGCCCGTAGGCAAAGATATCTGACCCTTCAAAGACAGAATTATCTGAGCCTGTGCATTGGGTACGCTAGCAAGAGGTTCAGAGTTTGAATCCCTCCAGAACTGAGATCAAAGGTTGATTCAAACCCACAAAACAGACAGGAGGGTTATCCTGTTTCTGTTAGCTGTTCACAAGACTGCACTCAGAGGTTGGCACTTTGGGAGTAGAGGGCTGACCTGCTGAGTGGGTTTGTGACAAGGGGTAAGCTCCCAGAGAAAGCAGGTGATGTAGCTCGGGGGGGGGGAGGCTGTCAGAAAGGGCAGGTTGGAAAGTGCAAGTGCATAAAAAGGAAAAGGAGCATTATGAGGGTCAGGCAGGGAAGAATAATAGTGTTTTTAGATAGGATTTAAAAAAATGAGGGTGTGCTAATTAGATCACCTAATTACTAGGCATGTGAGAACCACAAAAGGTTCTGAGGTTCCCAAAGGTTCTGATAAGCCATGAAAAATTCTGATAGTTATTAGAACAAGCTTTATCAGAACTTTCAGAACCTCTGAGTCCAAAGTACAGACACTCTTTTAACTATCAGTTTAAACCCTAAGCTATTATCAATGAAGGGGAAGAAAGCTAAACGCAACCTGGAGTGGTACAATAATACATAGAATAATACATGGACAGGTGTGTATAATGAGAATTGTACACATGTGATATGTGGGATATTACATATACCCTGAGAGTGAAGCTTCAGGGGTTTGCAAAAGGACTGAGGGTGTGTGTAAAATTTAAGTTTTACACACCTCCCCATGTTTTGATTTATATAACTGATGGGTACTGTTTCGTGCCTTGAAAACACAATCCAATAATTACAGAAAACAGAATGGCCAGTAGTTCCTGTAGCACAATAGTGTGCACATGCATGGAGTGAGGGAAACCTGGTGTGTGTTTGTGCTTATAACCAGCTGGTTATAACACTGAATTATAACTGGGTTTCCCTATGGGAGAAAATTCCCCCCTATTATAAATTTAATGTGCCGGCTCCACCAAGCTGCACCAACAGAAATTCTATCGATTGGCATTAAAACGATGGCACAATGCCAGCAGCCAGCATTGTGCCGTCAGTGGAAGCATATGTTTTTTGTGGGGGGGGGGTTGCCCCCCCACACCCTCACACTGTTGATTAACAAGTTGGGATTGTTTTGGGGGGTAAACTCCCCTGAGAAAGCAGTGTCGAGAAACCTGCAGACCATCACAGTGAACAGCCGATTCTGTCGCTGTGATGGTCTTCGCTGTTTTTCTGTCACTGCAGCACCTGTATACATAATGTGCCATATGGTTAGTATTCCATGTGTAACACCACTGCAAGTTGAACCACATAATATTGATCTGGCTTTCTGGGTCCTGTCAACACCCCCAACCTTGTTCTTTTCACCACCACTAGCAGTCTCTGTTCCAGATAAAGACCAGCTAAAGGAGTATATAACGCTCCCAAATCCATGTTTTTAAAATGATCAGAAACTAATAAGACACTGAAAAAGTTCTGATAACAATCTTTTACTGAAAAGTAGACATGTTCTGGAAGTTTCAAAACTTTTCTGAACCAGCGTCCCCATCTCTGCTAATTATTGTTTAAAAAAATGTTCTAAAGATTTGAAATGCAAATGTAGAATTAGTATATAATTCATTTTGCAGATGTACAGTAATTCCAAGGTATGAAGAGGAGATTCAAAAACATGGGCTTAGATTGGAACTATTTCTGATAAGAGCAAGAAAAGGTCCGCTGGTCTTGAATACCTATGCCTCCATTGTATGCACTCCACTCCAGGTTTTTGCTGCTCGTCTCATCTCGAAGTAATACAAAATCAGACAGGTGCCAATAAACCACACAATGAGTCTGCTACTGAAAGCTGCTGAGACCTGAAACACTTAAAATGATTTGGGACATTTAACAATGCATCACTCCTTTACAAGTTCTGCAGCCGTTATTATGGAAATGTGGAGATGGATATCTGGTCAGAAAGTATGCGATGGAGCCAGGACAAACCTTGCTGTAAACTGTCTGAAGAGCCAGCAGACAAAAACATTCTGGCCCCACTGTCAGCAGAGATGATTAGCTGTACTCTAGGAGGCCTTCTTTCCATAGAGAAGTTATACAACTCTCTAAGGACAATATATCAGTGTACTACTGATCAGCTAATGGGGCTTATTTGTAATGGAGTAGAATTTGACTTTATATTTCATTTTTCATACACACTGTGTCTCACATTGCTTTTCAAATAGAAGGAAAGGATTTGGGTTTATATAGTGCCTTTCATGCACATGGTAGCCCAGAGTAATTTAGAAAGTAAAGGAAGGAATTTGGGTTCATATAGTGCCTTTCATACACACTGTATCCCAAAATGCCTTACAATGTGAAGTAAATGAATTTGAGTTTATGCAGCACTCTTCATATACACTACATCCCAATGTTCTTTACAAAGGGAACAAAAGGAATTTGGGTTTCTATAGTAGCTTTCATGTACGCTGTATTCCAACATGCTTTACAAAGAAAAGCAAATAAATTTGGGTTAATACAATTCCTTTCTACAAGCTGTATCCAAAGGGCTTTACAAAGAGGAGGAAAGGAATCTGGATTTACATAGTGCCTATCATACCCACTGTATGGAAAGGGGAAATTGTTTAAACAAGAAAGGCACACTAAGCCACAGCTTGTTTGCAGGTGCGACCTGGGAGCACAAGGAAGTTAAGTTACTTGCCCAGGGTCACACAGTATGCAAGTGGGGGACTGATGGGATTCAAACTCAGGTCTCCAGGTTTGTGGCTTAGTGTCCTTAGCCACTACACTATACTGCCTCCTGGAAAAGGAAGGGGAAAGGGGAGATACTGTATACCGGATTGCTTGACAAAGCAGTGTGCTAGATACTGGTAATGCCGGGTCTGTATGCAGTATACAGATAGCAGTCACTAAGTAGGCTAATACCACACACAGCTTTTTATATTGGAATTTTTGTTACTGAGCAGTGGAAATGTTGGCCATGGTCACTGGGCAATGCCCCTGTTCTTCTGCATACAGCTTGAATAGAGGTAGCATTCTGGTTAAGTTTCAGTGTGTGGTCCTACACAAATTGGGTACAGTCACTGCCATAAGTCAGATGGGGTGGGTAAGATGGACTTAAAGTCCTTTTACCTCATCACAATAATACTAATAAAGAGCTGATTGAACTGAAATACAAATTTATTTTGGAGTGTTGTGCCATGAAGTCCTTCTTGGCAGAACTCTAATTGTTTTTCCCAGTGAGTGGAATCATTCTGTTAATTTACTTTTGAGAAATGACTTCTCATTTAGAAATGTTAAATATAGAGTTGATTGCCATGTTTCAGACATTGTCAGCAATTAACTCTAAGTTAAAAAGAGTCTAAATCAGCTAGCAATGGGGGGAGGAACCATGTAACTTTAAACCTCCATGTAGTGCAGTAACTACCACATGGTGTGGTTCAACATGGAGACATGGACTCAATTTTAAGCCACACAGTGCTCCATCTTTATGTATCCCCTCCCCCAGGTCACACCAAGAGACAAGCAACTTGTAACTCAGTGTGCCTTCCTGGTGAAACATTTCAATAAATAAACACAAGGGCAAGAGTATTAGATTTCAGGAGGATGGAGTTCACTCAAGTGGGTAGATGTATACAAGCAGTCCTGGAGAAGTGAGAGGTAATTGAGGGGGTGGAAGAACAATGGGAGAACCCGAAACGATGCATAGTGGATATAACAAACTAATGAGTTAGGATAGTGGCCAAAGGGAAAAGAAGAAGGAAACCACTATGGTTCTCCAAAGAGATGGGGGACAAAGTCAATGCTAAAAGGTCAAGTTTGAGAAAATATAAGGGGAGCCAAAGGGAGGAGGAGGACAGGGAGGTGTACTTTGAATGTCTAAGGGAAGCAGGAAAGGCTGTTAGGAGGGCAAAAGCACAGACAGAAGAGGGCTTAGCACTGTCTGTAAATGAAGGGGATAAGGAATGTTATAGGTACATCAGTGAAAGAAGAAAAACCTAGGGGTTTGGATTGTGAGGCTCAAAGGGGAGAAGTGAGAGTGTAAGGAGGGGGATCTGGACAAGGCAGAAATACTGAACAAATACTTCTGCTCAGTGTTCACTAAGGAGGGGGAGGGTCAAGGACCACAGTTGGGTTGCAGAGGCAATGTGGGGGGGGAGGTGGACACCAGTCCGTTCACAGTGGAGAGAGTTCTGGAAGAACTCACAAAGCTGAAGGTAGATAAGGCCATGGGGCCAGACAGCAGTCACCTGAGGAAATCAAAGGAGCTGCAAAGATTACTAGCAGTGCCTCTGGCGGCCCTGTTCACAGATTGAGTAAACATGGGTGTCATTCCAGAGGACTGGAGGAGGGCACATGTAGTCCCACTGCATGAAAGCAGCAGTAGGGAGGAGGCGGGGAACTACAGGCCTGGCAGCCTCTCCTCAGTGGTTGGAAAGATCATGGAGACACTGCTGAAAGAAATGAGAGTGGCACATATGGAATCCAGCAGTGCTCAGGTTCTGAGGCAGAATGGATTCACAGGAGGAAGGTCATGTCAAATGAATTTATTAGATTTTTTTGATTGGGCGACTAGGGAACTAAATCAGAGAGGGGCAGTAGACGCCGTCTACCTAGATTTCAGCAAAGCCCTTGACACCATCCCACATAGAAGGCTGATTAACAAGATGGATAGTCTGGGCATGGGAGACAAGGTGGTGAACTGGGTTAAGAACAGGTTAACAGACAGGAGACAGAAGGTGGTGGTAAATGGGGTGCAATCTGGGGAGTGGGGAGTGACCAGTGGGGTGCCACAGGGATCAGTACTAGGACCAGTCCTGCTCAATGTCTTCATTAGTGACATTGCAGAGGAGCTGGAAGGAAAGGTGTGCCTGTCTGCAGATGACATCAAGATCTGCAACAGGGTGGGTACTCCAGAAGGAGTGCAGAAAATGGAGAGGGACCTGCATAAGCTTGAAAGATGGTTGAAGATGTGGCAACTGAGGTTCAATGCAAAGAAGTGCAAAACAATGCACCTGGGAAGAGGGAAGCCTGGGGAGAGTTACAGCTTGTGGAGGGAGCTGACTGTCACCAAGGAGGAAAGGGATCTAGGGGTTATCCTCTCTGATGACCTTAAGGTATCAAAGCAGTACACAAATGTGGCAGGGAGGGCCAGTGGCATGCTGGAGTGCATAGGCAGGAGTGTCACTAGCAGGAGGCAGGAGGTGGTGATGCCATTGTATAAAACATCGGTAAGGTCTCATCTGGAGTACTGTGTGCAGCTCTGGGGGCCACACCTGTGCAAGGACATAGATAAGGTAGAGACTATCCAGAGAAGGGCAACAAAGGTGGTGCAGGGCTTGCACCACAAAACATATGAGGAGAGACTAAGGGACCTCAATATGTACTCACTGGAGGAGAGGAGACAGCGGAGGGACATGACTGAAACTTTCAAGTACTTCAAGGGCATAAACAAGGTGCAGGTCCAGGACCTTTTCCAATATAGAAAAAGATACAGAGGTCACATAACCTCCCCTCTCCTGGATGAAAACACCATAACTATGCATCCTAGCATCTCAACAGCTTTACCAACTGCCCTGTTGCACTGCCCCACCACCTTGAGATTGTCAGATATGATTTCCCCATTGTCCTCCATTGATTGTTGACTGTAAGTATCACTCATCTTATGCACAACCCCTTGGCTTCTCTGCCCAAGGTGTGTGACTTTGCACTTTTTGGCTTTGAAACCCAACTACCACCCTCTAGACTACTCCTCTAGTTTCCCCAGGTCCCAGTGCAATCTGTCCACTCCTTTATGGGCATCCACCCTATTGTAGATTTCTGTGTCATCTGCAAAAAGACACTCCTTCACCTCTGGTTCCATATCAATGTCACTGATGAAGACATTGAAGAGGACAGAACTCAGTACTAATCCCTGTGGCATTCCACTGGTCACCCTGCCATCTCCTGGGTGGCTTCTGTTTACCACCACCCTCTGTCTCCTATCCTAACCAGTTCAATACCCAGCTTACTACCTTCTCCACAACCCCAGCTTGCTATGTTTCTTTATGTTTCTTTATTAACCTGTATGTCACAGTGACAAAGGCATTACTGAAGTCCAGAGGTAGCACGTGAGGTGGGCGCCTGAATTAAGGCACTGTCTGAACCAGCGACGAGATATGGGGGAAAGCCCAAATGGTGATGGCGGAGGTATGGTGACTGGATGTGGTGGGGTAGGCGACAGCAGCGACAGGATGTCGCTATATGTACATGCGCGTGGGGGGGAACAAGCATGGTGAGCGTGAGCTGGGAGGGGGTGGAGGGGATGTAGGGGGTGGCACTGTGGTCAGCTGCTGAGCTGCGCCATGGCATCAGGGGTTGGCCTCTGCTTGCGGTGCATGGGGTACTGGGTCTGGTCTGGGCACTACTGCATTTTTGTTGCGCCTGCCCAAAACTTGTTTTTTTTGCTTTCACCCCTGGACATGCACCTCCTGGAGTTGAGAATCTTTAGTGGGGGGGGGGACAAAGCAAATTATATAAGTCCCTGGAGCCATTCTTCCATGCACCGAGGATGTCAGTGTGGCGAAATTGTTTTCGCCGCCCTGACGTCGCGATAATGCAGGTCGCCATTCAGTGCTCGCAATTATCACATAGAACCAAGTCCAGATAGACCACATCCATCGCCTTCATCTGATCTTCCTCCTTAGTCACTCAGTCAAAGAAATCTATGAGGGTTTGAAATGAGGCCCCCCCCCCACACACACACACCAGTAAAACCATGCAGATCATTTGACTCCATGTAGTCCATTAGCCGCTCCTTCAGCACAGCCTCCATTAATTTTCCAAGCACTGATATTTGATGAGGTTTTCTGCCACCCCTACCCACATTGTATCCTCCCACATGAAGGATCCCCATGTCCTCTCTTGCCACTATCACAGATGCCTCCCTCTTGGCAGTTTCATCTTGCCAGAGCATCAAAAGAGTTGTGTAGTGGCTGAGGAATGAGTTCCTGTACCATAACCCCCAGCATACTGGAGCCCACCATAGTCCAAGCAATCTTGCTTCTTGGCACCCTCTGAGGCACAATAGTAGCAAAACAGCATGATCTCTCACAGGGTTCCCATCCTTGCCGACACGGGTGACCACACATCAACTAGCTCTGCCTCCAGGGCATTGCCTTGTTCTATGCCAGGGAGATGGGACCCAGAAAATAGCCTGTCTTGGCCTGCTAGATGATGACTACCTAGCTCCTCCCATGCCACACGTCCCCCTAGAGCACCACTCCTGCTCCCCCAACCCTGCACACCTTGCAGACAGACTCCTCCAGGAATGCTACTCACCTTCATTCACCCAAGTAGAGGGGTCCCCAGCAGGGATAAGCTGAACCCTCCAAGATGTAGGGATACTGGGGAGCCAAGTGGCAGAAGTGGCAGTGAAGGGTGAGACTGGTGGGGGGTGCAAAGGAGGAAAAAAAAAATTGTGACACACAAGAATCCATGTATTGACTATAATACAGTATCCCCCCAACACACACAATAATCCATATATTGATCATAGCACATAACACCTCCTGTACCAGCCATCAAATGGTTGGATAGTAACAAAGTGATAAAACTTTGCCACCCATATACACATACAGTCAAATTTTGACATTATCACATGCGCCACTCTCTGCACCCCCCATCCACCCACAAAGTCTTGACTATCAACAAAATGCTGTGGATTCTTATACACACACACACAGGCAGCTATTGCCCACAGTATTGCCCACCTTCCAAAACAGCAGTTCAAGTATAATATAAATGGTGTAGTGTGTACATCCTACAGTACAAACCAACACCCACACAAAGAAGGAGCCCTCCATGGAAGGTACATTCTACAGTAAAAGGAGTGTAAGGAGATTGCTCGATTCTTCATGGATAAGGTTGCCATGATCAGGTCCGAGGTCAGCGCTCCCCTTTCTCTAGGGAGTAGCAGTGGTCGGCAGGAGATGTTGGACCCTCTGTTTGAGTGGTGTGACTTTGATCAGCCTACAGTCAGTGATGTTGTGATGGTTATCCAGACTTTACATCCTACCAACTGTGGTTTGGATCCAGGCCCTACACGTTTGCTTGTTGGCTGCGTTGATGTTATCAGCCCAATCCTCAAGGAGATTGTCAGGTTATCCTTGGAGAGTGTAACTTTTCCAGCTTCTCGTAAGGAAGCCGTGGTTTGGCTTCTTCTTAAGAAGCCATCCTTGGATCCTGACTGTCTTAGAAACTACAGGCCTGTCTCTAACCTTCCGTTTTTGGGTAAGGTTATTGAGAAGGTGGTAGCTTTACAACTGGATGACCATTTGACCAGCCACAATATCTATGATTCTCTCCAGTCTGGTTTCAGGAAGAGACATAGTACCAAGACGGCTCTTGTTCGGATACTAAATGACCTCCTGATAGCGAGAAATTGAAAGACTCATTCCATCTTGGTCCTTCTTGATCTCTCTGCAGCATTTGATACTGTGGACCATGGTGTGCTGCTGGATTGCCTGCAGTTTATCTGTGGACTATCAGGGGCTGTCCTCAGATGGTTTCAATCCTACTTCATGGGTAGGACTCAGAGAGTGGTGTCCGGGGTTTGTACCTCAGCCCCATTATCCCTGCCCTGTGGTGTTCCGCAGGGATCCATTTTGGCACCCATGTTGTTTGCAGTGTACATGCTGCCATTAGGAGCGATTATTAGATAGTATGGCTTGAGTTTTCATTGCTATGCAGATGATGCTCAGCTATACATGTCTTTTGTCCCTGAACAGGATGATGCTATTTCGATACTCAACAGCTGTCTGTCTGAAATCCAGGCCTGGATGAATATGAGCTGGCTAAGACTGAACCCTGAAAAAACTGAGATGTTGGTTGGAACCCGAGTTGTCGAGAGGCGGTATGTTGGCAGCTTCACCTTCGGGCTTGTGGCTCAGAGGTGTCCAGCTAGCTACCTCAGACTGGGTACGGAACCTGGGCGTTATGTTTGATAACTGTGTGACTTTGAAATCACAGGTGTCAGCAGTTGTTAAAACCTCTTTCTACCATCTGAGAAATATCACCCGGGTGGAATATCTTGTTCCTCCCGATGATCTTCCAACGTTGGTTTACGCCTTCGTTACCTCCTGCCTTGACTACTGCAATGCCCTTTACCTAGGGCTATCAGGGGTTGATATCCGCCACTTGCAGTTGGTACAGAACGTGGCTGCCAGGCTATTGACTGGTGCTTCAAGAGCCAGTCATATTACGCCTGTGCTCCGCGGTCTGCATTGGCTCCCAATTAAGTGGCAGATCACCTTTAAGGTTGTTTTGTTATTCTATAAGGTCCTGCACGACCAGGGACCGAGCTACCTGACAGATCTCCTTTGCTCGTACTGTCCCTCCCGTCCTCTCTGATCCACTGATGAGGGATTGCTAGAGGTTCCCAGGGTACATTTGCAGACATCGGGAGCAAGGGCATTCAGCTTCGCTGCTCTGTCCCTGTGGAAATCTCTACCTCTTCAGGTACGAGACTGCCTGACCGTACAGAGTTTTAAAACCGCATTAAAAACTTATCTTTTTGATCTGGCTTTTGGTAACTGAAGCGTTTTTATCAGGTTTCATATTTATTGGAATTTATATAATGTATGTCATTTTACTTTATTTGTTTTATTTTATTGTACAGGCGCCTAGGTTTTGGAAAGGCGCCTTTTTTATAAATAAAAATTGATTGATTGATTGATTGAAACACCCACACAAAGAAGGAGCCCTCCATGGCAGGTATTGACAACAGCACCCTCCCATCACGGTCAGAAAGGTATTGGCTATTTAGAAATCCTTGGATACTATGTATCCCACACACACACACACACACACACCTGTATCTACACATATGCACAAAACTGCCTGTGTCTATAGAGACACATGCACACGCACGCACACACACAAAACCATCGGTCTCTACACACACACAATCCCCTTTGACAGCAGCTAAGCATAGCATACATTTCATCTAACATACAGCAAACTTTCATGCAATAAAAAAAAAATTGCTGCAGTATAAGACTGACCAGAAGGCACGAAGAACTTAAGTTCTGTGTGCCTTCCCTCTAGTCATGCCTCTGATCTGGGTTTTGGAGCTAGAGTAGCTTGGTTGCTGGGGGGGGTGGGGTTGCTGAGCATCCATCAGTGGACAGCTCCTCTGTCTCAAGGTGGGGAGGAATGCTGATTCAGTCCTTGACTGGCCCAGATGGAGATCTGTGGGAGGTGCCAGAAGATTAAGTAACATAAAAGGGAGGGACAGTTATTCTGTAGCAGTTGTGCACATCCTTGCATGAGTGCTTACGTGCCACCACAGCATGGGACCTAAGAGAACTTAAAATTGTCAACATCGACTTCATGAAACCCTACTGCTTACATCCATCCCATGCCACCAACTGGCCCAATTCTGGAAGTAACTCACTGGGTGAGTGGAGAATGGCCCTTACCTCCAGGCCCCAACATGGGGGGAGGGAACAATCTATGGGGGACTTTGGGTTTCTTGGATATGGTTGAGGTGAGCGCTGGACGGGTGAGGAGGGAACAGGACTGAGAGCTCACTAGTGTCAACCTCCAAGGCAAAAATGTTATTAAAATAAATAAATGAAAATGTAGCGCCGCACCATTACAGTAAACCCAAGTGAAGATAATATGTAGAAGATCTCTTAGCTGGGGACTAGGGAGCCAGAGCAAGAAGCCCTGAAGGGGAAACGTACATCAGACCTGTAGAATAAAACAAAGAAAGAGGTCACAAAGGATCCGTAGTTCTTAGGGATTAAATAGTAAGGAGAGGACAAGTTAGATGTAAAGCAATACTTATCTGATAGAGAAGGGGTCAACATCCTCTCAGATCTGCTAAAAGAAAAATAGGTTAGTATGCAGAAAACACAGTAGTGACAGCAGAGAGCAGATAAATATGAAATGTGTATAGGACAGCATACGAGTAAAAAAGGGAGTGTTAGATAAAAAGTTACAGTTGAGGCACAGGAAGAAGATAAAGATTCAGAGAAAGATGGAGAAATAAATAACATTAATAAACACATAGTAAAAGAGACTATAAAGTGATATATGTGTGTGTGTGGGGGGGCAGGGCAGTAAAACCATTTATCACTCCCTAGATGGCCCAATGGCCAGTAAGTAAAATTAGTAGACCAGGTGGTCAAGTTTGGATTCTTTGGAGATAACGGCCAGCATTATTAAAATAATTTAACATCGGTGGGGTGGGGGGCTAGTGTTGTCACAGGTGTGTGAGGGATTTCTGTAATACCCCTAAGTGGGCTACTTTACTGTGTGGCCAGTGGTCAATGTATTTAAACTAAAAAGAATCTTTCTCCCTTGTTCTAGTGGTGGTGGGTCTCTTGGGCTCTGAAAATATTTTGTTTGGCAGGCAGCAGCCATCATGGATGTGGAGTGTCAGGAGAATGACCTGGGGCAGCTGGAGCACTCATGACGACTGTTAAAGTGAACGGGGCTGGTTGAGTGCCACTCCCAGCCATACAGAGCTCAGGCTGTGGCTTGCACCATACAGGTGGGGGAGAAGGACAGCAGCTCATCTGGAGGTGAAGAAGGCTAGTATAGGAGTGCCTCCCGCCATCAACCTGCTTCCGTGACAATAGTAGTTGCCTTGAGGGGCTCTGGAGCAACAGCAGTATCAGGGAGGCTGTAATAGCAAGTCACACTCGTGGCTGTTATAAAAAAAAGTTCATAGCTGGGGGTGGTTACCACAAGGGAGCTCAGCTGCACTGCGACGTCTTTAAATAGCCGAGGAAGGGGTGAGTGCTGGTAACTAGCCCGGTGTGGGCTTTTGTTGCAGGTCCGGGGGATGACTGCTGCTGATTAACTGGCTCTGTGTGGACTTCTGTTGCATGTCCAGGGATGACTGCTACTGACTAAAAAGATCTTTGTGGGTTTTTGTTGCAGGTCCAGGGATAACTGCTGCTGATTAACCAGACCTTTGTGGGTTTTTGCTGCATGTCCAGGGATAACTGCTGCTGATTAACTGTCTCTGTTTGGGCTTTTGTTGCATGTCTAGGCATGACTGCTGCTGATTAACTAGCTCTGTGTGGGCTTTTGTTGCAGGTTCAGGGATGACAGCTGCTGATTAACTATCCCTGTGTGGGTTCTTGTTGCAGATTCAGGGATGACTGCTACTGATTAACCAGATCTTGGTGGGTTTTTGTTGCAGGTCCAGGGATGACTGCTGCTGATTAACTAGCCCTGTGTGGGCTTTTGTTGCAGGTCCAGGGATGACGGCTGCTGATTAGCTAGCCTTCTGAGGGCTTTTGTTACAGGTCCAGGGATGCCTGCCACTGATCAACTAGTCCTGTGAAGGTTTTTGTTGCAGGTCTAGGTATGACTGCTGCTGATTTCCCAGCCCTGTGTGGGCTTTTGATGCAGGTGCAGGGATGACTGCTGCTGATTAACTAGCCCTGTGTGGGTTTTTGTTGCAGGTCCAGGGATGACTGCTGCTGATTAACTAGCTTTGTGTGGGCTTTTGTTGCATGTCTAGGGATAACTGCTGCTGATTAACTAGCCCTGTGTGGGCTTTTGTTGGATGTCCAGGGATGACTGCTGCTGATTAACTAGCCCTGTGTGGGTTTTTGTTGCAGGTCCAGGGATAACTGCTGCTGATTAACTAGCCCTGTGTGGGCTTTTGATGCAGGTGCAGGGATGACTGCTGTTGATTAACTAGCCCTGTGTGGGTTTTTGTTGCAGGTCCAGGGATGACTGCTGCTGATTAACTAGCTTTGTGTGGGCTTTTGTTGCATGTCCAGGGATAACCGCTGCTGATTAACTAGCCCTCTGTGGGCTTTTGCTGGATGTCCAGGGATGACTGCTGCTGATTAACTCAGTGTGGGCTTTTGATGCAGGTCCAGGGATAATTGTTGCTGAGTAACTAGCCCTGTGTTGGTTTTTGTTGCATGTCCAGGGATGACATCTGTTGATTAACTAGCTCTGTGTGGGCTTTTGATGCAGCTCCAGGGATGACTGCTGTTGATTAATTAGCCCTGTGTGGGATTTTGATGCAGGTCCTGGGATAACTGCTGCTGATTAACTAGCCCTGTGTGGACTTTTGTTGCAGGTCCAGGGATGACTGCGGCTTATTAACTAGCCCTGGGTGGGCTTTTGTTGCAGGTCCAGGTTTGACTGCTGCTGATTAACTAGCTCTGTGTGGGCTTTTGTTGCAGGTCCACAGATGACTGCTGCTGATTAACTAGCTCTGTGTGGGCTTTTGTTGCAGGTCCAGGGATGATGTCTGCTGATTAACTAGCTTTCTGTGGGCTTTTGTTGCAGGTCTAGGGATGCCTGCCACTGATCATCTAGCCCTGTGTAGGTTTCTGTTGCAGGTCTACGGATGACCACAGTTGATTAGCTAGCCCTGTGTGGAATTTTGTTGCAGGTCCAGGGATGACTGCTGCTGATTACCTAGCCCTCTGTGGCCTTTGTTGCATGTCCAGGGATGACTGCTGCTGATTAACTAGCTCTGTGTGGGATTTTGATGCAGGTCCAGTGATAACTGCTGCTGATTAACTAGCCCTGTGTGGGCTTTTGATGCAGGTCCAGTGATAACTGCTGCTGATTAACTATCCCTGAGTGGGTTTTTGATGCAGGTCCAGGGATGACTGCTGCTGATTAACTAGCTCTGTGTGGGATTTTGATGCAGATCCAAGGATAACTGATGCTGATTAACTAGCCCTGAGTGGGCTTTTGTTGCAGGTCCAGGGGTGACTGCAGCTGATTAACTAGCCCTGTGTGGGCTTTTGTTACAGGTCCAGGAATGACTGCTGCTGATTAACTAGCTCTGTGTGGGCTTTTGCTGCAGGTCCAAGGATGACAGCTGCTGATTAACTAGCTCTGTTTGGGCATTTGTTGCAGGTCCACGGATAACTGCTGCTGATTAACTAGCCCTGTGTGGGCTTTTGTTGCAGGTCCAGGGATGCCTGCCCCTGATCATCTAGCCCTGTGTAGGTTTTTGTTGCAGGTCCACAGATGACCGTAGGTGATTAATTAGCCCTGTGTGGGATTTTGCTGCAGGTCCAGTGATGACTGCTGCTGATTAACTAGCCCTGTGAGTGTTTTTATTGTAGGTCCAGGGATGACTGCTGCTGATTAACTAGCTCTGTGTGGGCTTTTGTTGCAGGTCCAAGGATGATTGCTGCTGATTTACTAGCCCTGTGTGTGTTTTTATTGTAGGTCCGGGGATGACTGCTACTGATTAACTAGCTCTGTGTGGGCTTTTGTTGCCCATCCAGGGATGACTGCTGCTGATTTACTAGCTCTATGTTGGTGTTTGCTAGAGGTCCAGGAAGGACTGCTGCTGATTAACTAGCTCTGTGTGGGCTTTTGTTGCAGGTCCAGTTATGACTGCTGCTGATTAATTAGCTCTGTGTGGCTTTTGTTGCAGGTCCAGGTATGACTGCAGCTGATTAACTAGCCCTGTGTGGGCTTTCGTAGCAGGTCAAGGGATGACTGCTGCTGATTAACTAGCCCTGTGTGAGCTTTTGTTGTAGGTCCAGGGATGACTGCTGCTTATTAATTAGCCCTGTATGGGCTTTTGTTGCAGGTCCAAGGATGACTGCTGCTGATTAACTAGCTCTGTGTGGGCTTTTGTTGCAGGTACAGGGTTGACTGCTGCTGATTAACTAGCCCTGTGTGGGTTTTTGTTGCAGGTCCAGGGATGACTACTGCTGATTAACTAGATCCATGTGGGTTTTTGTTGCAGGTCCAAGGATGACTGCTGCTGATTAACTAGCTCTGTGTGGGCTTTTGTTGCAGGTACAGGGTTGACTGCTGCTGATTAACTAGCCCTGAGTGGGTTTTTATTGCATTTCCAGGGATGACTGCTGCTGATTAACTAGCCTTTGTGGGCTTTTGTTGCTGGTCCAGGGATGATGTCTGCTGATTAACTAGCTTTCCATGGGCTTTTTTTGCAGGTGCAGGGATGACTGCTGCTGATTAACTAGCCTTTGTGGGCTTTTATTGCTGGTCCAGGGATGACGTCTGCCGATTAACTAGCCCTGTGTGGGTTTTTGTTGCAGGTCCAGGGATGACTACTGCTGATTAACTAAATCCATGTGGGCTTTTGTTGCAGGTCCAGGGACGACAGCTGCTGATTAACTAGCTCTGTGTGGGCTTTTGTTGCAGGTGCAGGGATGACTGCTGTTGATTAACTAGCCCTGTGTGGGCTTTTGTTGCATGTCCATTTATCACTGCTGCTGATTAACTGGTTTGTGTGGATTTTTGTTGCAGGTCCAGGGGTGATGTGTGCTGATTAATTAGCTTTCCATGGGCTTTTTTTCCAGGTCCTGGGATGACTGCTGCTGATTAAATAGCTCTGTGTGGGCTTTTTTTGCAGGTCCAGGGATAACTGCTGCTGATTAACTAGCCCTGTTTGGGCTTTTGTTGCAGGTCCAGGGATGACTGTTGCTTATTAACTAGCCCTGTGTGGGCTTTTGTTGCATGTCCATTTATCACTGCTGCTGATTAACTGGTTCATGTGGATTTTTGTTGCAGGTCCAGGGATGACTGCTGCTGATTAACTAACTCTGTTTGGGCTTTTGTTTTCTGTCCAGAAATGACTGCTGTTGATTAACAAGCTCTGTGTGGGCTTTTGTTTCAGGTTCAGGGATGACTGTTGCTGATTAACTAGCCCTGTTTGAGCTTTTATTGCAGGTCCAGGGATGACTGTTGCTTATTAACCAGTCCTGTGTGGGCTTTTGTTGCATGTCCATTTATCACTGTTGCTGATTAACTGGCTCTGTGTGGATTTTTGTTGCAGTTCCAGGGATAACTGCTGCTGATTAACTAGCTCTGTGTGGGGTTCTGTTACAGGTCCAGGGATGATAGCTGCTGATTAACTAGCCCTGTGTGGGTTTTTGTTGCAGATCCAGAGATGATAGCTGCTGATTAACTAGCCCTGTGTGGGTTTTTATTGCAGGTCCAATGATGATAGCTGCTGATTAACTAGCCCTGTGTGGGTTTTTTTTTGCAGGTCCAGGGATGCCTGCTGCTGATTAACTAGCAATGTGTGCTCTTTTGTTGCAGGACCAGGGATGATTGCTGCTGATTATCTAGCCCTGTGTGGGTTCTTGTTGCTGGTCCAGGGATGACTGCTGCTGATTTCCTAGCTCTGTGTGGGCTTTTGTTGCAGGTCCTGGGATGACCGCAGCTGATTAACTAGCCCAGTGTGGGCTTTTGTTGCAGGTCCAGGGGTGACAGCTGCTGATTAACGAGCTCTGTGTGAGCTTTTGTTGCAGGTCCATATTTCACTGCTGCTCATTAACTGGCTCTGTGTGGATTTTTGTTGTAGGTCTAGTGATGACTGCTGATGATTAACTGGCTCTGTGTGGGCTTTTGTTTCATGTCCAGGGATGACTTCTTCTGATTAATTAGCCCTGTGTGGGCTTTTTTTGCAGGTCCAGGGATGACTGCTGCTGATTAACTAGCCCTGTTTGGGGTTTTGTTGCTGGTCCAGGCAGGGCGAGTACAGGTAATTAATGCCAAATCAGCGGCTAAGTTTAAAGTAGAACTCATTGCCCTACACTTCCAATTTGGAAAACCTTCTGACAGCTGATCCACATGGGGCTGTACTGAAACAGCCCGGTGGCAAATTTGATGCCGGTGGTGGTTGTACCCCAGGAACAACATTTTAAGCCACATGGTGTCTAAGTTTACTGTGCCTAACTGGCCCTTATTTATCTAAATAATGTATTCATAGGTAAGAACAGGGTTGTTGCTCTAGGTCAGCTCTGAGGGGCTCTGTATGAGCAGTGGTGTGGAGGAAATTGACTAGGAGAGGGGACTGATGCAGGAGCATGTATATTCCGGTAATGGCACACTGTATAAAAGGTAGTACTCATGCTTGCCTGTGTTTTTTTGTTATTACCCCTTTTCTTGTTTTCTAGTTATAAATTTGCACCCCTAAATACCAATTCAAGGAGTCCATTCTGGACCCCTGCCCCCCCCCCGCACCTTTTCAGAATAACATGAGGGGGCAGATTATAGTATTCACACAGCAATGGCATAATACATGTGTGATTCTGGCCCAGATGTAATCCGTCTTAGCTCCAGAGCCCTATCGTGTCTGATTCTCCACATCCCACCATCAGTCTCCTTCATGTTACTGATCTATGCACTTATCTGACTGCAGCACATGCCAGTTGCTCAGGAGAAACATCAAAAATACTTTTCTAAGTCTTAATTAAAAAAAATTCTTTTCAAAGTACCTTTTAAAAATAAAATGAAGCCAGATCCCTTTTTACCCATAACTCAAGGATCCTGGATTCAATTGTAGTATTGGTGGGTCTACAACTCCCCCCCAAAAAAAAACACGCCAGTCACATAAACTTTGCACCATTAAAACAAAAATGTAATTTAACTACACACAGTAAAGCCCCTGCAAGGCAAATAAGTAAATATGAGTCCTCTACTTTTTTGGCTAGGGCTCCCTGAAAAACTGAAGCTACAACACACACACACACATCTGCCCCCCAACACATGTGCAAAGCTCATCATCACCATGGCCCAGTCCCCCTCCACACACACACACACACACACACACAGATACAGCCAACTCCTTCTCCCCTACTCACGTGGCCAGCACTCCCCTCTATACACACACACTATCAGCCCCCCAACCCCACACAGGCAGCTCCCCCCTACCCCTAGACATGTACATCTGTGCTCCAGCATGTACTCACACACACACACACACACACACCCACACACATACACACACACAATTATTCAGTATTTGTTTTTTGGTATTAAAGTCATTAATTAATTAATTTTGTTCTTCCCAACAGCCTGATGTATTGTACATGCAACCTGACCCCTTCACTTCTCTACCCACTTTAGCTATGACATGAAAATATGGTGTATCTTTTTCAAAAGTTAGATAGAAGGTGCTGTTTTATTGCACTTTACCTACGCTGTGTTTATCATGCAATGCAATCCCTGACTGTGCCACTGCACAGTAGTTTGAAGCCAAACTTGCAAATACCATTTCATTCCCTCACACACCACAAACAGAGCCCCCACATGCTTACATGCTACAACATCATCTGAACTACTTAACTCTGGAATTAACTTAACATTTCTGACTGAGACCCAGACTGATATGATTATATGACAGATAAATGCAAAACTTTGAACTCGGAGAATGAACATTACAGTGTGATGCAAAACTTTGAACTCGGAGAATGAACATTACAGTGTGAACTCACCTAGGGAACTTACACTTAACTCTCTCCTTATGGTTCCGAGATCTCCAGTCCTCTATTCTGCCCCGTTTCCCTAGTCCTGGGTGAACCCTCAAGAGCCCGTCTAAAACCCAACTGTAACAAATTTACCTAATTGCTGGATTGAAGGTGAAGTGGAGCAGACTTGTTACTCCAGTCAGCCAGTTTTGTTGCTTCAGTCAGCATGTCACGCTCTCGGTCATGCTCAAATAGACTGGCTAGCAGTCCCACTTGCAGCACTGTTAGCTCCCGGTGTTAGCCCTGTAGTGCTGGGTTGGGTAGTGAGGCAGGCAGCATGCAGTGGAAGGGAGGGGGAGGGTTTACATGCACTTTGGAGTATGGGAATGGAGGGAGCAGGGTGGACAGCACACAGAGAGAGGGAGCGGGAGGGTTTATTTTCACTTTGGGTGCCAGGATGGGGAGCAGGACGGACAGCACGCAGTGCAAGGGAGCAGGAGGATTTATGTGCACTCTGGGGTATGGGAATGGAAGGAGCAGGGCAGACAGCATGCAGTGGGAGGGAGCCAGAGGGTTTACGTGCACTCTGGGGTACGGGAATGGAGGGAGGGAGCAGGGTGGACAGGACGCAGAGGGAGGGAGCGGGAGGGTTTATTTTCACTTTGGGTGCCAGGATGGGGAGCAGGATGGACAGCATGCAGTGGAAGGGAGCTGGAGGGTTTATGTGCACTCCAGAGTATGGGAATGGAAGGAGTGGGGCAGACAGCATGCAGTGGGAGGGTGCAGGAGGATTTATTTTCACTTTGGGTGCCGAGATGGGGAGCGGGGTGGACAGCACACAGTGGGAGGGAGCAGGAGGGTTACATGCACAGCGGGGTATAGGAATGGAGGGAGTGGGGTGGACAGCATGCAGTGGGAGGGAGTGGGAGAATTTTTTTTCACTTTGGGTGCCAGGATGGGGAGCAGGATGGACAGCATGCAGTGGAAGGGAGCTGGAGGGTTTATGTGCACTCCAGAGTATGGGAATGGAAGGAGCGGGGCAGACAGCATGCAGTGGGAGGGTGCAGGAGGATTTATTTTCACTTTGGGTGCCGAGATGGGGAGCGGGGTGGACAGCACACAGTGGGAGGGAGCAGGAGGGTTACATGCACAGTGGGGTACGGGAACGGAGGGAGTGGGGTGGACAGCATGCAGTGTGAGGGAGTGGGAGGGTTTATTTTCACTTCAGATGCTGGGATGGGGAGTGGGGCAGACAGCACACAGTGGGAGGGTTTGCGTGCACTCCTGGTGCCACAACAGAGGGAGTGGGTTGAACAGAAATGTTTCAGCATGTAAGGCACACCCTGCAGTGATGGGGAGCTCCCTCATGGCAGCAGAATTGCTGATGCTGCAATGATGAGGCTGCCCCTCATTGCAGCAGCCAAATCGTTTCAAGTTGGTGGCACTTCTGCAGAACCAGTGTCATCAGGACACTGGACCTGCATTGGGTGCACACTGCCAAGCCCACACATGCAGTGCTGGCACTGGCCCTCACACTGCCACACCTCCACAACCCACTTCTGTCCTAAGCTGACGCATAATGTTTCTAGTGCATGCTCCCAGGTCGCTCCTGTAAAAAAGCTTTCAGCTTAGTGTGCTATACGTGGTTAAACAACTAAATGTGGGTGGTGGACAAGTGGAACACCCTGCCAGAGGAAGTGGTGGGGGCTGAAATAATCACGGGATTTAAGAATGCATGGGATAGACATAAAGGAATTCTAGATGTCAGGGGTAAGGGGCAACAGACTTCTAGGAAAACAAACTGAACTTACAAGCTCAAATGGGCAGACTGGGTGGGCCATAGGCCCTTATCTGCCGACACTGTCTATGTATCTATGTATCTATGTAAATAAAATAAAAAAATAAAAAAAAATAAATATAAGAGGGGTCCATATAGCCACATTATATTAGTTATTGTAGCATTCTTGTTTATAATCTGATTTGTCTTTCTCCTACAGGGAGGCTTACAACTTTGACCCTGCAGTCTAAATTAAGACTGCATGCAACCTCTGCCATGGACTCTGGACTTCTGACTGAGGCCCTCTTTATTGATTTAATGAATCGGATAGGGTCCCAGTGATAAAGTTCAATTCTACTATCTCGGAAGCAACAACTATTAATATTGGGGTTCCACAGGACTCCATCTTGGGGCCCCTCTTTTTCTCAGTTTTTATTAATAGCATCACCCCTTGCTCCTCTCACTGCTCTGTCCTCCTCTACACTGATGATCTTGTTCTGTACAATAATTCTTGATCCATATCTGCCATTCACCAACAGCTGTCCTCTGATTTCAAATCTATCCAGACCTGGCTATATCAGCATAAACTTGTTCTAAACATTAACAAAACCCAGCCCATGCTCTTTGGCACTACCTCTGAACTCAGACACTGTCAAGACCAGTTCCTTGTAACCGGCTTAGATGATTCTCCTATTGAGTTTGTCTCCTCATTTAAATATCTGGGTGTTGTCCTGAATCAGTCACTTGACTTCAACCTCCACATCCAAAACACCTGCAAATCTGTCAACACAAAACTTGGAATTGCCTATAAGACAAGCCATGTCTTAACCCCCTCTGCTTAAATGGCTATAGCTCTGGGTATCCTTCTCCCAGCCCTGACCTATGGTGTCCCTACCTATACAGCAGTACCTAAGCCTCTCTTTACAAATGGGATACCACTTGTAATTGTAACCCCTCACCCCTGCTTTTTTGCAAATGACAGGTGGTATGCTGTTGAAGCTGACAGCAGTACCAGGTGGGGACTGGGTTCAGGGAGGACTAGGTTACTCAGCACAAGGGGCCTATGTTTGACTACTCTGCACAGGGGCACCCAAGTAAATCCAAACACAGGAAGCAATAACTGTAATGTCCAATACCAGGAATGGGATTCTAAAGTGTGGCTTTTATTCACATCCAAACTGAACAAACAAAGCACAGACGGACCCCCACGGGGCTGCATTCCTGGTAATACAGATAAGAGTAACAGAACACTTCTTCAACACTTCAGCCCTCAGGCTCTGAACCCACCAGGCACACAGCCTGGACTTGCATGCTGCTTTAGGTACACAGCCCGACTTGTACACTATTTGGGTTTTTCCTGGCCCGGCTCCCCTGCTGGCCACTCGATACCTGTCCATATGGCAGTAGACACATTTTCCGTTGGTGGCTCCCCAAACCACCTTAGAGCCTTCGACTCCTTAAGGGACATTTCCTTTCAATCCCACATCTGGGTACTTCCCTCAGCACTGGCCAAGTGCCTGAGGCAAAGTAAAAGGGCCACAGAGCAAATCCATAGGGGTGAACCTGGTTACTAAAGATGGGGGGGTCTCCCACCTCCAGCTTCCACAATCCATACCCGGCCATTTCTCTGGACATTAAACAACTCTTTTTGAAAGCTTGGCAATGTAGATTAAAGGGTAAATGTATAGCACATTTCCTCTACATGTCTTGACTTTCCCCTTGTACTAAACTCGAACATACTTTAACATCTCTTTCTGAAAAGCTTGGCAGTGTAGATTAAAGGGTAAATGTATAACACATTTCCACTACATGTCTAGGTTTTCCCCTTGTGCTGGACTTGAACATACTTTTACTTTGGCTAAGCCTATTCCTCTTGGTCTCCCACTGACTCAGCAGTTCAATCCCCACTTTAAAACAGTTCAGGTGAAACATAGGCCCTTTGACAAGAGCATAACTTGCCTTTTGGTTGCAGGTGCCCCACAGACAAATCTTGACAGCTTCTTGTGCCACAACACATTTCAGAAAATAAGGTAGCTTCTTCCATAGCCAGAACCAGGAGGTTGTCCCTGGAATAAAAGGCAAACCTTCCACCCCCATCCCCTCAGGGATGGGGCACAGAGACCAGTATCAGTGGTCTCCACCACTTCAAGAACAGCTTACTGTGTTCCTCTTTAGGTGGAAACACACACCTTTCCCTAAAAGTAGTTCTATATCAGAACTTTAGGCTCTGAGAGTCTGTCTTCAAGACTGCTCACACACAACTGCTGCTACTCACTGTTCAAAAACTCCCAACATTCTAACCTAACTCCCATCTGCAGATTCCAGTGTGGCTCATGCAGCTGCGATAGTTCCATGGTGATATCATCCCTCAGTCTCAGCTGAGACTGAGAACTGAGTGAGACAGTGTGAAACCCATTTAACTGGAGTTTCACAAGCTGCCTTCCCTGCCTACCACTAGGACTTACTGGGATTCTAGTAACCCCGGGTAACAGGGGAGGTTACATAATAATATTTGCAGAAATGCTTGATCGTCCCCAAGGCTTAAACACCAGTGCCTTCTATATGCCGAGCTCAACTGGCTCTCTCCCGCTGCCGCCAGACTCCACGCTTTTGGTTCCTTAGTGGATAATGTTGTGAGGTCGCAAACCCCATTAGCTCTTGTTGCTATGTTGGGTTCTCAACCAACATCCTATCGTCTATGTTCGGCTGAACAATCTCTTCTTTACATCCCCAGGTACAAGACTACTAAAGGAACTTGTGCCTTCTCCCACCATGCTCCACAGTACTGGAACTCTCTTCCTCTGGATATTTGTCAAGTCACCCTCTCATGCTACCTTCAAGAAGGAACTTCATCACTTCCTATCTGATTCTGACCTATGTACTTGTTTTGACCTCCCTGACATTCACCACAAGATCATCTATCTCTGCCCTCTCTCCCTTTAGAACTCTGTGTGATTTGAGGCTCACCTCATACTTTTAACCTTATCGTAGTTCATATGTGTTTGCATGAAGTTAATATGTCAATATTTTATTATAACCACTATTATTATTATCATTATAATAATTATATTATAATTCCTCCAGAGGACCTTCCAACATTAATCCACGCCTTTGTTACCTCCCGGCTTGACTACTGTAACTCCCTATACCTAGGGCTATCGGGGGTTGAACTTCGCCGTCTGCAGCTGGTGCAGAATGTGGCAGCCAGGCTGTTGACTGGAGTCTCTAGATCCAGTCACATAACGCCTGTGCTCCACGGACTGCACTGGCTGCCAGTGTTTTGGCGAATCACCTTCAAGGTCGGCTTGCTGACCCATAAAGCCCTACATGATCTGGGACCCACCCACCTGAAAGAGCTCCTGTGCCCCTATAGTCCCTCTCGCCCCCTCCGATCCACTGACGAGGGATTGCTAGAGATTCCCAGGGTATGTTTGAAAACATCTGGTGCTAGATCTTTTAGTTTTATGGCATCTACCCTGTGGAATTCTCTACCTCGTCAGGTACGAGACTGCCCGACAGTCCTTAGTTTTAAAAGGGAGTTGAAGAACCACCTTTTTAATATAGCTTTTAAGGATTTCTGTTGATTTGATTTACTATATTTATTGTCATATTTATCTGTACAGGCGCTTTGATTTAAGAAAAGCGCCTTTTAAAAATAAAGTTGAAATTGAAATTGAAATTGAAATTATCTTGGCCCACTTGTAGCTCATTGGCTATAATTTACATGTCTGTTCCTTGCTGTATATTTTATTGATACTTGTCTATACTGCTCATTGTGAAATGTTTCCTCCCTGTATCTCATGCCCTATTGTTGCATTCACTGTACTGTCTGGCTTTGTAACCTCACAGGTTGTGTCTGAAAATAGTCATTTTTTTGGCTAGCACACATACCTAGTAAACAAAAAATAAATAAATAAATAAATAAATAAAAACATTTACCCCTACTCCCTCCAAATCCCAGTTAACCTTCCCCGGAGTAAAAGAAGTTTCCCTTTTAACATCTAAGAATGAGTAACCTCAGTGATGACCTTTCATAACTGTTTAATATTGTAATGGATGTCATACTTTGACACAATTTTGATATCTGAAATAGTGTGAGATGGTATCCGGTGATATGGGCGACTCAATTTGAGTGTCTTTAAGTAGAGCGAGTGGGGTTGCAGAGTGACTGTTGGAATAGTGAGGGTAGAAGGACTAAAACTGCAAACACAGGATAGAGCGACGGTAGAAAGGACCTCACAGGAACCAGGATATAGCAGGTAGTTCAGCAAGGCAGTGTTAAGCTAGTTGTGTGGTGTTGTGGAGTTAGAGTATACCTCTGGTGTGGTAGGACCTGGCTTTGAACCTGTGTTGGAGCTTTGTTTTTTTAGTTTTTTGTTTTTTTTTTTAGTCTTTGGGAGTTTTTTTTTTTATGTTGTGTTCCTACTCCATGCCATCCTGCTCCCCTGCCATCCTGGTGGTCCCCCATTTGTGCTGCCCCCCAAATAGCCCCCCTCCATGCTGCCACCATATCTATAGCCGTACCCATTAACAATGATTAACCACTATCTGTGCCCATTCTGGCCTCTGCTTGCAGAAAGCCAGATGGCCACATGAGGCGGGGGGGGGGATCATTCCAGGGAAGACTTCCTCAAGGATCTTGACTTGGTCAAAGCTCAACAAGGCCAAGTATTCCAGGCAAAAAAAACAGCTAAAAAGGACCATGATCTGAGTGCAACTCAACCAGGCATAGCATTCTAAGTTTCAGCTAAATGGAAAATTAGAGAAGCTTATAAAATATAAAAAGCAAACTGCAAAGTAGCAGACAGCATCCTTTCTCACTGTCATATGAATTAACAAGCTATCCTTTCTAGCCAAAAAATAACTGGAAGGATAACATATTTTCTAACCAAAAGGCAACAGAATAACATGCTATCTAACCACAAAGCCACAAGACAGCATCCACCCATATAGCTGCTGTTTACCTTTTACCCTCCAGCATCTACAACCCATGTGTGTGCTGTTTTCTTAAACAAAAAGAGTACAAAACTCCAAGACATTTGGCAGTCAAGAGGACTATAAGAGCATACTCATAGGAAGACAGCTGCTGGCTGCTAGTCTTGGGTGGGTATTGGATGCATGCTGTTGGCAGACAGTGCCACAGAAGGGTAGGAATATTTGTTCAGCTCTTGCTTCATGCATTGTTCGGCTTTCATACAGAATTTTAGTAGTCAAGACTATAGTAGAGGCAGGTGAAGTGCTCTCACTTAGCTACACAGAGCACTTTGCTTATTAACCCCAATATGCATAGTGCTCAGCAATATGAAGCGTATTACTTTGCCTTTATTTTTTATCACAAAATGCATTGAAGTCAGTGGAGTTTGCACCACTTCACCTTGTTTTACTGCCTTCCCTTAATTTTAGTGCGAAGTGACATTGATTTTAATGGACTTTGCTTTACTTCATCTTTATATTGCTATTTGAGGCAAATTTTGCATTGATTCATGGGATGGCAAGTCACATGGGCTCATACCTCTCAACCTTTTGTCCCCCAAATGTGGAACATTGTCTCTCAAAATGTGGAACAAATGGGCACAATATGGAACACTTAATCAAATCCTTACCTAGGAGGCTCAGAACACTGTTAAAAGGTTTGTATTTACGTTCAGAAAGTCTGTCATTAATTGAGTAATATATTTTTGCATCATTTACTATAGATTTTTGCTTTAAAATTTTTTATTTTTTTATTTAGTTGTTTAACCTGGTACAGCACACTAAGCTGGAAGCTTTTTCACAGGAGTGACCTGGGAGCACAAGATGGTTAAGTGACTACTGAATGTTACTACTGAATGTGGAACAAGTCCTCACAATGTGAAACAGGGAGCTTTTGTGAAGTAAAATGAGGAACGTTCCTCGTAATGTGGTACAGTTGAGAGGTATGTATGGGCTCTATATTGTCTTGCACAGCCTCAGTTCTGTGTAGTGTATGAAGTGGAAAGCTGGGGACAGTTTGATCTCAGAGCTCTGAGAATCAAACCATCGAAAAAGCATTAAAAAATCACTTTTGATCCAATTATTTTGGTCCAAATTTAGTACATCGATTGTAGGAAATCACCCTGTGCTTAGATCATAGAGTGTTGATTGCTTTTCTGTGCATTTTGAATGTTAATTTAGAACATTCAGTTTGTATACTGACAGTCACTGTTGAAGTGTGCTTCGGGGGAGGGGTGTATCTGTGGTGGAGTGAGATTCACATGAGAAAGGCAGCCTTTCTAATTGTTTTGTACTAGTAGTGTATGTTAGTATTTGTGTGTTTAAGTACACACAGCAATACTTGAAGTAATTTTTGATAATTATTTTCTGTTTGTTGTGGTGCAGTGCATCTTGTCATTCTGTTTAAAATATTTGGTTACATACTGTAGTGTACTGAAGTGTTAAATTTTCTGTGCATTACCTGTAGTGTGTGTGCCATCAAGTCAGACACATTTTATTGTGCCACACAGTAATTACAGCAACCTCAATCTGTTATCCGTCTGCAGTATTTTTTACTGCTTCATACTATCTAGGTAGTGGATTGGTACTGCAGCACTAACCCCTCTCCCCAAGCTGCAAAATGTATTATTTTTCCAGTTTTGGATTTGTGTGACCACTGGTTAAGGTAATGTTGTTGTGCATGTGTGGATGCTTCTCTTGAATGTGCTATCTCCATCTGTCTGTGCGTTTGCATCTGTTTAGGGCTCAATCTGCATCTGTAAGCCACAGTTGTTGTTTTTTGGCTTCCCATCCACCCCAAGGTTCAGAAATCTAAATTTGTTGTGAATTTTCTGTGTAATCCAAAAACACGCCTGCAAGGAGTTGTGCTTGCAAAGATGTTTCTGGCCATGGCACAGCTGTGACTGGCAAGAGTTGCCACAGGTGTGGTAGTATACAGCAGAAGTGCACAGTTGATGCTAGTAAAGGGATTTCTCCAACTATGTTTTTCACAGGGCAGTCATTTGCTTCAGTGATGGTTGGAGATGCTGTTGTCCCCGCTGGTGGTGGTAGTGAAGTTGCTTATGGCATGAGTATTGCCCCAAGTTCAACCTGCGACAATGTAACAATGTAAAGGGGGCAAAATTTGAAGGTAGAGGTGGAATGGATCAGGGGCAACATCAGGAAGTATATTTTTATGGAGAGGGTAGTGGATGCATGGACAAACAAAAACTAATGCTCCACATAATGGTGTGAGAACAGCAGTTGGATCATGGCCATAATCTGAAGTTAGTGACCCTCGATGTGCTCCAACCGTTGCTTCAGATTCGCAACCCTGTCATTTAGGTGGTCCAACTCACTCCACAGCAGGCCAAAATTGGCCTGTGTGGCAAGCATTCTTGCAGGTTTGCCAGTGTCCCTTGCAGGTTCTGAAGCAGCCACTTGCTCCATGGCCTGATCACGCTTGACCCCATGTGCAGCTGGAGGCCGTGCTGCCACCTGTTGCCAGCAGGGACAGCAGCCACATTCCATCCCTGTTCGACAACCTTGGCCTCCCACTCTGCACGGTGGTTTGCAAGGTGGGTGCGCTGCCCACCTGTCCCCTGATGTCTCCTCGCTCACAAAACCACTTTCTCCCACACTAGGTAAGGTGAAAGTGAAAGTCTTTCACTGTCTTGCCTGATTAACTTCGTGCCTGCGCCATGTTACCAGTAGACTGTAATACATGTGATCTATGGGCTGTTTCAATTATGACTCATATTGCGTTCAACAGAAACCAATGCAAAGTGAATGCAAAGTCACATTAACTCATACTCATAATGGGGTGAAGTCATCATAAGGCGAAGTAGTGTAATATGGGGACTTTGCGTGGTGTTTAGCAATGCAGAGTGGACGACTTCGCCCCAACTTTGCTGGCGGAATTAAACTTCGCTACCTCTCTAGACTATAGGTCACTAAGATTACTGGGTTAGTGGGTTAGGGGGTAACTGCTTTTTAATAAGAGTTCTAATATTGTTATACTGCTTAGCTAGGTTAGTTTGCTTTCTAACTTAGATTAGCGGTCAGGGCAAATAGGCCCATACAACTGTCAGGTTTAGGAAACAGTAATTTGGGGTTATTACTTCTGCTTTTTTAACAAATAAAAACCTTTGTCATATAGTTTTTGCTATGTACTCTTAACCAGTTCAGTGATGTGAATATACTGCAGCAATAAAAAACACTTGAAGTATGTCAATACGCCCCAGATGTCTTCTATAAATAGAAAGTAGAGCACTCATACTATCATACTCAAACCCCTGACAAAAGGTCAAGGAAGGTCATTGCACTAGGACTGGGCGATTACCTTATTTCATATATTTGGGCAAAATACTATATTAGAGGCCTCATTTTGGGGGGTATTCATTCATATTTGTTATTTATGTGTCAGTAAAAAAAGAAGATAAAGAAATAACCCTCAACCCTCCTCTCCAACCCCTTGCTTTAAAATATGCAACTCCTTTCCCTCATCCTCTGCTACGATCTCAATCCCACCCTCCTCCACAGCACCCACAATTTCATATGTATTGGGCGACCAGCACAACCCACGTGCTTCCATGGCCATCTGCCATCTTTAGCACTTGTTTTTAGTTTTAAAATTAATGGGTCAGATTTTCAAAGGCTGAAGAATGACACAAGGTGACTGCGACAAACAGAAATGATTTATGTGCACATTGCGTCAGAAGATGCGTCACTCCCAATTCAGAAAGGTGACCTGCAACTGAAGTGGGAGCCACAGCATCAAACTGGCACTGCACCACCCTTGCAACACTCAGCAGGGTATGGCAGGTCACAAGAGGGCTTGTGCCATGGCGGGGCTGCCACATCCCCTTTTCTGGGATTCATTATGGATGAACAAGGGGCTTGAGATAGACCAGCACTGAGCTGGTCTAAGCCCCTTGTGCCAGTGGTGCATGCTTTGGTGACTCGGGGTGGAGGAGCCCTGAAAGTTGGGTCCGAGGGTAGAAGGAGCACAGGGTGCCATATTGGTGTTGGAGAGGCTGTGGGCATTCAGATCAGCGATGTTGTACCTGGCTGGAGTGCCAGTTATGTAGCAATCAGCTTTATATGTAGATTAATAAAAATGTGGAATGGACTACTGCAGGAAGTGGTGGAAGCGGATAGTGTGGATAAATTTAAGGAAAGATTGGATAGGTATCTTACTGAAGTTGGTAACTTCGGTTATCACCACTGAATAGTGGGGAAAGTTTATATAGGCTATGCCTTTTTGACTTTCATATTTTCCAGTATGAAATTCCAGTATGAAATCACACTGAGGACATGGTACCGCCAGGGATGGGGGCAGTGACACACATGGTCCCAAGTGGGCACAGCCCTGGCAGCAGCCCCAAGACTGGGGCTGTTGCCATGGCTGTGTTCACATGGGTAGTGGCACTGTGTGTCACTAGACCTCCCCGTGGTGCCATGTCATTAGTGTAATTGCTATATAATCGGCACCCCCGCCAGGTGTCACATCACTGATCTGACTGCCCACAACCTCTCCAACACCCACTGTGGCACCTCATGTCCCTTCCACCCTCGGACCACTTCTGCCTGACTTGTTTCAGCCATCACCCTAAACCATTCCAGCTGTGGTGTTGCACTAGGTGGGGGCAGCCAGATCCCTGCGTCATTTTACTGTAGCTGTGTCTATTGTTTGGCACTCACCTGTGGGTGCAGCAGTTCCTGGGTTTGTGGCACAGGGTCCCCAGTTGCTCCTGAAATAGGTGCAGGGTTACTGATGCAGCCAGTGTGCTTCAGCCCCTGTATCACTGCAAACTGTGGTGATCTACAGGCTCTTTGAAAATATGGCCGGATATTTCACCCCACCCCCAACCATGGAAGCACAATCCTCCCTACCAGCACCCAATTTTTCTTCAAACCAGGGTGGCTATCAGGTACAAAGGCAACTGATATAATCCACCCTCCTCCATGGCTGGCAGCCTTCTACTGCATAAAAGTGCTTTTGCTCTGCAGAGAATGTTGATTTTGTACTACTGTAGCATATCAGAAAATTTGAGAAAAAGAAAGTTCCTACGACAGCGTAGCCTAAATTCTAAGAAGAGCTAAACACTAGTTTTGTCTTTCAACAGCTAGTGACACCTTCAGAAGAACTGTGAAAAATATAGTATTTAGTCAAGTTTCAGTTTATATTTCATATGTGCTTTGAAGATATTCTCTCTATTATTTATTGCTGGGACCATATGCATAACAAAAGGGGATCTTTGTTACATACATACATACATACATACATACATGCGTATATACATACATAGTTGCCAACAGATTAGGCCTAACGGTATATCGTGTCTGCCCGACACAGCTCACTGGTAGTGTACAGTAGCTTCTCTACCTCCCTTTAGTTTACCTCCTACCTCGCACTTGTTCTTTGAGATAGCATAGAAAGTGACATGAAAAAAAGGCCAATGATCCAACCAGTGTGCCCATGAGCCTGTATAGTACCATGTGATGTGACCTGGAGTTGATTGGGGTTTTAACCCCTCCACCTCAGTATCCTATTTCATCTCCCTTCCTTGTCACTGTCAGTGATGACTATACCTTTCGTTCTATCCCAAGCGTGTTTGAAACTTTCCGCTGTTTTAGCCACCAGCATTTCAGCTAGCACGTGGTTCCATGGTTCCACTACCCTTTCTATAAAATAATACTTTCTCACATCCCCCCTGATCTTTCCCCTCATGAGCTTCCAGTCATACCCATGTGTTTTTGAGCCAGTGCTTTTGTTAAACAGTTCTTCGGAGTACACCTTATTTATTCCCTTCAGGAATTTTAATGCCTCTATATTGCAGGAGTTCATCAGCTTCTAATACTTATTCCCCCACTTGATGTCATAATACTCTGCTTTTGACATCACTGTTATTCCCATGGCAACAGACTAGTCTGTGATAACACAACAGATGATTGTGACCTCACATAGGGAATAATCTGTTGGGGCAGATTAGCGCTAAGGGATGAATATCCTATTCCATGCAAATTTCCTCAATAGTAAATAAATAAATAAGGGAGAAATCTACCAAAGATATATGAAAGTCAAGCTCAACTGTGTCTAAATTTTGTTTTCCAAAGTTTCCCCTGAGGTTCTGTATCATGAGCTCTTTAAGGTCTCCTTATTGTTTAGAAATACTCATAAACTAATATGTTCCCTTTAAACAAACAATGTGCTAAAAAATAAGACCTCTCTGATCTATATTATCTCAGAAATGAAGGATGTTTAGTTGCCTTGATTACTCATACCTCCTTCTCCTTGAGGTGGGGAGACCATCAAGAATAGTGATTATACTAATTCATCCTCTCCAGACATTATAACTTCAGGGACCCGATATTGGAATATGGGCAAAAGCAGAGGGCAATGGTTTGCACTGCACTTGTCCATGCCAATGACCCTGAGGATCCTATATTCAGTCAGGTAGTGTACTGGCACTATCTGACAGAATATAAGGGCATGTTGGTGCACAGCGATGGTGAGTAGCTTTGCCTTGACAGGAATCAGGGCTGTATGCAGCTCATAGGGACAGGTAGCAAACAGCACTCCCAGACCTGATAGTGCCAAGAGTCCCCAGTGCAGTCTTCAGCCAGCAACATGCAAATGATTCCATTGGTCATGCAAGATGCCAAGGGCCATATGCATGCCTTTTATGGGCTCAGTTGCATATGAAGTGGCTGAGCGGTAAGCCCCTACAGAGGCCACCCACCATGTCAGGCAGGGAGGCGAGTAGCCCCCACTTTGAATGCCCATCCCTGCAAGGTACACAGCCTCCGTGGTGTATGGTTGCACTCCCCCACCCCATCCCAATACTGGATTGGTTATTCCCTGATGTCTAGTAGCACACCCCCTTCATTCCTGTACCAGATTAGTTATTCCATGGTGTCTAGTGGCACCGCCTGCCCCATCTCTAAACCAGATTACTTATTCCGTGGTATCTAGTGGCACACCCCACCCTCCGATCTCCATCCCCATCCCCATCACTGCATCATTATTTCCTTGTGTCTAGGGACAACCCAATCCTATGTTTGCTGAACGCTGTGAGAATAAGAAAATCCCTCATGTCTAGAGGCACCCCCACCCATCAATCACTTGCTGCTGTAATACTGGGGAGGTTCCTGGTGCCCAGTGGACCCCCGCCCTCTGATCAGCCACTGCCACCTCCTAAAGGTATTCCCTGATGTCCAGTGGCACACCCCACTCCCAAGCACCCATGCCAGAAGAAAGCCCATATTCCCTGGCATCTACCTGCCCCACACTGGCTGCATCAGGCACACCACACTACCACCCCCCTTACCATAGTCACTGGTGCCACATGACTCAGATACAGCAACCAACACAGCCCTCTGCTCACCACCTTGGCCAGCCACCATATGCAATGACAGAGAGCATGCATACTGTCTACAGTACAGGGAGTCCATGCCTTACACTGCTGACTGCATGCATGCTCCCTGTCATTGCATACAACTGCTGGCTGAGGTTGTGAGAGCAGGGCAGTGCTGGTCACTTTATTGGAGCCATGCAGCACCAGTGACTATGTTAAGGGGAGGTGGCAGGGTGATGTGGCAGGATTGGTCGGTGCAGGAGGGGGGCACTAGGTGATGTGGAATATAGGCTTTCTTCTGGGATGGATGCTCAGGGACATGTGGTTCCACTGGACACAAGAGAATAACTTGATCCTGTGGCAAATCAAAGGTGAGGGGTCCACTGGACGCCAGGGATCTCCTCAGTGTTATGGTAGTGGGGAGTCGGTCAGTGAGGGTACCACTAGACACCAAGGGCTTTCTTATTATCACAGCGATGAGTGATCAGTGGGGGTGCTCCTAGGCACCGGGGAATAAGACTACAGTGATGGGTATTGGAGGGTGAGGGGGTGCCACTAGGCACCAAGGAAGTCTTTTGTATTTCAAAGGCAGGCAATCAGAGGGCAGGAGTGTCCCTAGACAAGAGGGAATAGGGATACTGTGATGGGGACAGGGAGCGGAGGGTGGGAAGTGCCACTAGACACCAGGGAATTCTTTTATATTACAATGGTAGGTAATGAGAGGGTGGGGGCACCTCAGAACACCAGGGAAGTCATTGCTTCCCCTGGCCAGGGAGGGCGGCTGTAATCCCTTTGCCTCCCCACCAGGTCCTTGTGACCCATTAAGTTGGGGTTTGCAAAGGCAGTATCTTTCCTCATTTTGGGTGACATTTGTCAGCTGTGCAAGCTCTCATTATCCTGCTGTGCATGTGTGCAGGCAGAGGAGGATCCCCTCATTTACATGGGTGCAGCGGCAACTTAGCAATCAGTCACCAATTGATTATACCTATGATATGGCGATTTCTGAATATAAACCCCATCCACTAGTTTGGCACAAACCCTGTTTAGCATGGGCCAACACCCCTTAACATGATTCCACCAAGCTGCAGCAATAGCAATTCAACTCACATCCTCTACAGCGACACAAGCCCACTGACATCCCTGACACCGACAGGTCCCGACATCGACCCTGCTGCATGCCGACACCGATCTCAACACTCCAGTGCATCAATGCTGGGGGGGGGGGGTGCCCCTGCACTCCCTTTCTATAAATATCTAACTCCACGTTGCACAGACAGTGGAGTTAGAGACATGCCTCTGTCGATGAGAACTCCCCATCAATGTGAAATCCCCATCGATGAACAGTCCGTTGACATAGGTGTTTCACTGTGGGGATTCACTGTTGCAGCGTCGCTGTCATAATGGTATACACCTTAGCACCCAGGCAAAGTTTTGAATATCTGGCCCCAGGTGACTATTTCTTATATAACAATTCTTTTTTTTTTTTGCAATTAAGGTTATTTTAATGCAAGTTTTATCCATGCATACAAAGAAAACATGAGCAAGCATCATCAGTAATGTAAAAACAAACAAACAATAAAAATAACTTAAATAACTTCCCACCCCCCTCCCAGCCCACTAGTTCACACAGTCTCCTTTTATCCCACAGCAACAGAGCATACATAACACCAGGATGTTTTAACATTTCTTTTAGCTCCAACTGAACAATCAAAAAAAAGAGAAGAGAAGAGAAGAGAAGAAAAGAGGGGAACTGAAATAAAGAAAAAATGTGGGGAGGATGGAGGAGGGATAGAGAAATGGGGGGATTAAAGAAGAAGGCAGAAGGGGGAAACATAGAAACATAGACTTTGACAGCAGATAAGAACCGCTTGGCCCACCTAGTCTGCCCATTTTCCTACCTAGAGGATAAGCTGCAGATCCTATTTAACCAACAGCCTATTTCTTCCTACCCCCCACAAAAATTGCCTTATGTCTGCCCCATGCATTCTTCAACTCTCCCACAGTTTTATAGCCCACAACCTCCTCAGGAAGGCTGTTCCATGTGTCCACCACCCTCTCTGTGAAAAAATACTTCCTCACATTGCCCCTGAGCTGTCCCCCCCTCTATCTTCAAATTGTGTCCCCTTGTTCTTGCACATCTCTTTTTCTGAAAGATGCTACCCTCTTGGACTTTGTTGATTCCACTGAGGTACTTAAATGTTTCTATCATGTCCCCCCTCTTCCTCCTTTCCTCAAGGGTATGCATGTTAAGCTCCTTTAGTCTCTCCTTGTATGGCTTCTCTTGCAGATCCTGCACCATTTTAGTTGCCCTCCTCTGAACTGCCTCCATCCTGTCTATGTCCTTGCGGAGATGGGGTCTCCCGAACTGGACGCAGTACTCCAGATAGGGTCTCACCAACTGTCTGTACAAGGGGATAACAACTTCCTGTTTTCTGCTGGTGATGCCTTTCCCTATACATCCCAGTATCCCCTCAGTCCTCCCTACTGCCTTCTCACATTGCTTGCCAACCTTAAGGTCATCTGATATGATTACCCCCAGGTCCCCTTCCATTTTTGTTGTTGCTACCTCCCCCCCATTGTGTAATCTTCCCCTGGGTTTTTGTTTCCCAGGTGCATTACTTTGCACTTCTTTGCATTGAATCCAAGCTGCCATACTTCTGACCATTCCTCCAACCTTGCCAAGTCCCTTCTCATCCTTTCCACACCTCCTTGTGTATCAACCCTTGCGGAGCTGGTTTAATAGCCAAATTTACCTTTAAGGATTGAAAAAAAAACAACCCCAACATTTCTGAAATTCTTCCCAGGAATGAAAGACTCTAGACATGTTTCTTTCCGCATTCAGAGCAGTAAGGAATTCAGCCCATCATTCTCCAAAGAACGGTTCCCACTCCTCTTTACAATGTCTTAAGAGTAACAATTTTGTAACCATGAAGACCATGTCAAGTTGATTTTTTGAGGGAATGTGGGAATAGAAGAATACATTACTAAAAGTCAGGTATCCTCCTCAAAGTATAATGTTAAATTTAGGTAGGGTGAAATATGCTTTTTGACTATCTCCCAAAATTTAGAGATCTTAGGGCATGACCAAAGCTTATGGTATAGTGTAGCATTGTTGGCTCCACAATCCTTACACACCACGGAGAATAGCCTGTCCATTCTATATAGCTTACTAGGTGTATAATAGATATTATGGAGAATGTTAAATTGGATGCTCCTCAAGCGATCTTGTTTAATTAGAGCAAAATTGTCAGACCAGATTGGCTTACATACATTGTCAGGAAACTGCTTAGAAAAATTATGCTTCCAGTAATAAGCCACAGGAGAAAGATTAATCCAGGAATGGCAGATAATTTCTTGGTATAATTTGGAGATCGATTTGCGAACTTTGGCTGATTCCAATAGGGCAGTTAGAAAAGTACCTACTTCATCTGACCATGGTGGTTTACCCAGGAAGGCTTTAATACAACGGTGTATTTGAGCTAGTTGAAAAAAAATACTTGTGAGGAATATTAAACTTTGCTTGCAAGGCAGGAATAGAAAGAAGTGAAATCCCCAAAGTGAGGTCTTTTAGGCACGGATCTAGGTGTGACCCTCAGAACTGGGTGTTAATGGTATTATTAGCTATTTTAAAATTAAGATTGTTTAACAAAGATTGCCTCAACTCTTTCCTGGGATATATCCGGGTCAGGGCACAAAATTGTTGAAAAGCTTTCAAATTCCATTCAATTGGAGAGTCTCAAACCTTAGTTGGGATATTTGTCCATGGACTATATAACATTGCTACCAAAGAGAGTTTATGGGAATTTACTTGGCCCATATCTAATTGCAACCAGGTAGGATTCTCAAAGGGCTCTGGCTTAGGAGCTAGCCAGTGCAAAAATCTATTTGTGTGGATGGCCAGATAGTAGCCATAAATGTCTGGTAGTTGTAACCCCCCCTAAGTCCCTAGGGAGAGTGAGCTTCCCATATGCCCTGTGCAGGGTTTTCCCGTTCCAGATAAAGTCAGAGCAGACTCTCTGAAGGGACAGAAAAAAGGATCCAGAAGATATATATTGAGATTATTTAAAGGATAAAAGAATTTAGGCAGAATTACTGTCTTTAAAACATTTGTCCTTCCCCAAAAGGATAAAGGTAGACTTTTCCATCTGGCCAAATCTTCTTTTGTTGACTTTAGCAAGGGATCCAGATTGAATTCTTTAAGTTTATCCATTTCCTTAGTAATTTTAATACCTAGATAGGTTAAAGTCTTACTTTCCCATTGGAGACCCAATCTGTCAATTTGTTCCTTCCTTAACAGGGAAGAAAGGGGGTAAACCATGATTTTATTCCTATTGAGCTTGTACCCTGAAAATTCACTTCGTTGGGATATAACTTGGATGGCAAGGAGGAGAGATTGCCTGCTGTTAGAAATGTGAAGAAGTAAATGGTCTGCAAAGAGAGATAATTTAAATTTTAAGTCTCCCACTTGCATACCCTTTATCCCCTGTTCCAAATTGAGTATTCTAGCTAGGAGTTCAATGTACAAATTAAATAAATAAGGAGAGAGGGGACATTCTTGCCTAGTCCAACTACAAAGTGGAAAAGATTCCGACGGGTAGTTATTGCACAATAACCGTGCTGAGGGACACTAGTAAAGAACACAAATTCAATCAATAAAAGACTTTGGGATGCCAAATTTAGAAAGGGCGGCAAGCAGATGTGGCCACACTACCCTATCGAATGCTTTTTCCACATCTAGGGAAAAAAAGACTGCTTCAAGATTGAGGTTCCTGGATGCAGAAATGAGGTGGTATAATTTCTGAAAATGATCAGATGCGGTATGACCAACCACAAACTCAGCCTGTTCAGGCCCCAATAAACTAGACCCCACCTCTGCTAACCTATCAGCCAAAATTGTGGCATAGATTTTGATATCAACATTAAGCAAAGAGATAGGTCGGTAGTTACTAATTACCGTAGGGTCTTTTCCAGGTTTAGGGAGAAGAATTACCTTTGCTTCACATATTAAGGTATCATTAACTGGGGAAGACCCCCAGTAGGTATACAGCTGTAGCAACAAGTGAAGGTGTTGTTCTTTAAAAGTCTTATAGAAAAGGCAAGAAAACACATCTGGACCAGGAGTCTTTTCAGGTTTTAATGAGTCAATTGCTACTGAAATTTCTTCCACAGGTAGTGGTTCAGCCAGATGAGACTGATTGTCTCTCGAGAGACAAGGTATATTTGCTTGATGTAAAAAAACAGACACTGCTTTAAGTTGAGAATCTGTCAATGAATAGGGGGGTATAACGACTGGTAAAAATCTCTGAACAAGGATAGCATCTCTTTTTGATTTGAAACTTGGGATCCTGTGTGGGATGTTTAATAGCTGTAATCCATTTTGATGTTGATTGTTGTTTTAATTGCCAGGCAAGTAACTTGCTAGCTTTGCTACCCTGCCCAATATATGATACTTTAATGAGAGACGCTGCCTTTTCTACTTTAAGTAATGTGCCCTTAACCGAACAAGTTTTTGCTTAACTGCTGAAGAAACCTTTGGTTTTTAAGTGTCTGGATTCTATCTAGACAGAGATTGGTGTGATGTAACTTTTTCTTTTTCAGTACTGTGGCAATTCATATAAATTCCCCCCTCCATGCAGATTTTAAGGCAGCCCAGACCATATCCAACGAGGGGACAGAATTTAGGTTTGCTTGAATAGAATCCTGCAGGAACTGTTTAAACCAGGAAATTATCTGGCTGTCTTTCAATAAAGAGTTGTTTAAAGACCAAGTGTGTGGCCTAAAGGGAATATCCTGGAGATCTATATTGACAGAGATTAAAGAGTGGTCTGAAATTACGGAGCATGAATTTGTGAATCAATAATGAAGGGGACTAGGTGTTGGCTAATGAGAAAAAAATCAATAAGAGAATAACTTTTATGAACGGGGAATAGAACGTAAAGTCCTTAGATGAGGAATATGTTAGTCTCCAGGTGTCTATTAGACCTAAGGAAGATAAAAATTCACCTAAGGCCTTCTGGGCTGGTGAGGACACAACTTCTCTGCGGTATGTATGGTCCAGATCACTTGATTGTACAAGATTGCAATCGCCTCCTAATATGATTGGGTATTGGAGAAAGGAAGCCAGGACTGAGGCTAGGTGAGTAAAAAAAGAGGGAGTTTCTGTATTGGGGCCATAAATTGAGCCCAGTACTATGTCAGAATTGGCCAGTTTAACATAAACGAACACATAACGTCCCTCGGGGTCACTGACTGTTTCAACTGCAGTAAAGGGTAAACCTTTTGCAATTAAAAGGGCCACTCCCCACTTACGAGGGCTAAAGCCTGCTCTGAAAACCTGCTCAACCCAACGCTTCAGTAAGTGCTTTATCTACTCTGGAAGCAAGTGTGTTTCCTGAATGAAGACAATCTTAGGATCAAACTTTACCAAATGATTTAATATAACATATTTCTTGGTATTATTCCTCCCTCCCTCCCTTTATGTTCCAGGAAAAAATAGTTAGGGTGTTAACCATAAAAGTTGGAGTATTTGTAACTGGTTGAACAACTGTTATATGGGACTGTGTTGTTTCCTCCCCCTCCCCCCCACCAAAGTAAACCTCTCCAAAACAGTATCTCTTAAATGAGAAGAAAAGAGAAAAGAAAGAAGAGCAATAAAACAATTTACAATCCTAGTAACTTGGGCCCTAGGCCCACTCCCTGTGTTATGGACCACAATACTCTCCAAGGGGGAGCCATCGTCCACTCACCGGCCTGTTGAAAAAAAGGGTGAATTAGCTTAAACACCCTCCTGGACCTAAATTAAAATCTGTATATCCCCATCTAGATAACTGCAAATCAAAGGATGTAGAATTATTCACATACTGGAAACTTTGTATAACATGCCTGATGGTTCTCCCCTAGTAAAAAAACTTAGTTTAGGATAAAATACCAACAAAACAGTAACCATAACAAAGCATTTTGTCTTACTCAACATTCCTTTGGTGGTGTAAAACTTATAACCTACTGAAAAAAAAAAATCAGGCATTGAAAAAAGGAAGAAAAAAAGCAGTACAATAATACAGTCCTGGTAGTATTATTCCTGGCCGGAGTAATCAGTTTTCAAATGAAATCTTAGCACCATCTAGTGGAGGAAAATTAAGTCTAAAGAAGACTGATGAGACATTTAGAGTTGCCCACCTTTTGGTGAGTGGTACTGCATAAAAGTTGAAAATAGTCTTAGCTTTTAAATGCATCGTAATAAATGGTCAAAAGCAAGCAGATTATTTCGTCTAATAGACCCAAAAGTAAATAAAGTTAACCTTAGGTCTTTAGCTGCTGCTCACTATTCCAGAGCACTTTTAATCTAATCAATAATTAGTGATGTTTAATGTTTAATGGTCTCATTATTTGTAAATTCTATGTCCTTACAGCCTGCATGTCTTCCACTACCTGCTGCCCGTAAACATATGTATTCTTACTGTTAAAAACTACTCAATCTCCTGACTGTACTGATCTGTTACCTGTATGTTTGTTGTTTCACCCGGGTCGCCCCTGAAAAAGGGACCTTTAGGGGCCCAGTGGGCCTACCCGGTCATCAAAATTCAATAAATAAATAAAATAAATAAATGTTGTTCCTTAAAAGATGGAGAGAAGTGAATGGGAGAGGAAAACTGATTAAACTAAATGCAGCTGATATCATCTATACCGAGGATGTGTCGAAGCAGTTTTACACCTGGAAAGTCAAAGCAAAGCCCACTTGGATCTTGTAAGGCTCCATCCCGTGATCTCTGCATAAATGCCTGGGAAAGAAAATAATAAGGGTTATGAGCTATCCCCTTATACACAGAATGCTTGAGAGGAAGATTCCCCCATTTCACTAAGGGAATAAATCAGGGAAACATTTGCATAGGATCTTCATGGCTTCCTCTACCGAATCAAAGTGCTTAGCTTCTTCCGATAAAGTTATTTCCAAATGGGCAGGATATAAGATACAATGGCGTACTCCAGCCACCCACAGCTTCGAGGTAATAGGCCAAAAGGAAGCACGTAGTTGGTGGGTCTTAAGTGTAAGGTCTGGTACTAGTCTCAACCTTTTCCCCTCCCAGAGAATAGCAGGCAATTTTCTAGCTTCTTTTAAAATGAAATCCCGATATAGGAAATTTAAAAGTTTAAAGATGATCGGCCTGGGTGGGTCAGCCATTGAGGGTTTAGCCTGGAGTGATCTATGAGCTCGTTTTATAACAAATTCAAGGCAGTTAGGAGAAGTCCCCACTGTTTTTTTTTTTTAGAAAATGGTGTAGGAATTGGATAGTGTTAGGGCTCTCCTCTCTTTCTGGGAGCCCAAACAAAACCAAATTATTCCTTCAGTTTCTCCCCTCTAAATTGTCTTTGCGATCTTCCAATTTGGAGACATTTCTCTAGAGCTCAACCACCTCGGGCTCCATCTTGTCCTGTTTAGGCTCCACCGAAATCACTCTGGCCTCTGTGTCCATTACTTTGTGGGATAATTGTGTAAGAGCTGGCTTAAAGTCGGTGACCTCCTCAATTAGCTTTAGGAGGGCATCTTTTATTGTAGTGAGCTCCGAATAAATGTGGGAAGAGGAAAGCTCATCAGGAGTCGACTGGGGAGATGAACTACTACGTGGATGCTCGTCCTTCGGTTCCTGGGGCGCTTCCATCTCCGGCTGCTGATCTGAAAATTTCAGAGGTAAGACTGTCTCCATCTAGGATGTAAGAAGTGTCCACACTCTCTGTTTGGGGTAGCTTTTTGTAATGAAGCTGTCTTGATGCAATGTTGGGTGTTTTGGTGGATTTTGTCAGTAATTTGGATGGAGCTCAGACAAACACGTCTTACCCCTTCCTCAGCATCATCTGGCCCCCTCATGAATAGCAATTCTTACTGTATTTGCTTTCTACGTCAATTTCCAATTGAAATTAACACAATCTTAAATTGTAATCTAGCATTTCTCCCTGTTCACCAATCCACCTCTTAGAGTTCACAATTTTTCTTGAATGGATAACCAAAATCAGTAATGACAGCAATTCAATATAATTTTATATTAATATCGGATTATCTTTTGAAGGTAAAGGTTACTTTTGCAAAACTGAACTTGGAGCTGAGAAGGATGCACAATCATGAACTAGGAACTAAGAAACTGAAGGAAGGCACAATCTTGCTTGATTTCTGAGGGAAGTACGCCTTACTTTTAATTTTTCACTGGTTTTTGCTTGTTTGATCAAGAAGGAGTTTTCAATACTGCTGATCTTTTTGTAGATTGCTACTTTACATACAGAGGGATTAAAATACTGCTGATTTTTCTTTCTTTTTCTATGAATTTGGTACCTTATTTGTAGCTTGATAGTATTTTTGTGCCTTTTTGCAACAAACATTTAAGTTTTGACTGGTGGGTTCTTTCATTCCTGCAGTCAGTCGAGTTGTGTATTAGAGCCAGGCATAGCCTCAGAAGGCTCAAACTGGATTGCTCTGATTGTCCTCACAGCACAGAACAGGTGGATTGCCCAAATCCCACCCTCCCCTGGCTAACTTAGCTTTATGGAGTTAGGCAGGAAGGTGTGACAACTTCCGGCTCAGGCACAAAACAGGATAGGGTGTGCCACAGATGGCAGCCAGGCAGTGCTGTATAAACTGGGAGGATATCTCCTTCTGATTGCTACTGTAAAATTAAAAAAAAAACCTTGGAGGTCCTATTACAAAGTCCCTTGGAAAAGGGATACACTACTAGGAAGAAGTGAGGTTCCCTAATAGCAAACAAAAAACAGCATACACAGTTTCAACAGGGAGGAAGAGAAACATGTAGGAAGTGGTGCAATGCGCTGGCTGTGGGGCAGCAGTCTTCCGGAAGACATTCTGGAGGTTGTGATACTGTCCTATTTGCAGACACCTCTCTGCTCTGAGGGAGGAGGTTGCCTGTCTCCAGAATGATCTGGCAAGGAGTAGGGAAACCTCCTCCCTCACCCACGACCTGGCAGGGGATTAGGAAATCTACTCCCCCACCCAGGGACCACCAGGGCCGCAGTCGCTGCTTCAGAGGTTGCCAAAAATAAGGAGTGGTTGGACTACGGTGGGCTCAGGGAGGGTGAGGGGAGGTTGGAACAGGGGTGCATTCATGTAGTTGTCCCTCTCCATAATTCATGTGCCTTTCTGGTGGCGTGTTGTTCCTCTATGGAGGCACCCACAGTGGAGACCAAGTAGAATGCTGGGAATCTCCAAAAAGGAGACCCACAGGAGAGTGGCATGGGATCGCACAGGGTAAGAAAACAACTCCTGTGAGGGACTCACATTAGGGGGTAGGAATTGGGAGAGGGAGGTAAGGTGCCTTCCTGGTGCCATGGCATGGAGGGACAAGGAGCAAATCCTCAGGCTTATGGGATCAGCTGCACTGGAGAGGGAGCTGGATGTCATTGTCCACCTAGGGACAAATGACCTAGCTGGGAATGGGATCAGAGCTGTGCAGGAGGAGGAGTTTGTGGAGTTGGGGAGGGGCCTTAGACAAGTAGCATGCATGGTAACCTTCTCAGAGCTGCTGACTATCTGTGGAATGGGTAAGGCTAGGGTACTCCGCACTCTGGGATTCAATGAATGTTTGAAAAACTGGTGCAGAGCACAGGGTTTTGGCTTCATTGGGGACTGGGGGTCCACCTGGAGGGATACAGGCCTATACTGGCATGATGGTCTACATATGTCCGGGAGAGGAACCAGAATCTTAGGAGATATGTTTAAATGCTTCATTGACAAACTTTTAAACTAGCCAAGGGAGGAGGCACTGAAAAAGAGCAGGAAATTCCCAGCCTCCCCCCACAGCACAGGGTAGTTAGCGAGGTTAACACCAAGGTAAAGAGGTCTAAAGGGGAAGGGCAGGGGTAAATGGAGAAAAAGGCAAAGGCAGTAAGTACAGAGATGGGGCTAAAAGTGGTAAAGCCATCAGAAAATTGAGGGCAATGAGTACCAATGCTCATAGTCTTGGTAACAAGCTTCCAGAACTAGTGGTCTTGATGGAAGAGGGACGCCAGGATATTGTGGCAGTCACAGAAACCTGGTACACAGAGAACCATGACTGGGATGTCAACATATCAGGGTACACAATCTACAGGAGGGACAGGAAGGGTAAAAGAGGAGGAGGAGTAGCTCTCTACATGAGGGAAGGGATCAAAGGAATGGAACTAAAGGGTAAACAGGGAGGAAAGGAGGCACTGTGGGTCACCTTTGAGATAGGAAATGGCACCACTATCCACAAAGGGGTTGTATACAGACCCCATCTCAGGGAGAGGACATGGGCAAGGAAATGATAGGAGGCATCCTTAGAATGGCAGAAAAAGGGGAGATATTGTTGATTGAGGACCTGAATATGCCAGATGTTAACTGGATCACATTTGCTGCAGCCACATCCAAGAGCAGAGTCATTCTCAATGCCCTACAGGGTTCATGCCTCAGGCAGCTAGTGTTGGAACCCACTCAGGAGGGAGCAATCTTATAGCTGGTACTCTCAAACAGGGACAGTGAGAGGATCTCAGATTTAGATGTGGGTAGCCATCTGGGAACAAGCGACTACCAGACAATGTGGTTCACAATGAACACAGCCATAGAGTCAAGCCATACAAAAGTAAGGGTAGTGGACTTTCGGAGGGCTGACTTTGGCTGAATGGGAACGTGCCTAAGGAATGCACTAGCAAAAGGGCAGGAAGGAGGGGTAGAGGAACAATGGGGCAAAATCAAAACTGCCATCACGGAGGCAACAAACCTTTGTGTGAAGCAAATAAAACAAAATGAAGAGAAAAAAACCCCACTATGGTTCTCAAAAGAGGTGGCGGGGAAGGTTAGGGAGAAAAAGATAGCATTCAGAAAGTATAAGGAATCACAGAAGGAGCAGGAAAGAAAACTCTATCAGTTAAAGCAGAAGGAAGCAGGAAAGGTAGTCAGAATAGCAAAGGCCCAAACCGAGGAAAAGAGTAAACTCAGTTAAGAAGGGGGATGCAATACCTTTCATAGGTACGTTACTGAGCGTAAAAAGACCAAGGGAGAGATAGTGAGGCTTAATAAAGGGAAGGGGGGATGAGCAGAGAGTGACAGTGAAAAAGCAGAGATACTGAATGAATACTTTTGTTCAGAATTCATAAAAGAAGAGGAGGGGGACATGCCTAAACCAAACAATAGAAGCACTCTGGATAGGGTGGTCAATACCAGTCCATTCACAGAAGAAAGGGTCCTGAAAGAATTCCTAAAACTCAAGGTGAACAAGGCAATGGGGCCTGATGGGATTCACCCTAGAATTCTGAAAGAACTAAGGGGAGAACTAGTGACACCACTGGCTACCCTTTTTAACAAATCATGGGAGGATGGCGTGGTACCTGAGGACTGGAGGAAGGTGGATGTGATTCCCCTTCACAAAAGTGTGAGTAAGACAGAGGCAGGAAACTACAGACCTGTTAATTTGACCTCAGTGGTAGGGAAAATGATGGACTCACTTCTGAAAGAAAGAATTGTTGAGTACCTAGAGGCTAGCGGGGCACAGGACCCAAGGCATCATGGATTCACAGCGGGAAGGTCATTTCAGATGAATCTAACAGATTTCTTTGACTGGGTGACCATAGTAGTAGACCAGGGAGGGGCTGTGGACATGGCCTACCTAGACTTTAGTAAGGCATTTGACACAGTCCCACACAAAAAATTAACAAACATGTTAGCCAGCCTGGAAATGGGTCCCAGGGTGGTAGCCTGGGTTAAAAATTGGCTGGAAGACAGGAGGAAGAGGGTAATAGTAAAAGGACTCCACTCTGAAGAAAGGGGGGTTACTACTAGGGTACCGCATGGTTCAGTATTAGGGCTGGTCCTCTTTAATGTCTTTATAAGTCACGTTGCAGAGGGACTGGAAGGAAAATTATGCCTCTTTGCATATGACACAAAGATCTGCAATAAGGTTGATATACAAGGGGGGGGGTGAAAAGGATGAGAAGAGACTTGGTAAGCCTGGAGGAATGGTCAAAAGTATGGGAGTTTAGATTCAATGCTAAGAAGTGCAAAGTAATGCACCTGGGAAAGAAAAACCCAGGGGAAGAGTACACAATGGGGGGGGGAGGTATTAACAACAACAAAAATGGAAAGGGACCCGGGGTAGTCATATCAGATGACCTAAAGGTGGGCAGGCAATGTGAGAAGGCAGTAAGGAGGGCTGGAAGGATACTGGGATGCATAGGGAGAGGCATCACCAGTAGAAGACAAGAAGTTGTCATCCCTCTGTACAGACAGTTGGTGAGACCCCATCTGGATACTGCCTGCAGTTCTGGAGAACCCATCTCCACAAGGTTATAGACAGAATGGAGGCATTCTAGAGGAGGGCAACTAAAATGGTGCAGGGTCTGCACCAGAAACTACATGAAGAGAGACTAAATAAGCTTAATATTTATACCCTCGGGGAAAGGAGGGAGAGGGGGGACATGATAGAAACATTCAAGTACCTCAAGGGAATCAACAAAGTCCAAGAGGGTAGCATCTATCAGAAAAAGAGATGTGCAAGAACAAGGGGGCACAGCTTGAAGATAGAGGGGGGCAGCTCAGGGGCAACATGAGAAAGTATTTTTTCACAAAGAGGGTGGTGGATGCATGAAAAGGCCTTCCTGAGGAGGTTGTGGAGTCAAAAAGAGTGGGAGGAATTCAAGAATGCATGGGACAGACATAAGGCAATTATAGTGGTGATAGGAGGAAGTAGGCTGTTGGTTAACCAGGATCTGCTGTTTGTCCAATAGGTAGGGACATGGGCAGACTTGGTTGGCCAAGTGGTTCTTATCTGCTGTCAAAATCTATGTTTCTATGGATTTTGATAAGCTTCTGTTCTGCACCTAGGGATGTTCAATACCATTTGACTGTGATTAATTTTTACAGTAAATTATAGGAATGGTAATTTTTGTAAATCATTTTAACAGTAAACATAATTAAGATAATTATATGTAAAGAACAGTCAACTTATGCAAAAAGCAATCAGTGTTAGAAATTTTAAACAACAGCAAGATGTGTACTTTTTAATAAATAGTACTGACTGACAGCAGACCTGGAAAATAAATAGCTCTGACTGACAGCAGACCTGGAAGACCCTTAGACAAATGTTGCTCAGTATGATATTAATATAGTGAATTCAAGCAAAGAATATATATATATATATATATATATATATATATATATATATATATATTACATTTAGTGGGTACAGGTACAGTACATACATACAGTATATTACGATATAAGAAGAGTTGTCTGGAGTCACCTATAGCTGGGCCTGCAGTTTAAAAGATATATTGAAGTGGATACCTGCTGATAAATTAATACAGACAAACCCATACAGATTAGCCAGTTACAGACACAAAAACAGTAACACACACACACACATACACACACACACACTGAAGTGCACACACAGATGCATTAATGCATGTATTCACACTACCGTAGATCCACATACCTTCCAAATCTTCCTATTTTCAGGAGGCTTCCCTGGCTTTGCTTATTTTTCATATCACCTGCTTCTTATGGCGCTGTCCCAATTGACCATATTTTATTAGAATCAAGCAACATAGAGGATAATAGGAAGGCAACAGGGAACAACAATGCTGTGTTTGCTTCAAGAGGTTGTCATGACAACCAGTAGACCTCAACAGTGAAGCTTGAGAGGTCTTGGTTGTCATGACTGCCTTGAGAAGGAAACTCAGCATTGTTGTTCTCTGTTGCCCATACATTGCCTTTTATAGAGTATGGGCAACTTTACACATTAACGGAGAGTTTACATATTTAAAGTGCATGTTGACTTACTTGTCTTGCCATCATAGAAACATAGAATGTGTTGGCTGATAGGGACTGCAAGATCCATGTAGTCTGGCCTTACCTTCTACCCCCGCCCCATTTGTTATATTTTTGAGAATCCCCTTCTGCCTGTCCCATGCTTGTTTGAAGTCCTGTACCATCTTTGCTCCTTCAACTCTTTGGGGTACGTCATTCCATGCATGCACCGCCTGCTCTGTGAAGAAATATTTTCTCCCATTGCTCCTGAATCTGCCTCCCTTGAGGCACATGTTGTGTCCTCTGGTCCCGATACAGCTGCTTACCTGAAAAAGATTCTGTATCTGAACCCTGTATATACCTTTCAGGTATTTGAATATCTCGATCATATTCCCCTGATCCCTACACTGCTCCAGGGTGTATATGTTGAACTTCTGTAGCCTTGCCTCATATGGCTCTTGATGCATACCCTGCACCGTCTTCTTTACCCTTCTCTGCACTGTCTCTGATTTATGTCTTTCCTGAGGTGTGGTCTCCAGGACTGGATGCAGTACTCTAGATGAGGCCTCACCAGTGATCCATACAGTGGCATGATCTCTTCTCCTATTTGTGATTCCCCTCCCCATGGAACCCAGGATCCCACTAGCCTTCAGCGATGTCTTTTCACATTGTTTGCTTACCCTAAAGTCTTCTGAAATGATAACCACTAAATCACGTTCATTCTTCTTAGACAGTAGCTGTTCCCCTCCCATTAAGTACACTTTCCCTGGGTTACATTTTCCCTGGAGCATGACTTTACATTTTTTCAGGTTCAGCTTCAACTGCCAGTTTCTTGACCACTCCTCTAGTTACCTGACATCCAAATCCAGCCTTTGTATCCCATCAGATGTATCTACCCTGTTACAGATCTTTGTGTCATTCGCAAACAGGCACACATTACTCTCCAGACATTCTGCTAAACGGATGCACACTGGGGTGGGCTCCCAGTGTGCCACACAATGTGGGGGGGGGGGGCTACAGGAAATGGAGAGATAGTGGAATCAGTCAGATGCACTGACTAGATCAGTGAATCAGACCAGACGGAGAGTCGCTACTCCACCCACTGTCCGTGCTATTTCCCGTAAGAAAATATTTTATATTCTGTTTTCTTTTGCCATAAAGATTTTTATCCTCGGCTCAGGCAGATGACTGCTCAGCACTGTCTCTGCTTCCCATAACCAGCTACCACCTCTCCTAGCCCCGGAGGGCTTGAATATCCCCTTGATTTCCCCCCACGGCAGGGCCAGAGGAGGGATGCCTCCCTCCAGAACACAATCTAGATGTGCCCCAGGGACCAAGTGGTGGTCTGGTTAAGGGAAAGGAAGCGGGGCTTCCTACAGCCCACCTGATTGCCAAATTTTTGTTTTTGTCCTCAGTTCCCCAGACCAATGCAATGCGTGTGTGCTGTGGCACGCACATGCAACAAAACTACAGTTCCTACCCTTCGAAGCTTCTCAAAACCTACATTAGCAATGGGCCTCCACCACTGGGCAGTCAAGTGATAACACAGAAGTGATACTGCCAATATACAGAAAGACACTACACATTTTACAGTTTATAATGCTTATTAAACCTCAATGTTTGGACAGTATAAGAACCAAATGGTGCAACAGGAAACATTCAAGCAGACAGTGACAGCATTTGAGCTGGCTGGGATTCGAACCTGACCCCCAGCTTGCCTTCTTAGGTTTACTCCGTGTACATGGGATGGCCTTTTGACCTTCCAAGACCTTCGGGAGCAACCACCCCATTTAGAAATTTTGCCTGAATGGGGAAGTCTAACTGGGTGTGCATGTTAGCATGCACTTGGCTGCGTGTTCAGTTAAAACCACACTACCTCAATCATGGTCTAGTCTATTTGTCTGATTACAATCACCTTATCCTAAACCTTTATAGTTGTTTTTATTTTAATATTCTGGTACAACTTATATATACTAATAGTCACAAGTAAGCTTTAACCCTGTATTGTAAGTCAACAACTTTATAAGTCAAAATATTTAACCGAAAAGGAATACCAGGAAATGTCATATTGTCTTAATTCTTTACTTAAAAGGGGTATATAGAATTAACATCATTTGGATCGGCAGTGCAAGCAAGCAATGTATCTTTAACTGGAGAGGAATTCTCTCCTACCTTTAGATACAATCATATAAAAAAAGTAAAAATTAAATAAACATAAAATGCAAGCATCATCCCTCTCTGCTCATAATCAGAGATAATAGCAAATTATAAACACACAGTGCCATACCTTGATGTCTCAAATGAAGTCCTAGGCAGAAGGACGTGCTGTCACAGCTCCTTCCTCTCTTCTGCCCTCCTTTAGCTTAAATGAATCTAAATTTATATGTTTTTTGGAGGTACCTCGTGTTTTACTTCTGGTAGAAGTGTGTCTTGTGATTCACCTCTGGCAGAAGTATACCCTGTGACACGCTTCTTGTAGAAGTATGCCCCGTGACCATGACACATTTCTTGTAGAATTGTGTTAATCATGCAAGGTGGCAACAAAAATATCTTATTTTAAAAGTGGAATGTCATGTCAGATTCTTGCTTTACTAGAACATTGTTTTGTAAGCTCTGTTTTTTGCTACTGAGGAAACTGTGGTTTAGCTAGCATTCTGTCTTGCACTTCCTCAAATAAAATCTCGTTTTATAGTTAATTTCAAACAAGACATGCAGATATATTTTTTCCTTTAAAACTGTAAAATGTTAATATCACAAAAAAGCTATAATCATTCTTGTTTTAAATGCATCTTCAAACTGTTTATAAGGCACACTCAGTAATAATAATAATAATCATGTTTGCAACTTACAAATGCTAATGATATCATTTATGTGCTGTAGAGGAAACTGGTTTAACCTGCTGCTTTCTTGAAGCGTTCTTTTTCACTTCCTCAAATACATTTTCTCCATTCTACCGCTAGTTTTAAAACAAGACATTTTCTTTAACCTGTAACATGTTAAAGTTACAACCAAATGTTGCAAAGAAGCTATAATTATTTTTGATTTAAATGTATCTTTTAACTATTTTACAGTAAGACACACTCAATTTATTGGCTAAACAGAATTATGCTTGTCAATAATGATGTATTTAATTCTATTCAGGAAAAGCAGAAGTAAAGCATTTTTCAATTGTCATTATTTAATTTAGAGAAAAGTCAATAAGTCAGATCTATTTGTTGATCTGCCTCTGAAAAATTGCAGGTTCTTGCTCCATCATGTCCTCTAGTTCTAGGAAAAGCTGCTTCTTTGGAATATTTGGATCAAGCAGTCCAAATAGGGACTCAATGGAATTACAGGTTTTGCTTCCTTGGAATATTTGGATCAGGCAGTCCAAATAGGGACTTGAGGGGATTGCAGGTTCTTCACATTCATCACTCTGTCATGCCTGCATAATAACAATGGTTTATTCTTGTCTTGGTGTGTCTGGTGTATTTCATTATTTATGTAATAGACATGGAGATAAAGCTCCACTAATAAATGCTGGTATTATATGATAATGGCTGATGACTTGTCTACTATGGGCCCCATATTCAAAATTGCCCCTGGCAGTGGCGCAAGTGGTTGCACAGTGCAACTGAGTAGTGCTGGAGCAAGAAAGGGATATATTCATAGGAGATATGCCATGGCGCATCTCGTGTGAATACACCACAAAATGTCCGCAGCGCAAATACAATGCACTGACGCATCCCTTGGACAGGTCTGAATACCAGGAATGGGAAATGCACCAGCACATCAGAGATATGCCTTGCACAATTCCTGATAGTCAGACACATATATGCAAATGGAACCATAATGCATGCAAGGCACAAATGGGGCCATTTGCATGTCATTATGGCTCCATTTGCATGAGTTGTCCAGGACTAGCAAGCAAAATCACCTTACGCCCTGCACAACAAGCGGTCCCTGTACCAGGTGCTGCAGCAGTACCCCCTCCACATCCCACCAAGCTGCTGAACCAACTTTTGTACATTCCCTGACAGTCTAGTGGTACTTCCCTCCCTGCCCGTATCCCTAATTGATGTGAAATCCTATTTTGGAACACCCTGGTGATCCAGTGATACCCCCCCACCCATATCCCTGATCACCTGAAATATCAATTTTTAATTTTCCTGGTAGTCTAGTGGTACCCCCCTCCCCATCCAGCATCCTCAATTGCCCAATATATCCTTTGTAATTTCCCTGGTAGTCTAGTGGTACCCCTTCCCTTTCCAGCATCCATGATCGCCTGAAATATCCTTTTGCCCACCCAGCCCCAACCCGGTCACAACATTGTGAATAACTATTACAGTATGCACTGCAAGCCAATTGGTCCACAGTGTAGATTAATGAGCTTGCAGCACATACTGTAAGCTGTCATTCAGCAGGTAGCGGTGGAGATATGCGGGTGGGTATGCTACCTGCCGATGATGGGGGGAGTTGGGTGGACTGAGGGTCCTGTGTGGGTGGGGGGTGCCACTGGACCACCAGGGAAATTACAAAAGGATATTTCCAGTGACCAGGGATGCTAGTAGGGGAAGGGGTAGCACTGGATCACCAGGATGTTTCAAAATAGGATTTTACATTGATCAGGAATACGAGCAGGGAGGGGGTTACCACTAGACCAGCAGGGCAGTCGATGGGAGCTTGTGCACGGTGGTTGGGGGGTTGCCATCCATGGCTGGTGGCTGCTGTGTTGTGCCCTGTGCTACAGTGGCCCACCTGTGGGTGGCTAGCAGTTTAACCATTTATTCTGGGCTCAACTTTTTGCCCAGGCATGCGGCACATCTCTAGGCTATGCCAGCAGATGTGCCGCACATCCCAGCCTGAATATCACGATGTGCTGCATATGCATGGGCACACCCCCTGGAGATGTGCCACATACATTATCTTTGCACCCTAGCACATCCAGAAATATGCTGTGCAGTTCCCCATTTGAATATCACCCTGGGCACATTTTTTGGGTTGCACTGGCACAGCTCAGTTGTGCCAGGTGCACCTGCTTTGAGTATCTCGGTCCATGTGTATAAATGTGAAATATCACATTTATACACATAGTAGACACGTCATCAGCTGTTTATTGGCACAGCACACATGTCATCAGCCACACACACACACACACCAGTCGGGACTGCTTTAAGTTGTCATGCTACATAACTGCTCTCCACTTTCCAGCACACTCCAGCAGTTTACAGTTTCTGACCTCCACCCTCGTGGCTGTCAACATTCTTGTAGCTGGGAGTGGCTGCAGCTGTTCAGTTACACAATTTTAAAACATTCTGGGCCAGATATTCAAACTGCACTCAAAATGTGCGCAATAGCAGAAGCAAGCACAAGTCCATTGCGCACATGCACAATAGATGTGATATTCAAACATGGAGCAAGGCAAATTGCGCAACCAGCCAACGTCTGAATATCGCACAACCTGCACCATAGCACAACCAGGAAGGGGAAGCTGAGCAGATCAGATGCGCCATAGCGCAACAAGGGCTGCCCAGCTGAGCAGTCCAGAGGTGCCATAGCACAAGCAGAGAGCCCCCCAACAGCAGAGCAATGGAACTGCACAACCAGGGAGGTAGGCAGGGGCCCACCACCCATGCCACAGATGGGCACAGGAACACACTGCAGAACTAATAATGCACCCCCACACCCCAAGCACAGCATAAGTGGGGGAGGGACGGAATATCCACTGGCCCATGGGGACAAGCCAATAAAGCACAGCCAGGCCATGGTGCCCCAGCACACCCACTGGCAAGCTGAGACTGCCACACAAAGGGGGTGGACAAACCCCAGTGCACATCAGCCCCCCCTTGTGCACGGCACACCCTGCACTGTGACCCCAAGACACCACCCATGAGCAGTGACAGTCACTGCAGGAATCCCCATACATCCCACCCGTCACACTGCAACCTCGTGTATCACAGAACCATACAAACCAGACCCACCATGAGCACCCAGCAGTGGGTGGCAGCATATGGCAAGACCGACTGAAAGCCACTCCTACACCAGAGACACCTCCCCACGCACACGCACACCCAGGACAATACCACCCCAGATGCCATGCACATCACTGCAACTGAGCACCTATAGCCAGCTGCAAATTAGAGACCACCACAGTATTCATAGCAAAATATATATTTATCTAATTAATATATGAACAATAACAATATGAACAAACAGAACTATATACAAATATATACAATACAAGGGTGGGGGTATGGGTACCAGGTAGGGGTGGGTAAGGGGCAGGGGTGAACAACTGGGAGAGGGAAGGCAGGGTGTGAGGGATGGGTAAAGGGTGGAGGTGATGGGCAGCTACTGCCTGCCAGCCCGCTCATCATCCGGCTGCTGCTGGTCCCGGGGCCCCCTCCTACACCTGATGCCATGGCACTGCAGGTCCCTCAGGATGTCGAGGGACTCCATGACCACCTGAAGGAGCTGGTGGACTGACCGCTCAAGTCTCCACAGGATACGGACACCTAGGACAAGGGATCAGAATCAATAGCTGTGACTGTCCATATCCCTGAAGCCCACCCAACATGCATGGCATACAGCCAAGTGCCCCGCTCCTGTGATGGAGTGCACCCACCCACAGTGACTGTGCACAAGACATGCCCAACCAGGCAGCAACAGCCATGTGTGCCACTGCACACACACACCACCCATGTCCAGCACAGCACAACCAAGGCTGTATAGTGATGTGGCTATGCAGTGGGAAGGCAATGCCACAGCCATGTGCCCAGTGCATGCATGGACCACCATTGATGCACTCCCAGACATGCATGCAGTGCCACTGGACAGTGCTGACTGTCACATGTCGCGTGCATGGCAGTGTTGTACATGGATGGTGGCCATGCCCTGCCCCCCCCACAGCATGCAATTGCATTCATGATGTCATGACACTCACCCTCATCGTACTGCTGCTGATGTGGCTGCTGCTGCTGCTGCCGTGGTTCACCACCACCACCACCACTAACACCACATACAGCCACCACTGCCACCCCTCGCTGCACCTCAGCCTGGGCCCTCCTCCACTCTGCCACGCCTGTGGGAAACAAAAGGTGAGAATCACATCAGTGAAATCCCAAAGCAGACATCCCCCTGCCCCAATGAGTGTGCCCGCCCACCCAGCCAGACCCATACATAGCTGTGGCTGTGGCACAGACCTGCACCATCGATGATGCACCAATCACTATGGGCATTGAAATGTGTGTGTCACAGAATGGACACACAGCAGGACAGCTCACGCCCATGGATCTAGCTGGTTCTGACGTGTGTGCCAGCATGTCAGCACAGTCCCAGGCTGTGCCCGTCAGCACTGGTGGATCAGCACCGGTGGCTGTGCAGGTCACTGGCACTGTTGCAGCCACAGCAGTGGAACCACTGATCCCCTGGGCACAGCAGGTAGAGGGGCAGCAGCAGCAGTCACCCACTGGGACTCTGGGTACAGGGCTCAGCGGTGATGTATGTGCACCGCCTGTGGAACGCCCATATCTGGTCCTGGTCCTGGTGAGCAGCGCCCCCCCTCAAGGGTGCTGTACATCAGGCTCTTCCAGACCTTGGAGGCACAGGCTGCCGATGTGGCAGACCACTCCCTTGATGAGCACACCGCCTGCTGCAGGCATCAGTACAGCAGCAGATGCGGGTTACAACATCCGTGGAGGCACTGTGTGTGGCTATGGAGTGGCACAGCAGGGACACTGAGAGGATCCTGTCCCAGACTGACCATTTGTGGGTGGATGTGACTGCCGCCATCGACAGGCTGACACAGGCAGTGGTCGGTGTCGTGGCCATATTGGGCACACAGTCAGGTGCCCCTGTGCCGCTCATGCCACGCAGTATGCTATCCATTCCCCATTCCTGGTGTTATGCGACACCACCCTGTCGACACCGGGTTCAGCTGTGGGCATCCTGAGCACCCCTGGTGCAGGTATGTTCGGTATGCTGCAGACCCCTGTGCGGACAAGGTCGAGTTCACACAGTGGGACCCCTGGTGGTCCATCGGTGCCACCCCATGTGGCCCATGCTCAGCCTGCCAGTGCTGCTGGGTCTCAGTGGGGCCGCCCACACATTCGAGTTGGCCGTGACACTGTGCCTCATGACTGAGCTGTCTCCCAGTGCGGGCCCTGTCTGGTGCTGCCCTGTGTGCAATGTGTGTTTCAGTGAGCAGTGCACCAGTGGGTGC